>JAFEMH010000382.1:0-600000 GCA_022495995.1 Adenophora triphylla var. japonica
AGCCTGCTCCCTTTTCTCGATCTTCTTCCAAGTTGCCGGCCTTCTTTGTGAAGTACTTGGTCATGTCGAAGCCGTAAGGACGAAGATCGGGAGATGGCGTGCAAGCCTCTTTTGTTATCCGTGGAGTATTTTCGTGCAGCTCGCTTGTCCTCCGCAATGTGTTCGGGAGTAGGAGAGTATCCCAGTGCCGTGCAGGTATTCTCGTTCTTTGATATTGATGATCCGTTGAGTGCCCCGATGGCGTTTTCCCAAACCGAGCCCCGGATGTAGTTCATGTGCTTCATCATTTTCATCTGGGAGGGATCTTGTCCCAAATCAAAGGCAAGTGTCTATGTGGCACACTTGGGCCTGGGGCTTTCGATGGTTAACCCTGTTAGCATCATGCCATCATCGTCGGGTTTGATTTCTAAGACCGGGACGCCGTTTGTGTTGGTCCTTTCGTCGACTACGCTATCACCGTAGATGATGGTAAGATCTGTTCCTTGGACGAACTTTACGCACTGATGAAGAGTGGATGCCACCCCATTGATCTGGTGTAGCCAAGGGCGTCCCAAAATGGCAGTGAATGTGATCGGGATGTCGATGACTTGGAAATCCGTTGGGACCATTTGTTTTCCAAACCACAAGTTTAAGGTGGCTATTCCCAAGACTGGGCGGGATGTTGAGTTGTATGCCTTGATTGCCTGAGTCGAGGGTTTTAGATCAGTTGCTTTGATCCCTAGCAAATCCATCATTTTAGCTGGAAGGACGTTCATGGATGATCCCCCATCTACCAACACCCGTGGGAGACGACGCTCGTCCAGTTGAACTGTTATGTAGAGAGGCTCGTTATGGTCAGCCCCAAATTTTGGAAGGTCGAGCTCTGTGAAGGTGATGATATTGCTGTAATTGACGTTGCCAATCATCTGAACTGCTTCATCAGGTGTCACTGTGATGGGAACCATGGTCTCGGGCCGTGCTTTCTTCCAACTTGAGCTTGTGCGGGTAAGATGAAGTGAGTAAGGACCAGAGCGAGATGTTAGCCTCGAGTGCGCTTGAGCCGTGTCAAGACAGATCTTCAACCTTTCGGGGTCCAAGGTTTCGGCTTCGGGCGTAGGGTCCCTTTTCGGTTCGTGGCTCGTGTATGGCCGGGCCTTTTGTCCGTCCGTGGAGGATTCACCGGGATTTGACCGAACGTGTCGAACATTCACCTCTGACTTATGGTTTTGCTTGTCTCTCCTATTTCTCAGAGGGAGGAGCCTGACTGGGCGTAAGGCCGATCGCGCATTTCAATTCATTCACCGTAATAGCCTTTTACCGAAGCATCAATAGTGGCTTTGAGATCTTCCCAAGACAGGGTTGGATTATCTCGGACCTTCGGGCCTTTCGGTGGCGTGCGAAGCTCGTCCCACTGATCATGGAGCAAACATTGCCGCGGCTCTCGGCTGCAGCTAGACTTGTTCGGAGTAGATGACGTAGTAGTCAAATTTTCCCGAGGGTTCTCCAAGGGTTCCGACCGTGGGATCACCAGATTCATACCTCCTTTTCAGTTTTTGTTGAGAAGATAGCTTCTTCTTTCGTCGAGGACGGCCCTCGTTCATTGCATCCCGGAATTCCATTTCCCGTACAAGCACCGCAATCGCAGCACGTCCCACCAGATGTGCTCGTTGTTCGGCGGTGGTACCGGGACCTCGTGAGGCCGGATGGGCAAGCTTTCCTCTCGGGAAGGTCTTGTGGCCTTACGTCATAACCGGCATGGCTGCGTGACGAGGGTAACAGTTGACTGGGAGACAATGAGAGATGTTAGAGGCCGTAGGAGCAAGCCATGGCTCGGGAAGCCCTGTGTAGTTGGGTGGCTAAGGTTCCGAAGTGGTGCATGGCACCTTCGATCCAAGGCTTGTTGCTTCACCTTGACGTTTCTCAATAGCCATGAGGACTCGCCAAACTTCTTCCAATGTTGGGAAATTTCTTGGGGGTAAGGTCCCGTTCTCATCGTTTGTTATCCACCGACTTGGCCACGGGATTTGACTGACCGTCCCGGTGACAGAGCCGGGAAGGAGGTAGGACCTTGCCGTTTTGACACCGGGAGACGGGTTCCCTGGTACTCTCGACCACTCTCTCGTTAGCCGGAGGGGGTGATGGGCAAGGTTTAGACACATGAATGGCCTAACGGGATAAAAGGGGGAAAGCTCACGTGGCATGCGGTTTCCGTTTCTCTTATGATTTTTTTTTGTTGTTTTAATTTACTTAAAACGTGTTTTCTCAGAGTCCTAGGTAGGTTGGAAAAGATTGCTCTTCTTTTTCGCAACTATGCTAGATCCCGGGTCACTGGAGACCATCCGCGCGGCTATAAGCCCCTCGTTTTGCACTCCGTATTTCGACATCCTGTGCGGACACCCTGTGCGAGGGTTCTATAGTGCAAGCGGTTTCCACCGGCCTAAAAGAAAAATCGAACCTACGGACCGAGCCTGTCATGTTCGTTTTGATGCGTTAGCCATGTGAATAGTGAACCGAGCCGCCACTAAGTCAAGATCGTCAAGAGTTCGGCATTGACCTTCTCTTTACCTTGCTTGCGCAAGGGATCTCGTGACGTTTAGGCGTTGGCCGGGTCATATTGTCATGGCCGACGTATCAAAGGCGTGATGACATGGTGTCATGTGAGCATGGATGTATATCCGGGACGGAACATCGTCTGGGTGTAGCTTCGAAATCAAGATCGTGTCAAGATTTTAGCATGACCTTTCATCGCTTTGCTTGCGCAAGGGATCTTGAGTTCCGAGCCTTGACTCGTAAAATGGCCGGCATGGTATATGTATCCAGGCCGTATGACACGGACCGGGTAAAACCAACCGAGTCCGGACAGTAGTGTGACTCAAGACTCAAACGCGTGTGGTTGACGCTTGGCTAGGATGGGATGTTTGGAATGATCCCATGCGCGCCCAAGAGGCCTAGGAAGACCTAAACGGATCGCAACCGAGACCACTCCGGCCGAGGGTTGTAGTGTGCAGTGTATCCGAGGCAAGCAGGCGCGTAGCGTGCGGTGTAACCGAGGCAAAGCAGGTGAGTAGAGTGCGGTGTAACCGAGGCAAGCAAGGCTGCGTAGTGTGCGGTCTCTAAAATTCTTTTTCCGAGTAAAATAGAAGTTTTTGAAGAATTTTAAATGTATGCACGATGTATATTGATGCATTTTTTTTTTGTATTTTTTTTTTTTTTGTAAAATAAAAACGAAGCACGTGCACACACACACACAATGCTTAAAGGAAGGGGTAAAATGAAAGTTTGACCCTCATCATCGTTTTAAAAATCTTTTGTTTTGTTTAAAAGTTTTTAAAACAAAATCCCCAGCGGAGTCGCCAACTGAAATTACCCGGGATCCGGCTCGCGCGCGGAGGCCCCGGCATCTCGCGCTCGTCGCTGTTCGGGAGGTCGCCCGGATCCGAGAGGCAGCGCGTTCGCGCCCGCATCCGGCTTATTCCGTTTTAGCGTTTGCGTGTCGGGAGGTGTCTCGCCGTGCTTTCTGCTTTGTAGAGTCGCCACGCCGTTTTATTAAGCCCAAAACATTGAAAAAGGGCATCGCTTAAAGATAAATTTTAAACTGTTTTGTGTGATGAGATTTTGAGTTCTGAGGTCGATGACTCCTGGGAAGAGAATATTAGAATATTAGAGCTCACCCGAGTAGCCTCGTAAAACGAGTCTTTCTGATACCCCTAATATCCTTTAAATGTTGTGTGTGTGTGTGTGTGCTTTTAAAAATGCATGTCAGACGGATGTCTACATTGTATGCTATGTATGGAAATGTATTGAAATAGTAATAGGAAGGAAGCCTTACCAATGTTGGTTCGTGTCCTGTCTTCCGCCGCTGGGAATAGTGTTTGAGGTCTGAGTAGCGTTCCTATGGATCGGGATTGCTTCGGGAGGGACCGGTTGTCTCGCGACGTAGTTTCGGCGTGAGTTGAGGTTGTAGGCCGCGTTCGGGCAGGTTCGGCGTGCGTGGGGATCGTCGGATCACTGCAGCAGGTTCGGCGTGCGTTGTGGTGGCAGAGTCACTCGGGCGGAGGTTCGGCCGTGCGTTGTGGTGGCGTGGAGTCACTCGGGCGCAGTTTCGGCGTGCGTTGTGGTGGCGAGTCACTCAGCAGTTTCGGCGTGGTTTGGGATCGTCGGTTTGACTCGGAAAGAGCCGGACACCGTGGAAAGACCTGTGCAAGGCCTCTGAGTACCACGAGGGGCCTCAGCAGTACCTCGAGAGTGCCTCTGGGCACAAGGGAGCGTCTCGGGAGGGCTCGGGAGGCTTCGGAGCACCACGAGGGGCTCAAGGCCTCTAAGGATCCGAAAGGGGCCGGAATGCCTCGAAAGGACTTAGAGGGGAAGCCGAAGGCCTAGTGGAGGAAGAGAGAAGTGGGAGGTGTGTGAAAATGAGGAGGGGGAGCCCTCTGTTTATAGTGCCAGATTAGGTGCAAAGAGGTCCGTACGGACCTCCTTGGTAATCCAAGTATTTTGGTTTCCTCGATTTGAGGGAATCTCGATGATGGAGGAATATTTGCAATTATGGTGTCCCCTGAGCAATAAGGTCCGTACGGACCATCTTGCATGCAAAGAGGTCCGTACGGACCAACTCGCATGGGAGTAATCATTTTCCCGGATTTGAGGGAATATTGTGGACTTTAAGGAGATTCGGTAATTATTGACAACAAAGAGGTCCGTACGGACCAATATTGCTTTCCCAATTTCCCGAAAATTCCCGAAAGGTCCTTTTGTCCCTTTATCCTGCAAAGGCTCCTCCCTTGGTTTGGTTGGGGGTTTAGAGAGGGTTTTGAGTGAGAGGGGTCGTCGAGACTGCGTTGATGAGTCTGCGGTGCTTCCCGTGTGTTTGAAAGGGTGTGATCCAGATTGGGGTACTTACACATTCTCCAAACAAACTCTCTGGCCCCGCCAGGCGAAGAGGTTTTTGTGATAAAGGTCAACAAGCACCGTCATTCTCGGGATGAATGCATGGAAGTTGTATGGGATGTCCTCCACGAGGAACTACCCGTCGCACCCCTTTTCTCCAACGAAGAGCATGATGTTTTCCTAGCCGCTCCAAAGAACGCAACCCGACGCAATACGTCCCTACACCTGGATTGAGCGATCGATGACGATGAATCCGGACTCTCCGGAGTCGAGGACGCGGCACCCGCAGCGCACCCTCCGCATTCACATGCTCGCTTTGAGGACGGAACTCCTTCCGATCGTGTCACTTACGACTCAAGGTTCCAATACCATGGAAATTGTCAAGCTCAACGTCCAAAGCATGCATACTATCCGATAATTGGAAGCACGTGATTCACGCAACGAGGAATCCCTCTCGATCAAGTGAATGACGACGACTTCGTCAATATCATCTATTCCGTATATCCCGATGAAGCCAAGGATCCCGTCCTTGTTATCGATTCTCGCAACACCAAGGTCACCCTCGATGACCGCCTCGCCATGGTAAACGAGGCATCGCCAAGCGAGCTCGTGAGCTCATCACTACTTCCGAGTACCACTCTGGCTGCAACCGGCCCGTGCCGTGCCAAGCTTATACCCTCAAGCACCGCCAAGGCCAAGGGCAACAAAGAAAGGAGACCAAGCTCCTCACCCCGCTACAAGTCGATCAACCTCGGGAACGCTTCCGCAGCCCACCCCGAAAACATCTCGTGAAAGTCTTCCCCGCAAGGCGTAGCCGCCTTCCGACACAGAAATGACCACCTCAAAGCATCAACATGCTTCGCTCGATTCTACTCCCAAATGGCCACGGCCCCGGATTCGTACATCCCGCGCCGATCGCTAGCTTGATAGACTTGGCGATCGAGCGAGATCACGAGACCGTCAACATTGCAGAATTCAATACTCCCCGTGGGGTCAATCAAGCGTATATGGGCAAACTTCTTGGTGATCGAGATTAAGGAAGGACGCATGGAATGTCCCTGGCCCGACTTCCTTCGTCAATGTAATCCAAGTGTTCCGCCATTCGGCGATTTGAATGTAATCACGGCTCGACACTAGCCGACGATGCGCACCTACGGAGACTCGCCTAGGTCTCGCAAGGAAAGCTCTCATGGAACTAGCCGCTCAAGAAAGTCGTCTTTGGGACGAAGACCAAGCTCGAATGACCTACAGGGACCAAGCCCTTAAAGTGTCACAGCAGCCTTCGACAGTAAAGCCAGAGGCCACTCTAGACCCGCTCGACCTCAGGAGTTTTGCCCATGGCAACTTCCCGACTACCGTCCGTTCTCATCCAACCCCTTTGCCAGTGCAAGGGTGGTCAACGGTCCCGATGACCTAGGAGATGGAACGACACAAGCAGAACGAATCCCGCCGCTTACCTTCCCGAGGAAAGCAAGTTCTCTCGTGAAAGCGACAATGAAGACGATGAAACCATTCTCTTCCAAGCCGGCATGAAGTCAACAAAACCGACACCCAAGTGGTCCCGGGAGGATGGGAACGGATTATTACCGCACTCAAATTGAAAGGCCAACTCAGTGGAGGAAGGTCTATTTAAAAATAGGAGGAGGATGGAAATTGCCTCGAGCAACTACTCGTGGAAATTCCACAGCCTACGTACTTCATTTACGTAAACGATCAACTCGGGACAAAGAACTACCACATGGGCCGATGTTCGGGAAGTCGTGTACTCACCTTCCGACATACCCGCCACTCGTATAAAGCAAAGGAGAAAACTCTCCCGATGGAGGTTTACCTAGACCGCCGCACGCAGCTCAAAGAAGCACCGGCTATTCTCACATGGGAAGAAACGCAGCATTAACTCTCGACGCAGCTCCGCCGCAAGAAGGTTGATCTCGGGGCCCGTGAGTGGAGGAAAACTAGCAAACCACGAGTATCGCCAAACCCAACCTGCATCGCCCCGAGTATGCTCAAGAAGAAGGAAAGGAACGCGATATACCGTGAAGAGATCAAGGAGACCGTTCGCTTGAGCCGAGAACTCTCCAACCTCCCCCGGAGGGTCGCAACGCACGCCCAGCCCAGTGCAATCACTGTTGTGCACCGACATTCGAACAGCCTACGTCAAACCGTAGGCTACCTCCCGCAGAGGCACCTAAGCGCATCCTGGGACGTAATCCGTCAAGCCGCCGAAGCTCCCGGAATTCATCCACAATCAATGAGTTGAGGGAAGACATATGGCCCTATGCTACGAGGAATCCTCCTCTAACTATGGCTCAACTCGTAGCGCAAACTGCTCGAAGGGACCAAACCCGATGTCAGCTGTTCTAACCCGATCGGGTCAAATCCATGCATTACCACCTAAGGCCACCAAAAAGCCGACGGAGCCGTAACCGCAATCTCGGCCACTCGAAGACACAAGTTCCTTGAAAGAGGACCCGATCCTCACTCGCCAAGGCACTCTGCAAACATTTCCTTTCTCTCGGCCACCTCCTCTTATCCTCACAAGCTCAAGCTAGAGGAAAGCTCGGCTCCGTACCATGGTCCCCGTGGACGCAACCCCGTATGAAGTCATTCGTATGATTGGTAACATCCACTATGGCAACATTATCACCTTCACAGCATTTGGACCTTCCAAAATTTGGGGCCGATCACAATGAGCCGCTCTACATCACACCCACTGACGAGCGTCGCCTTCCCCGCGTGTTGGTAGACGGAGGTTCCGAATGAATGTCTTGCCGGCCAAGATGATGGACCTGCTTGACATCAAGCCCACAGCATCTTAAGCCTTCAGCCCACACCGTCAAGGCCTATGACTCTACTTCCCGTACGCTTCTCGGTTGCTACTCTTAACATCCGGTTTGGCAAGCGGTGATCCCCACCGAATTCCAAGTGTTGGACATTCCAATCACTTTCACAGCCCATCCCGGGGCGTCCCCGGCTGCATCAAATCAATGGCGTGGCATCCACCCTTCACCGCAGTGCCTCGAAGTTCATGCAAGGCAACGAGCTAACTACGCCTCACGGCGACAGTGTCACCACCGAGGGGACCAAAGACCAACGACATTCCAAAAGATTGGAAATCAAGCATAATGATGACATGCCATTAATCGGATTCACTCGGAGACCTCCAAGATCCAAATATGCAACGTGGACCTTCCACTGCCTCACGATCGATTCCTCCCGCCTACGAGGATGATGAAACTCATGAACTTCATCCCAGGACCGGGGCTCGCAAAAGGCCGCAAGGCCAACACCAAGTTATTGAAGTCAAGGACCACACCACGGTCCGTGGGCTTCGCTACGTGCCAACACCGGCCGACATCAAGGAAGACAAAAGGCTCGCCCGCACCAAGGCAAAGAACCCACAAAAGGGGAACCTCCGACGGCACACCCACCTCCGACCTTACAGCCTTCGACTCGCTCATTACTTCACCAAGGGAACCGACAAAGAACCGAGGGAACCGACAAGTGGAACCGACAGAGAATCCGAGGGGACCGACAATGAGCCGACAGCCAGAACCGAGGGGACCGACAAAGTGGAACCGATGAAGATGAGAAAGAAGCAGGACAAGTCAAGACCAAGACTACAGTGAAGAATGGAACAGCCTAGCACGGACCTCAAGCGTTTCGTAGGACTCAAAGCTAATCCGATAAGGGGAGCGTTCCTCGACATCACAGCCTCTACCTGACCAACCGCCACCACGGTCCAAAGATGAGTACACATTCAAGGGAATCCTGCACTTGGAGGAGCAACTCAAGGTACTCTCCATGGGAAACAAGTTGTTCGATCACCGCCGAGGCCACATTCGAGACAAGAATCCAAAGCGTAAGGAACCGTAATTCATAGAAAACGCTCTCAGTGGACCAGCTTCTCTACAGAGTCTGTTTGAAGAAGTCATGGAGTTGCCCAACTTGATCGACTGGGATCCGACAACAGATGATCGCCATGATAGGGACAAAGCAGGAGCCAAGCCTCTCGATCCCCGCACCCTCCTCAAGCATCCAAAGAATGCCATCAAGAATCGGGTAACTTTCACCGACCAAGGGCAAGCCAGTGTAATTGGAAGACAAACTGGGCCCGCACCCACATCTCCCTAAACCCGATCTCAAACCCTCTCGAGCCGCCCTCCTGTCGTAGTCCGCCCCTTCCGAGTCATCCAACGGCCTTACGCCGAGGACTATAATGTTGTAGCTAATCATGTATTCCCGTTCTTGTGTAATGAAAAGTCTCGACCTTTCTGAGTATCCTCTCATTGCCACTTTAACAACCGATAAGTTAACAAACAACTTAAAAGACGTTAATAATTCAATTGATAAAGAAGCGTACACATTAAACGAACAATACATTAGAGAAGTTCTCGAGCGTGTAGTTGACCAAGAGGACAACCGGGCCCAAGCCGCCGAAGAGGTTATGACCAAAGTGAACTCCGGGGTCGCCGCAAGAGCCTAAAGAGACACAAGCGGGCGCTTCTTCGCCGATGCGTAAAAGGAAGCCCCGATAAGCCTCCTTTCGGAGTATGTTGACGTGTTCGCCCGGTCATACCAGACATGCCAGACTTCGATCCTCAATCGTGGAGCACGTAATTCCCCGATCCCGAATCCAAGCCTCACAAATGTAAGCCGCGCAAGATCAAGCCAGAGTGGTCCTTGCAAGTTAAAGAAGAAATTGAGAAAATGCTCCAAGTTGTTTTCATCGTAGTGATTGAGTACCCGACTTGGCTCTCCAACATCGTGACGGTCACCAAGGCCAACGGAAAGGCCGATGTCGCGTGGATTTCCGAGATCTCAACAAGGCCAGCCCTAAGGATGATTTCCCATTGCCTAACATCGACATGCTGGTCGACACCACGGCAAATTTTGAAGTAAAGTCCTTCGTGGACGGGTTTGCCGGATACAACCGCATCAAGATGTCCGAGGAGGATCGTGCCAAGATCGCCTTCACCACTCCATGGGGACATATCAAGCTACACCTGGCCATGCCGTTCGGTCCGAAGAACGCTGGGCTACTTACCACGGCCGCAATGCCTCTCTTCCATGACATGATTCACAAAGAAATCGAAGTATATGTCGATGACATGATCATCCACTCTAAGGGATCGACATGCAAAGACATGACAGATCTCGAGGAAGTTCTTCAACCGTACTCGTAAAACACTCCATGAGGTTGAACCCGGCAAAGTGCACCTTCGGCGTCAAGCGCGGCAAGGTACTGGGGTACATGGTTACGTAAAAGAGGTATCGAAGCCGATCCCGGGAAAATCAAGGCCATCACCGACATGAAGCCGCCTCAAACCCCGACGAGTGAAGAGCTTCATGGGAAGACTTCAAGACATCGCCGCTTCATCAACCGCTAACATCTCTCTCGCGAGCCCATGTTCAAACCGATGAAAAAGAATGCCGACATCAAATGGGACTCCGAGTGCCAAACAGCCTTTCGAGAAGATCAAGACCTACTTGGTTAATCCCCCAATTTGTGCCCGCCACATGAAGACAAACCACTACTCCCGTATCTCGATGTAGACGTACACGTCAATCGGAGCAATGCCGGCACAAGAACAGAAAGATTCCAAGGTTGAGCATGCAATCTACTTCGTAAGCCGAAAGCTTCAAGGAAGTGAACTCGCCTACTCAAAGACGTAGAAAACTCGTACCGCCTTAATGGGTAGTCGGGAAACCGAAACACTACATGCAGCCGCATTCTGCTCCCGGTCTCCAAAGTGACTCCCGTCCGATATCTCTTTGACAAGCCATCCCCGTCAATGCGGCTAGCCAAGTGGTCATTCTTCCCGCCGAGTTCGACATCAAGTACATGGTCGAAAATCGACAAAGGGCGAGTAATGGCGCATCAACTTGCCGACTTCCCGAGCAGGAACCTAAGGGTCCCGATCCGCACTTCCTGACGACGGAATCTTCTCACTTGACAAACGCAAACCGCCGGCAACTCTTCTTCGATGGGGCATCCAACAAGAAGGGGAATGGCATTGGAATGCTCCTTGTCGATCCCAAGGACGAGCATACTCCCATAGCCATCAAGTCAATTTTGAAGCAACCAACAATGCAAACATAATACGAAGCCCGTGCAACAGTTTGGAAGCCGCCCTCGAGCGCAACATCTCGGAGCGGGATGTATATGGAGACTCAAAGATTGATCATCAATCAAGTATCCAACAAATGGAAGACGGTAGATTCCGGCCTTCGAAGTACCACGCGTACATGGAGGAGCTCATTGCTCGCTCAAGGACATCTCTTTTCACTATTTGCCAAGAGACAGAAACCGCTCGCGCACGCCCGGCAACCTCGCCTCTTGTCGAAATTCCCGATGGGAAAGCAAGAAACCCTCGTAATAGGCAGACGGGAAACACCCGCCTATTGCTGTGAGATCGAAAAAGAAAAAGAAACAATCGACGAACCCGGTACAATCAAATTTACCAAGCACTCCAAAGCGGAGAAGCTTCCTTCACAAATGAAGATGGAAAATACAAAGAAGGGATCAAAGCCAAAAACATGATGGCATTAAAATGCCCGGCATCCCATTTCGTCATTCTCGGGGGTATGTTATACAAGAAGCGCCACCAAGGGCCACTCCTTCTGTGTAAACAAAGAAAAAGCGCCGAAGCACGAACGAAGTTCACAACGGAACCCGCGGTCCGCATACGAACGCCCGAGCATTGACACATGATCATTCTCCGTATGGGATACTATTGGATATCAATGGAAACAGATCGCATCCAGTCGTCCGAAGCCGCGACAAATGTCAACGGTTTTCCAACCTCAATCACATCCTCCTCACGAACTCTACCGCATGACTACGCCTGGGCGGCCTTTCGCCACATGGGGAATCGACGTCATCGGCAAGATCACTCCTCCAGGAGCAATGGTCACGAGTTCATTTTAGTCGCGACTACTTCACCAAATGGGTAGAAGCCGGATCGTACAAGGTACCGAATTCTAAGAAGGTGGCCGAGTTCATCCGAGAGAACATCATGTGCCGATACGGAGTTCCCAACGAGATCATCTCCGACAATGGGACTCACTTCAAGGAGATTGTGACCAACTACCGACCGACCCGTAGTCACACGTCACAGTCTTGTCCTTACGTACCACAAACCAATGGTGCAAGAGAGGCAGCCAACAAGACTCTCGCCACGATAATCGAAAGATGACCACCGCAGGCCTGGACCGGCCCGAAAAGCTACATCTAGCTCCTTCGGGGATACCGAACATCGCCGAACCGCCGCCGTGGGAGACTCCGTTCGCACTTACCTACGAATGGAAGCAATGTTACCCGTGGAATTAGAAATTCCATCCCTCCGAGTCCTCTTGGAAAACGGGATCAATGAAGTCGAATGGCTACGCAGCCGTCACGACGAACTTGCTCTACTCGACGAGCGCAGATTGAAAGCCATGGAACACACTCGAGCCTACCAGAGCGTAATGGCACGAGCATTCGACAAGAAAGTCAAGATCCGAGACATCGAGAAGGCGACTTGGTGCTAAAGGAAAAGCCTCCTACGCGGTACCAATCCCCTCGGAAAGTGGGAGCCTACCCGGATAGGACTGCTCGTGGTACAAAGAATCTTCTCCGAGGAGCCATGAAGCTAGCGTACTTGGACGGAAACCCTTTCGTTAACCCCGTGAACGGAAGCAAGCTCCGCAGATACTTCGTTTGAGGAAGATCACGAGTCAACTCACCTTCCCCATACACCGTCCCCTCGCAAATTAAAGTGCTAAAAGAGTAATACCCAACCGGATACATTCCCGCTAATGATCCAGGTAAAAAACAGTGGTCGCACTTCTTTTGTTTTTGTTTTTCTCAAATTCACCTAAAGTGTCGAACTACGGTGACCCGAGCCCCTTAGTCCAATTGTAAAAGGAACGTAGGCGGCCATCTTTGGTTCGGTCTAAAAACAAAAATACAATAAGCATCAATTGCTTGTGTTTCGAAAAACTCTTTTCATTTAACCTACAAATTCATAACGGTTAAAACATTCTTTGATGAGTTCAAGCACGGCCAACTCTTGACTCGCTACACGCTAGCAAAACTACAATAAAACATTAATCAATTAATGTGTCTCGCAATGACAATGGGTGGATACTCTGGATGCTAGGTCAACCTAGTTTCCCGTACTAGGTCCTTCATCCTTCTTCCCCTTCCCTTTTCCCCGGCGAGTGTTCTTCACCTTCGCAGAAATATTCCGTGAGGCCTTCTACCCGGCTCGTGGACTCTTCCCGACGCCTCCGTCAATCCCGCGGCACAATACACAGCCTCCTCTCTAGCTCGTCTCGAGCCGCCTCGCTTCGAGCCATCATCGCAAAGCTTTGATTGGCCTCCCGATCAGCACTTGCCACATAATCGCCATGGCATCGCGCACGATTCCTGTGGTTAGCCCTCGCTTCGTCCTTCTCAATGTCGAGCCGTCTGTGTGGTCGCACCCAACAGCTCACTCCGTCTCCACAAGATAGCCATCTCGTGTCTCCCCTATACACTCTTCGTACTGGTTCGTATATCAGTTGCCGATGCAATGCCCTCTCTCTCCGGTGAAAGAGAACCCCGGCAGAAAGGACGTGTATTGCCACCACCGGGTGACTAGCAATAGCGTCGAAGGATCCTCCATCCGCAGCCGATCCCACCTCAAAGGTAGCAAAGATAACTCGATCGGGCCAAGGCATTCGCTCCCGCCCATACCGCCGCAGTAACCAATGATGGAATATAGAAAGACGTTCGAGACAGCCCCGGCACTCGACGATCAACAGACCCTCCCGAGCGGTCCTACAAGTCTCAGAATCTCCAATGGGGAACCCACCATCGCAAGTGATGCGTGCAAAGTCCGGCCATCCAGAGCTCCAGCCTCACTGATTACCCCTATCACCGGAGGACGCCGCGAGAAAGACCAAGCGTCACAGACATTGGCACCTCGTGCATCATCTCGGCAGCCTCTCTCCTCAACCACATGGTCGGCATAGCGGGACTCCTCCCCACATGTATCGGCTACCGGTCGCCATCCGGCCTATGCCTGTGAACGTCTCGCCCAAGACCAATGGCACGATGTCTCCTCCACTCCTGCCATCGCCACTGTGTCCAAGACACTGTGATGGCACACACCTGCAGACGTGAATGTGAACAGAGTAGCAATCGCGCACGAGCAAACGCGTCCCACGAAAAGACGCTCCTCGGGCCTCAGCAAATCTTTCGGGCGGTCCCCGAAATGTCAACGTAATCGGTCTCAGACAAGATCCCGTATGCTTCTCCAAATGAGATACCCAACAAGGACACTAGCTTCTCAACGGTGGCCATGCCACCAAAGATACGGAAGAACTAGCTGCTCCGTCTCGTGTCCTCCTGCACGGCCCTAAATCTTCAAACATAGGAGTGACTTCGTTGTACGAAAAGCCGTACACATTCCTCCTTACGTCCTGCAACCGAGACGCGGCTCTCAAAAGATCCCACCGGCATGAGCTCCTTCAAAGCCCAAACAGATTTAATCCCGTAATGACCTTCGAAAAACCTTTTGTTCTCGCCTCGTGTGGTTCCGTACCCACGATCGAAAGTTGTCCAAATATCGCTCTTGCATCCGAGACGATAACTTGGGAAAGTGGAGCCATGTCGAAGGTGAAGAAAACCTTAAGAAATGGGAAAGAACTCGACTGTAATGAGCAAAAGCAATGCGCGCTTCTTACAAATTGCAAAGCCGAAACCGCAATTTAAAGAATCGGAAATTCACCCTAGTCCCTGGGACTCCTCTGCAGCTGACTTGGTCAACTCGCACCAAATGCCTTAAAGTTGGAAACATTTCCAAACCATGCCCTGTTTCACTCTTATGAAATCTCGCGTGCTCGCCCTCGATTTCATTTAACCAATGACAATATCCCTTCCGCCCGGCTCGTGCAACAAGCAGTAAATAATTAAAAATTAGTGCATACATGCTTAATTTTTGACCCGTTCAATTTTTAATGCATTTCTCCTTTTTATTTATTTTTGATTAACCTATTTGCTTATTTGCCGAAAATAACAAAAGGTGATCACGTAATAAATATGCGAAGTATGTGTTCCGCCCCACGGCGCCTTTTTGCAAATACATTTCAAATCAAAATTTGTTCCCGACAAATACATGCATTTTGTCTAAACAAAATAGTAAAGAAAGAAAGCAAGAAAAGGGGACTACTCGAGTCCCGCCATCATCCGTACACTCGACGTACCGCTCCGCCGCCGCCGGATCTGTCGCAAACAGAACTCGCCGAACTCCTCCCCGGTCGGGGAATAGGCAAAGGGCCTCCCTGAGTACGCGAACTCGAGGACTCCTCTCGCGCCCGAGTGCGCAAAAGAAGGAACTCCAAATCCACTGCTCCGCCCGCGAACCGGCCAAACCCCGCGTGAAGTCCTCCCCACCACCGCTGGGAGCAGGGCGAACCCCTCGGCCTAGACGGCCCCGATCACGGACGTCCACGCTCCTCCGGAACCGCACCGCATGAACTCCACGAGCCTCCCGGGCGTAGGGCGGACCACCCGTCCACCAGCCTCTACGGCCTCATCAGACGTACGCGATACCTCGCGAACCAGAAAATCATCGAAAGCGAATGTAAAGTACGTATGCATCATGTGCGTAATGCTACTATCAAATGCGTAAAATCAAAAAGGTGCTCACCGAAGCATTGGGGTCCGCCCCGTATCGTGGTCTCGGCTCCGCCGGAGCGGGATCACAAGTCGCTCGCGCGAACCGTCCAGGCCCTCGTACGCTAGCCTAGCTCGCGGGACAGAAAATGTCGAGGACCTCCAGGGACCTCGCCTCTCTATGCCGCACATGCGGGCTCCTCACCATCCTCAAGAAAACATCATAAGCGGCCCCCGCTATGATATACTCGTGAAGTACACACCCCGAAGGTACCCCTCCACTCGGTCCATCGGCATCTCCGGGATGCCGCATGTACGAAGGAGGATCCACCGGCACCAATGGAAGAGACCCTCGCCTATGCCGACGGGTCACCCTCTCCCCCAAATACATGGCGTCACCGTGAAGTCCCACCAGAGCTTCCGCCGCCGTGTAGTCTCGCCGGCAATCTACACCGCGACATGATCAAACCTGCTCCACTGTGTCACTCGGATCCTCTCGGAGAACTCCGTGTTCGGCGCCAGAGATATCTCCTCGTACGACACTCGAGTGCCAACCCTCGAAGAGACCGCCTCTTCGCCTTCTTCTCGCCAAACCAAGATGGCAGGGAACAGGGACAAGATGCTCCTTGACGTCCCAAGCTCGCGGACCGAATACCTCAGTAGCACCGCACCCGCCAAGAGAATGGAAAGTTATGTCGCCTACAAAGCGTATACATACGAGTACATAAAAGAGGCAAGGAAGAGAAAAGCACGTAAACTTACATCCAAGACAAAGCGTGAAGGCCTAAATGAGTGCTCCTCTCCCCGCGAGAACCTCGTCCAAAGAGTGGTAGAGCTCGGCCACCCAGCCTCCCCCACGCAAACCCCTCACGGCATCCAAGTCTACCACGACCCGAGCAGAGGGAAGTGACAAGACGTGTCGGAAGTCGGGAACAAAGTCGCTGATAGCGCAAACCAAAGGAACCCTCGAGCCTGACGCTCCGCGGTCATCCTCAAGGACCCCAGATAATCGGCGACACCCGCCCTCAAGTGATGCTCCATCGGCCTGCATCGAATGCCTAAGCCCTCGGCACGGTAATATCAAAACCCAAAGAGCCTGCATAACCGCTCCGGGTGTAACCATCAACCCACACCAGCCTGCGTTGCCATAAGACTCGCAACCCAAAGTTGATAGCGGCAAAATCTCGCGGGAGTCACCGTCGCCTCCCCCATCTCGAAATGGAAAGTGTGGGTCGTATCCCACCGCATTTCGCTCGCCGCGACATACATGGACCTGCCCCTCGGCGTATCAGCTGTCGCAGCTACCGCACTGATAAACCCAGCCAGCCCGGAGTCAATCACCAGCTGTCGTGGACTCCTCTCTCCCTCTCGAGCTACGTCCGGAATAAGGCCCCACAATGCCTGCACAGCCTCAAAGGCACCCCGACTCTTCTGGTTATGAGTATCAACCATCCCTGTCCCCTGTACACAAACAGCACAGAAGCAACGTCAACAGAATGCACCAACGCATGTCGAAAGGATGCAATGCAGATACGGTTCTCATTCATTTCCTACGTATATTCAAAATCTTTCGAAAACTCCGTCGAATCCGGAATTTTCAAAATCATTTCGAAAACTCCGTCGAATCCGGAATTTTCAAAATCTTTCGAAAACTCCGTCGAATCCGGAACTTTCAAAATCTTTCGAAAACTCCGTCGAATTCGGAACTTTCAAATTCTTTCGAATTTTTCAAAAATTTCGCTCCGTCCCGAATTAAAGCTACTTTAATTTTGGAAAATGCATTTAGACATGGAATTTTGCAACCAAAATTTTTATGTCATCTACCCATGATGTCAATTGAACTACGTCCTAGTCAATTTCGACAACAATTCATATCAAAGTCAAAAGCCCCAAATCGGGCACCAAAATCCCTAAGTAAATTCCTAACAAATTTCTAACATTTAAAGAATGCACATTCTTGAAATTAATGGAATTTGTAGGAAACTTACTTGTCTTTCGATCCCTCCCTTGGAGTTGTGGCGGTCCCTCGCAGGATAAAACTCCGCCGGATTCAATGGAAGAGTGGTGGTTCGAATGGTCCGAACCAATCGAGTTCTTTCGTCGTCGGTCCTTCCGTGGCGAGCCATTGGTCCTCCTTCACCCTCCATAGCGATAATCCCTCACAAATTCGAGCAAACCTTGCAATTTGGGTTGGATTTCTCTCTCTTTTCTCTCCTCTCTCGCCGGCAATAATGGAAGAAAATGGCCATTTTCTTCCCAAATTCTCGGCATTTAAAAGATTCTGGAAAAACAGTAAAAGTCCGACCGGACTCTTACTGCACCAGAATAATTTTTGCCCCTTTTGCCCCTCAGCTTTTGGCAATTCCAATTTTACCACTTTTGGCCCCCAAAAGTGTAAAATTTCCCCCAGTTAGACATTTCTAACGCCCTATCCCCCGAGGATAAATCAAAGTTAGTCCTCACTAACGCTCGTCTCCTGACGTTAAATTCGGTCCAGTTGACGTTTGACATTCAAACGTTCAACCATGTCTCCGGACATTTCAGTTACGATTCCGTCTCCCGACGTTAAAATTTAATAATGGTCCTCACCATTAAATTCTCACTCGCGACCTTTCACGGTCCGATTTCAATTCTCAATCGCGACCTTTCACGGTCCGATTTCAATCCTCAATCGCGACCTTTCACGGTCCGATCTCAAACATTCAATTCCGACCTTCGCGGTCCGACCTCCACTCTCTTATCAAGACCTTCGTCATCTCTCCGAACAAAGAATAAGCCCGAACCCCAAGGTACGAACGCCTTGCAAATGGTCATCTCTCCGGCAACAAAATAAGCCCGAATCCCAAGGTACGAACGCCTTGCAAACATCTCTCCTAAGAATGCAAAGAATAAGCCCGAACCCCAAGGTACGAACGCCTTGCAAACAAATATCTCTCCTGCAATAAAGAATAAGCCCGAACCCCAAGGTACGAACGCCTTGCAAACAGTCATCTCTCCGGCAACAGCAATAAACCCGAACCCCAAGGTACGAACGCCTTGCAAACAGTCATCTCTCCGGCAACAGCAATAAGCCCGAACCCCAAGGCACGAACGCCTCGCAACAATCCCTCTTCGGCCATCCAAGTAAGCCCGAACGCTCATCCGCCAGGATAAAACTGCAACAAAGAATAAGCCCAGACCCAAGGCACGAAAGCCCTCGTCAACATCGCAACTCCGGTTTGAGGCGCCACACGCCTCGAAGGTTTCGAAGTCCTGTGTTCGGTACGCTCCCAACAAGCCTCCATTCAGTGGCTGTGTACCTCGCGAATGGTCTCATCCTGTGTTTAGACGCCTCCTAACAGTCTCGCTCAGGTCAAGGTCCCCATGCGCGGCCCTTGCCCCTTTTCGAACTACGATCGGCTTGATTCCCGCTCGGGATACGTAGGAATCCTTTTCGCTATGGTCCACCACCGACCGCCTGTGTCTCCTTCAAAGTAAGGCATCCCGATTTGGATCCTTATCTTTTTCAACGACCCCACCTCCTTCGGAGGAGACGTCGCTGAGGGGCTAACTGTAAGTACCCAACCGGATCGTCCAAATCCGACGTAAAGTTAACCGAAATCCGTTAACCGGCCCGCCCAGTTAACCGGAACTCGTTAAACTCCCTGCTGCTGTGCCAACGAGACGCCCCGGATCGCCTGCATCCCGACGTCGAACCATACTTAGCACGTGACATCTCACGTAAAAGTATGGCTTTCCCTGAAAAACACATTTTCCGGCACTTTCCGGGGGTGTTTCGGACATTTCCCGGACTGTTATTTTAAAAAACGGACAAAACCGGGACCGAGGGACAAAATCCCACCTCAGCTGGTGACTCAGAGGGCACGTGGCAGCCATGCCACCTCCCTCTAGTCACCCTTCAAGGAATTTCAAAGGGAAAAGACCAAAATGCCCCTGGTTTGCAAGCCAAGTCCGGCCGGACTCACTGTGCACTTTTCCTGAAATTGCCAACAAGTCCCCCAGATTTCCAAAATCCCCAAAACCCCCTGAAATTCAGTCCAAGTCCGGCCGGACTCCTACTGCAATTTTCACCCTATAAATAGAAGTTGCTGTCAAAGGCAAGAGGAGGATTTTTACACACCAAAAATCATCACCCCCCACGGTCCAAACTGGTTTCCACCCTTCCCGAGCTCCCGTTTTGTCTCGATTCGCGTGAAACCTTCGTATTTCGATCAAATACGCACCCTACAACTTCGAAACAACCTTTCGAATCACTTTTCGTGTCCCGTACACACCTCCCGAGCCAAAGGAGTCGACCCTAGCCATAGGTATAACTCCCTCTCTCTGAATCTTCCGTTCCGTCTCGGTTTACGCGCCAGTCGCTATAACTGTTTCGAACGTCGTTATCAAAATGTAGACGCCTCCGTCTAACGGGGTCCGATACGTTTTAGCCCCTCGATCCTCTTCTCTTTCCGTAAGAGAAGTAATCACGAGTTAAAACGGCGTTCCGACCCCGTTCCGTTTACTTTCATATCATTTACAATTCCGAGCCGTTTGGCCTCGTTGATCGTCATTTACAATTCCGAGCCGTTTGGCCTCGTTGATCGTCCATTACAATTCCGAGCCGTTTGGCCTCGTTGATCGTCATTTACGAATCCGGATCGTTTGATTCCGTTGACACCGCTTTAAATACTGTCATTTACGAGTCCGATCCGTTTGGATTGTGATAGTATTTACTTTTCAAAGTCCGAGTCGCAACCCGATTCGTTGATCGCATATCATTTAATACGTATTTTTCCCGTAAAAATCGTTAACAATGTAATGCCCGGTTCAAAACCGGAGTTCGACCTTCGAACTCTCTTTCAAAACGCGCGAAATGACGTTTGGCATCCAAACGCTCATCTTCAAACTTAAAAGCCGCCATTTGACATTCAAAAATCATTTAATACGCTTTTTCCCGTAAAAATCGTTAACAATGACTCGTCTGGTTCGAAACCGGAGTTCGTCCTTCAAACTCTCTTTCAAAAAGCTCAAAATTGACGTTTGCCACGCAAACGCTCGTTTCAAACTCAAAATCGACGTTTGCCACGCAAACGGTCATTTCAAGCTCAAAATCGACGTTTGCCACGCAAACGCTCATTTCAAACTCAAAATCGACGTTTGCCACGCAAACGGTCATTTCAAGCTCAAAATCGATGTTTGCCACACAAACGCTCATTTCAACTCAAAACCGACGTTTGTCATTCAAACGCTCGTCTTTTTAAACAAAGTCACCTAATCAATGTTTGACATTCAAACCAAGATTAAGCTTGTCATTCAAGCCCCCATTTCAAAACACACACACACACACACCCAAACACGATTTCGAGAAAGGTAGAAAGACTCGTCATGCGAGGCGTTTCGGGCGATCTCGTAATACTCTACCCGAAACGTAACGTGACCTCCGAACCTAACAATCTCTGGTACTAAAAAAAGCTTTTTACTCGTTTTTGCTACCAATAAAAATGATCCCCTGTTTTCAAAGCCTTTTCCTAAGTTTTTGCTACCAATAAAAACGACACCATTTTCAATAGCCGTTTCTCAACGTTTGGGCTCAAAATACAAAACCGCGTGGCGAATCCTCATTTTTCCTTCCCATGAAGCGAGGTCTCAGACACCAACCCTCCGTGAAAGACAACCGCTTTCGCCGCGCGCGAAATCCGGGTAATTTCACACATGAGATCCATCCTGAAGTACTCTCCGAGTCTCTACCCGCCAATGAGGCACCAACCACCTGATATCCATAGTCTGACGACAAGCCATCCAATGCTCCCATGAGCCCTGATCACCAAGATCCACGGTAACCCATCTCCTGGCAAAAGTCCAAGGTTTGACCGCATCAGAAGTTTCGCGAAGGACCCCCAGGCGCTCCATCAGCCACATAGTCAAAATAAACGGGCTGCCCCCGTGCATATATCGCCTCCCGGTAGCCAACCTGTCAAGAGAATGAAAGGTCTCTCCCAGGATCAAGGGCACCACATCCCGACCCGAACGGCAGTGTACGACCACATCCAGCAAAGCTCGGTGACAAATTCCAAAAGAGTAAACCATGAACAAGGTACCAAACACGCAGAGTGCAAAAGCATCCCAATAGGCATCATCAATCAAGCCTAAGCCCCTAAATCTATCAGGAAGACCAGAGATGTCAAAATGATCGGGACCACGGATCATACCTTGTGCTTCCTCCGGAGAAAGATGAAGAAGGTTGCACAACTTGTCAACAAAAGAAGCTCCTCTGGGCAAAGGAATCGCAATCTCCTCCACCTCGGGACCGCCAAGCAAAGCCCGGAATTCTTCAACGGTCGAAACAACTTCATTGTAAGAAAAGCGAAAAACATGCCTTCTAGTATCCCAAAATGAAGAAGAAGCTCTCAAGAGATCATAATCCGAAACCAATTCTTTGAGAGACCACAAGCATCGTATCTTGTACCTTTCTTCAAAGAATGATCTTCTCTCGTGCATAATCTCCCTACACCACTTCTTGAACTTTTCAAAGAACAACATTTGCCTTTCTTTGGACAATTTTGGAGAATTTTTGGCCATTTCCATGTTTTTTCTCTTCTCTCCCGAAATTCCAGTGAGTTTGAACTGGAGAAGATGAAGTTTCAATGACATTTATAGTCCAAACCAGATCCAACCACCGAAATAAATGAAAATCAAGTCGTATCTCGACCCTATCCGCGCGGATACAAGTGTCATTACCAGAAAAAAATCTGCAGCAGTTTAAACTGCTGCACCACGGAGGAATATTTCGCTCGAAACCTGTGCAAAGTCTGTCCAAACAGTTCACAGCTCAAAACCTTCACACTCTTGCCAAAAAACCAGGGCTCATGCAACATTGCATTCATAATAGAAAAAAAAGAGGTAGGTAACAGAAATCCTAGATTATTACATTCAAAAAAAAAAAAAAGCAAAAGAAGAAAAATAAAGTGTATCTGTCTAAATAGGTACAGTCCCAAAATCAACCAAAAATCATCAGTCAGAATCCTCAGTGGCTGGCCCTTTCCCCCGGTCCCTCTTGCGACTCGGGCCCGCCTCCTCAGTAGCCAAATATCTCGGGCTCGGAATCGTCATCCTCGTCTCCAGAGAGAGGCTCGCCTGGATCAACCGGTATGCCATGATAAGGCAACCCGAGGTCCGCAAAGAAGTCATATCCGAACGTGAACGCGTCGGATTCCTGGACGTGCGAAGATGACCCGCCGTGGTGCCAAACGTGCCCCTGCCCGTGCAAATTCCCGAGGATGACGTGGTCCGGAGGCAGCTCCATACCGGGATCTAGGAGAGGAGAAAGAGGAGTCTCAGTAGAATGCTCGGAAGGAACAGGGGAAGTCTCCCGCTCGACAGGCGCCGGCTGTGCCCGTCTCGCTCTACCCTGAGCAGCCCCACACGCAACCATCCTCCTAAGGAACCTCTTGGCCCTGATCACCTGCTTCGTCAGCTTCTCCACAACCACAGCCGGGAACTGCACGGAAACAAAAGCGTCAGAAATAATTGATGCAAAAAATGATGATGCGAAAGAAGAGAAGAAGAGACAGTCAAAAGCCGTACCTTCATATCCGGACGAGGCCGGAAAGCTCGTGGAACCCGATCAGCGATAGGGATCTGCACCCTCAATCTGACCCCGTCCTGGACATACGAAAAGTCCGATCGAGGGTACCGCACGACCCCCAACCCCTCTCTCTCAAGAACCTGGGGCATCCTCAGCCTCCTCAAGATAAATCTCGAATATTCCTCGATCGCCACAAACATCGAGAAGTGCTGGCCACCTCGATAATCACCCCAGGTCTCCGATCTCTTACTCGGGTGCATCATGTCGGCAGGAGGCTCCACCGGTGCCATCAGAGGTGCACCCTCTCCATGCTGGCGTGTCACTCTCTCCCCCAGATAATACACATCACAGGTCAAACCTCTCAAAATCCTCCGCTGCACGGTCCACCTCTCTGCACCCTTCAGCTGCTCCACGTCGAAGCGGCCCCAAGGGTAGAACCTCATCCCCTCATCTGTCTCAGCTCTCGTCAAAGGCAGGCAATCCCTGTACTTGAGGGTCGTGCGCCCCCTAGAACCTATCTTCTCCCGAGCATGCTTGCTCCAGAAAAGCATAGCCGGATATGCCCCGACGTGCTCCGCCGGCTGTCGCCACATCGTGACATGAAAGAACTCCAGAGCCCATGCCTGCGAAAGGTAAAGATCACATAAATTAAGTGCAAAAGAAAAAAGAAGTGGGTGCTTAAGGAAAAGAAAAAGCAAAAGCTTATACCTCCAGGGGGAACTCAAAGCACGTCAGAGAGCTGACAGCCTTTCGGCTATACCGATCCAAAGCAAAATATAGCTCTGCCAGCCCTACCTCTCCCCAAGACACCTCCCCAACCATCTCCACATCCTCCAATGTCCTCAGCAAAGCGAACACCGCCGTCCCCTCGGTGTGTCCAAAAAGTGTGCTCGAAAAAGCGAACCACAGAAAAGCCCTAGCAATCTGCACAGCGGCCACTCTCTCATCCCCAGCCTCATAACTCTCAATGCTCTCCACGATCTTCCCGTGGACCACAGCATACTCCATCCCCATCCCCTTTTTGGGAATGGGGGTAAAGCCCAGAAGATCCTGCAGCCTCCGTGTCATCAGAGCCGTCTCTCCACTCAATGTTCCGTCCTTTAAAGGACAGGCCTGTGATCGCAGCGTAATCGGAAGGTGTGACCGTGGCCTCGCCCCAGAAAAAATGGAATGTGTGGGTCACGTCCCACCAGTGTTGTGCCGAAGCAAAAATCAAGACCTTGCTCTTGGGGAACTTGATCAACCCCCTCAGGCACTTGATGAACTCATACAAACCAGTCCCAATGACGATCTGTCTCGGACTCATCAAAACTCCTCTGCCCAAGACTGGGAGCCGGTCCCAAAGGTCAACCACGGCCTCCACTGATCCCCGAGTCTTCAGCTTATTCAGCTGCTCCGTCACAAAACGATCTCCACCCTGCAATTGAAAGAAAAACAAAAAAAAAATGTCAAAAAATTGCATTTGCATAAAAAAAAAAAAAAAAGCATACACATGCATCATAGACATAAAGTTTTGAAGAAAATCGGACAGCATAACGGCATATAATGGACTCAGCCCCATTTTTCTCGCACAAAAGAAAAGATTTTTCAGCAACCACCATTCATCATGCATAAAAAAAATGTCAATAACAAGGAGTCAACGGAAGCAAAACTCCGTCCCGTTTTCAAAAAAAAATGACATACAATTTTTCACAATGAGTCAACGGAAGTAAAACTCCGTCCCATTTTTCATAAAACAGCACAAATAAGCAATTTTCCACCATTCATTCATTCAATCAACGGAAGCAAAGATCCGCCCCATTTTTCACAAAAAATTATATTTTCACAGAAAGCATGCATGCATACATTCATATCATTCACGGAAGCATCATCTCATTGCAAGAATCCTACATGCAACAAAAAGTCCGTCCCGAATTCGGGCAAATTTTCATCATCTCATATTTCAAAAATGGCAAAATGCCCATTCCTTTTCCAAACCAAGTGCATATTTGGGTTACCCATATACTCATTACAACATGCAAAGTCAAAATCCAAGGCCAAGAACATCAAATTTTCTTGATTTAAAAAAAAAAAAAGAAAAAAAGAAAAAAGAAAAGAAAAATCACAAAATTTCAATTTCAAACAAAATCGACAAAGGAAATGAAGAAATTCGAAGTATACCGTGCGAAGACTCGGATCAGTGGCTCAATGTTGCCACGCATCGGGATATGGCTCCTCCGCAATTGATTGCGAAAGTGAGTAATGCCTCCTCATTCTTACAAGCTCTAATCGCCTCTCCGCGACCGGGCCGCATCCTTGACCTTGGATAGCAACTCCCCCGTGTTCCATTGCTCGAAAAATCAAAAAAATCGGAAGATTTTGGAAGCTTCTAGGCCAACAATGGAGGATTTCTCGACTTTCTCTCTCTCTTCTCTCGAAAAACTGGAAAAATGGTGAGGAAGAAAGAGAAGGGCGGCGGCCCTTTATTCAAACCTGTCAGGGCTTCATTCTGCTCCGCGCGGATCAAATTGAAGGGTCAAAAAGACTATTTTGCCCTTTAAAATTCCAGGACTCTGCAGTTTAGTCCTCAACTTAACAGAGTTAACCAAAGTTAACCCCCCTTTCAAAAGAGCTTCCCGGACGTAAAACGTAAGCCCGTTCTCTCCAACGAAAGTTAACGGAATCCCGTTTCTTTCCTCAATTTCATCAACGGCAGTAAAACGTAAGTCCTATTCCTCCGAGAAAGATAACGGAATCCCGTTTCTTTCATCAATTTCATCAACGGCCGTAAAACGTAAGCCCGTTCTCTCCAACGAAAGTTAACGGAATCCCGTATCTTTCCCCAATTTCATCAACGGCAGTAAAACGTAAGTTCGATTTCTCCGAGAAAGATAACGGAATCCCGTTTCTTTCATCAATTTCATCAACGGCAGTAAAACGTAAGTCCGATTTCTCCGAGAAAGATAACGGAATCCCGTTTCTTTCATCAATTTCATCAACGGCAGTAAAACGTAAGTCCAATTTCTCCGAGAAAGATAACGGAATCCCGTTTCTTTCATCAATTTCATCAACGGCCGTAAAATGTAAGGCCGATTTCACCGATGAAGGTTAACGGAATCCCGTTTCTTTCATCAATATCATCAACGGAAGTAAAACGTAAGTCCGATTTCTCCGAGAAAGATAACGGAATCCCGTTTCTTTCATCAATTTCATCAACGGCCGTAAAACGTAAGCCCAATTTCTCCGTGAAGGTTAACGGAATCCCGTTTCTTTCATCAATATCATCAACGGCCGTAAAACGTAAGCCCGATTTCACCAACGAAGGTTAACGGAATCCCGTTTCTCTCATCAATATCATCAACGGCAGAAAAACGTAAGTCCAATTTCTCCGAGAAAGATAACGGAATCCCGTTTCTTTCATCAATTTCATCAATGGCCATAAAACGTAAGCCCGATTTCACCAACAAAGGTTAACGGAATCTCGTTTCTTTCATCAATATCATCAACGGCCGTAAAAAGTAAGCCCGTTCTCCCCAGCAAAGGCCAACGGAATCTCGATTCCACCCCCAGCAGCTTTTCGAACTACGTAAGGGCTTGATTCCCCAATCGGGATACGTAGGTAGCCTATCACAGGTCCAGCCACTCGACCAGCGCGGTCATCCTTCCCCTCGGCAGCAGACGTAAGATCGATCCCTTCAAACGAAGTCCACCAAAGGACCATCTTTCCCAGATCACCGAAGGAAATCACTTCAAATCAAGGTTCGAGGCACCTAAAACGCCATCATCAAGGTTCGAGGCACCTAAAACGCCATCATCAAGGTTCGAGGCACCTAAAACGCCATCATCAAGGTCCGAGGCACTTAAAACGCCATCTTCAAGGTTCGAGGCACCTAAAACGCCATCATCTTCAAGGTCTGAGGCACCTAAAATGCCATCATCTCCGAGGTTCGAGGCACCTAAAACGCCATCACTACCAGGTTGACACCTCAAAATAGTCACTCTCGGGTCAAAGACCCGAACTACGACTGGCTTGATTCCTCTTAAGGATACGTAGGTAGCCTATCATTAGGTTCAGCCATCAGACCAAAATGGTCATTCTTTCCCCAGCAGAGCGGATATACAGCTCTAGCCATCAGACCAAAATGGTCATTTCCTATCCCCAGCAGAGTTTCTTTCAGCAACCAACTACAGAACTCGCTCGCCAGGTTGACGCCTCAAAATAGTCACTCCAGGGTCAAAGACCGGAACTACGACTGGCTTGATTCCTCTTAAGGATACGTAGGTAGCCTATCATTAGGTTCAGCCATCAGACCAAAATGGTCATTCTTTCCCCAGCAGAGCGGATATACAGCTCTAGCCATCAGACCGAAATGGTCATTCCTATCCCCAGCAGAGCAGATATACGATTCCAGCCATCCGACCACTTTGGTCACCCCCCTGTCAAATATGGAGCCTTACTCTTATCGATGACCCCGCTTCCTTCGAAAGCGCCGTCGCCGAGGGGCTACTGTAAGTGCTCCAATTTGAGTTGTTAGTATTTTCGTTAGAAAATTAACGAAAGCCCTAACATTCCTAACATTTCTAACAATTCCTAACTTTTCTAACAAAGAAAGGGTAGATTAGGCATTGCTATTTAAAGTTAAACCAAGAAAAGAATCTTAAAAAATCCAAAACCCCGAAATGGGAAGCTCCTGGAACAAAAAATGTTTGAATATTTTGAAAATATTCCTTTGGTCCAAAGCCTGCAGCTGCATTTAATGAACAGTGCACGCTCCAGGTCCTGTCCGCGCGGATGACTTTGATTTTTTCAGAGGGCTATAAATTGAGCCCCTCAGTCTCAGAAATAAAGAGCCACAACAATTCACTCACAGCACCTTGGCGAAAATACTAGAGAAAACAGTGGGAATTCTCTTGAATTGCCACCTTTTTCTTTTGATTATTTTCCCAAATTTCACTCACTAATCACTCTCAAATTCAAGCCTCAAACACAAACACAAAGAAGATTGGTAAACCCTCCTTCTCCTTACCCTAAACTCCTTCATCCATGCATGCATTTCAAACTTCAAAGATGTAGTTTGTTCATCAACTTGGTGTTCATCCTTTGCTTGACCTAAAAATGTAGTCACCTTGGAATAAATTTCCATGGATGACCATTTAAAAGGTCCAAATTACTTCTTACTCACTTAAAAGTGTTTTTCCTCAAAATCATTCACTCAAAAGTGTTTTCCAAAATCATTTTCATACATAAAATCTTGATTTCAAAGTTAAAACCCCCCCTTCCCAAGCAAATGAAGTGCTTTAAGTCCTAATGTACCCTAAGGATGGCTTGATATAGTAGATCACCACTAAAATTTATAGTGATCACTAATCAAAGCCTAAGGAAATGGGGACAAGCATGGATGCAAAACCCCCTTTAAAATCACATTTTCCTTCAAGAACATCTTGCTGTCCAGTAGCATTGTTCTAAGACCTCAGTCCATTTTCTAATTTTTTGGACACAGAAGAACTTGGAATTGGGTGTTGACTACAAAATACTTTTTGTATCCAACATCCAGAGCTTTCCATACATATTTTTACTTTATTTTTTCCGTGAGTGTAACTCCCTTTTTCAAATTATTTTCCAAAGGTCAGTTCAACAGTCTCTGGAAATCCAGATTTCATATCTGTGATTTCCAGAAGAATTTGGTCCATCAAATCATCTCCAAATGGAAAAGTATTTTGCAGTCACCTTATTTAAGATGTTTTGAACAACTTTCTTTCTCGGATTTTCCCCATATTTTGAAGTTTTAAAGCTCTTAAATCCATTTTAAAATCAAGTGTCCACTGCCTTTTTCATTCTGGCAGAAATGACTTTCAACTTCAAGGAGTCTTTTGAGTACCAAAAATCAACCCTAAAATTACACCAAAAATCACGGGACTTGTTTAATGTCTTACAAAGAATTATCAATTTTTAGTTTTCTCAGTTTGAATTTATTTTGGCCAAAGAAACACACTCACACACACACACACACAAATGGTTTTTAAGCTTGGAAGACTCGTTTTACGAGGCATTCCGGGTGAACCCTAACGTTCTTCCCGGCGTGTAACATGACCTCCGAACCCAAATCTCTAATCTCGGGCATTTTTCAAAGTTTTGGCCCTTAAAACAAAAATGGCGTGGCGACTCCGTGTTTTGATTTTCAAAAGAGAAAAATCTTTTCCGGTGGCACATCGTCACAACAACGTCCTGCCCCAAGCTTCCAAGTCAGCTCCACTGGTAATCCTCCTTGTCACTCAGCCAAAAACAACCACCAATCTCTGTCATTCCACTGCGCATGAAGTTGTCACAATATTATCCTATGCTGCCCTACTACTGCACAAAATCTGCACTGCACCGAAATCTGTACCGTACCGCACATATCATACCGCACCAAAATTTGTATCGTTGTACCAAATCTTCACCAAATTATGTGCCGCAAGTAATCCGTGCCACACCGTAACGGAATGTATCGTACCGTACCTCAGCACACATATTGCACACGCCTAACATTCGCCAAGCTCAGAAACTAATCCGTTTTTTCTTTTGCAACTTCCATAATTCCAGATCTGTTGCCCAAATTCGATTCCATCGAATTTTCATGTTGAGCCATCTTCGGCCATCGTCCCTGTTCCCACAATCCTCAAAAGCACCAATCTGCCTAGATCTATGCAAAGTCTTAACCCCATTCGGATTCTGCAATCATACACTTATTTGTATTTTTTCAACATTTGATCTCGAATTCGATTCCCTTCCATGATTATGTATCTGCAAACCTAATCTGAATCCATTCAGCCCCAAATCCATTCGGATCTATGAAACCTTTATCCTATTTGGTCTAAGTAACATAACCTATTTGAATCTTTGCAGTCGCCAATTTCGATCGACAACCTACATCCAATCAAATCGGGCATCCCTGATCTCTAAACCGGGTCTATGATACCAATTGTTGTGCAATTATGGTCTATCAGAGCAATATTATTCCATACTAGTAACTGTGGCGAGAATCAACATATATACATTTGTCGTGTTACAGTATAGAACATATTTTGCCGCACAAAAATAATTCCACTATATGCCCATACCCTCACACAATCACACTATACATGCTTTCAGGGTATCCAAGGAATGCCCCTAAGGGCAGCCCAAAGGCCGCCCCGCCCTGCCATAGGCTCTCTTGTTGATCTCAGAGATTCAATATAGATATCTTAACTATTTCTTTTTAGCAATCAAGCACACATTAATATTGGCTATCACTTGGTTGAAATAGGTGCCAATCCTAAACCCTAAAAGATCTTAATTTATCTGCAAGAAATATCCTACTTTTTGCCCAAGAAAGAATTCCACATCCAAAAGGATTCCACGCCACAAAAGGAAACAATTCTCTAAGGAGTTTTGGCCCAGTCCAGCCTTCACGTTCACAAGGTCGTGCGCCTTGCCAAGCCGGCCTTGCAGAACTCGTCGAAGCCTTTGACTCTTTTTCTGCTTATGCATGACCATGCAACTTTCAACGCGCGACCGTATCAAACTTCTTTTACGTTTTTCTTCCTTTTCTTGCTGCAACCTTGATCCCCCATCCTCGGTTTGACTACAACCCCAACATCAGCTGTGCAACAATCGCTCTATTCTAAAACTCGGTTTTGCTAAGTTTAAAAAAAACGTTTTTTTTTTAATTTAGGTCCTTTAAACACCCCTAAATGCGGATTGAAAGTTGAAATAAAAAAGGGATTGAGTGCGAGTCCAAAAATTCCCAATTCATAATCAAGACAAGAGGAGAAATGAAAAAAGAGGAGAAATAAAAAACGTGGGAGTATGATAAATAAATATAAAACTAACCCCCACGCGTGTCAGGAAAAAGCAGGCAATACTTGGATTTTTTTTCAAAATATAGCTTTTTAAAATTTTAAATACCAAAATAACATAAATGAAAACTTATGTACCATAATAGCATTTTTTTGGAGTTTCGGGTTTGTCAAAACCGGAATTAAGTTTAAAGCTGGTACTGTCAATATCGGACTTAAGGTTTAAAAAAAAAAACTGATTAATCGTTTTTTTTAAATAAAAAAGGTAAATCCGGTAGTAATAAAGTCGGGATTAAATTTAAAGTTAAATCCGGGTTTGTCAAAATCTGCTTTAAGTTATAGAAATCGTTTTTTTTTTTAAATAAAAAAGGTAAAGTCGGTAGTGACAATACCGGGAATAAATTTAAAGTTAAAGTTGGTACTGTCAAAATCGACTTTAAGTTATTTTTTTATTCTTTTTAAATTGATCTAGGTGACTCAAGGGTCAAGGGTGAGAAAAAGTTAAAAAAGAAAAATAAAAGAAAGGGAGAAGGGCTCCGGGAAAGAGTAGTAGAGGAGAAGGGTTCTTTCTCCTTCTCCTTCTTCTTCTCTATTTCTTCTCTCTTTCTCCTCTTTCACCCCCTTTCTTTTATTTTCCCTTTTTAACGTTTTCTCACCCGTGAGTTACTGGATCAATTTAAAAAAAAATTAACTTAAAATCGGTTTTGACAGTACCGACTTTAACTTAAATTTATTCATGATATTATCACTACCGGTTTTACCTTTTTTATTAAAAAAAAACGATTTCTCAGTTTAAAAAAAAAAAAACTTAAAGCCGTTTTGACAAACCCAGATTTAACTTTAAATTTAATCCCGATTTTGTCACTATCGGCTTTACCTTTTTTATTTAGAAAAAATGATTAATCGTTTTTTTAAAAAAAAAACCTTAAATTCGGCATTGACAGTACCGACTTTAAACTTAATTCCGGTTTTAATAAACCCGAAACTCCAAAAAAATGCTATTATAATACATAAGACCAAGTCCAATAGGTAAACTACCAAAAAACATTCAACTACCCTAATATCACGACACCTCATCTTCTCTCTCCATCCACTTAATCATTCAATTACTTTCTCAACTACACCCCCCACAATAAGCTAGTTTAGTTTAAAATTCAACTCCTCTCAACTCATCATTCTATACCCCACCACTTTTTATTTTATTTACAATATTTAATTTTATAATTAAAAAAATAATAAAAATAAAAATAATTTATTATTAAAAAATAAATTATTAATATTTTTATTTATAAATTTGAAATTTTTTTTAATTCACATTTAATATTGAAAAAATAGTGTTTTTTTTTTCTGTGTCAAAATCAAATGAAACAAGACTCTATTTGTAGATAAAAAAAATTAAGAATTTTGGTGTAAAAAAAAAAAAATTTTTTTGATATAAGATAATTGCATTTGAAAAATTCGAAGGATTTAAACCAAAAAAAAATTCAGTGTCCAATAGGCTCGTGACAAGTGGCGCCCTTGAAAAAAAAAAGAAAGAAAAAGGCAAACCTTTAGTATACACGCGCCTCTTCCGCGCGTGTATTACACTCTCCATCTCCGACCCAATAAGCTCACAACACGTGGCATAGATGGGCCCACCTTTTTTTCTTCAACCCGATTGAAAAGTTTTAACCAAACCCCTTCAACTACCCCTCTCAACCCCTTGTTACCCCCTCATTCAACTCCTGACAACGAAGACGACCGACCAAATCCCACTGTCGATCTTCTCTCTCCCACCACCCCTACCCCCACTTTCAGCGTCCTCATCTTCTCTCTCCTTCTCACTACCTGCCTCTCTCTCTCTCCGTCGCCGCCTCCTTTGCGTTCCTCTTCTTCTCCACCGCCCACCACCATAACTCCAACCGCTAACCACCTCGCCCGCTCACTCACCAAACTCCCTTGCCCAGTCGGCATCCTAATATCCTCCGACGACTTCCGATTCGGCTACCAATTCAAAACCCCATCTCAGAGCAGCAGCTAATCAATTGAATCAATCTAGCCCTAAAAAGGTCGTTTCTTTATCATCAATTTCCTCAGATTAATTTGTTTCAGTTTAGGTTTCTACTAGTCGGCAGACTTAGGTTTTCATTTTAAGAATGTTGATTTTGAATCCCAGCTGCTTATAAAGTTCTTACAATTCCTCATAAGGGCGTTTTCGACTTTTGCAGATTTCTTAAATTTTGTCCTCACAATCACTTGCGATGCAACTCACTCTTGAATTCGGGTAATAATATCTTGCAATTTCAAAGGGGACGGAGGGACTATTCAATTTGGATTATTTTTTTCGTTTTTTTAGTATTTATTATTGGATCCTTGAGCATTTTTTTGCCTCCACTGTCATCCCTATACCAGTTCATTATATGATTTTATACGAATTAAGCTAGTATTGACTGCTGGAAAGTGTAAATTTGGTGGAAACAAAATTTTCTAGTTAGGGTGGGAACATTGGGGTTATAATTATACTTTTTCTGTTTGTGGTGGTTGAATATGTTTGATTTCCTTCTGCTGATTTCGCAATCAGCTCTAGTCAGCAGCAATCGTGCCATATGATCACTTAAATATACTAATATTTGCTCTTTAGCTGATCCCTGTGTGATGACTGGGTCGAGTTAGCATAAAAGGATTCATGTAGCCTACACAATTATTTGGGACAATAGACGGGTTTAGTTTAGTTGAGCTGACCCCAGGAAATAAGGACACTTGCTGAGTTGTTTTGACACTTGAGGAAAACTTTAACTAAATAGCACTCTTCCATGGACCGTGTCCACGTTTTACGGTTTGACTTTTTAATTTTGTACTTTATGCCTTTGTATTTCCTATAATTTGCTCTAAAGTTATAATTTGAAAGAAGATTTGAATAAAAGAATGAATATTTATACAATTGGTTGGGGCAAAGGACGTGTTTAGTTGAGCTGACCCAACGTAACTAGGACACTTGCTGAGTTGCTTTGACACTTGTGGAAGACTTTAAGTAGTATCACGTGAAGAGTCAACGCATGAAAGTTTGACTTGTTAATTTTGTACTTTACACCTTTGTATTTCTTATATTCTTTGCTAATGTTATAATTTTTCTACAATATGCGAAAAAACTATTACTAGATTTGAAGGAACTTCTCAGTTTGAAATCCAGCGATTGTTATTTCTATTGTTAGAACACAGTAATATTCTTTGTCCTTTATCTTGTCATAAATACATCTTCGTTTAGATGTCATCTATGATTGATGACTTTCTTTGAGCTCTGATGCTTTATACGATTGGATAGATAGAGGTCTAGAAACCCCTTTGTCACTCTTCAGAACAATTAAATAAGACAGCATATATGAGCACACAGGTTTCCATTTCTTCAAGAAAACCTTGCCACAATATGAATCCAACAATGATCAAGAGCAAATTTGAAAATTTTGGACATTCATTTGGGACGGAGGGAGTAATTATCATCTTATATCTTGAGGTATTTCCATATGTTAAATAAACACATCAGGTCTTTCTGCGTATGACCGTAGAAAAGGTACATGGATGGACGTGAAGTATCTTGTTCTCATTCTTACCATTGTCCTTTGCCTTTAACTTTTAACTGATGACTTTGAACTGACACGACCTCTTGTCTGTTAATTGCTTTAATACAGTGGAGGACTAGAACTTCTTTGTGATTCTGTGAAGATCCATAATGTCAATGTTAATCTACAAGCTGAAGAGAAGAAGGTGAATCCTCAAGAAAACCTCTCTACTACTGTACCTTTGTTTAAGAGCAAATTTCAAAAGTTTTTGGTCATTCTTTTTGGGACGGATGGGACAGAGGGAGTTTCTTCTTTACATAATATAGACCTGGGTTTTGACTTTTCCACGTATGATCACAGTTAACTATGAAACACTTGCTTGCTTGGGTTCGCACTAATTTGATCAAGGAGAGGCCTGAAATGTTTATGAAAGGAGATACCGTGTAAGTTGCTAGATTCTTCTATGTCCTAAATTTACTTTTTTTTTTCTCCGTTAGTTATCTATGATCAAGATGGGCAGATAATTATTTAGTAATCTCAATTTCTTGATCTGATATATAGTGTATCGATTGGTTCATGTGCAGGAGACCTGGGGTTCTAGTTCTTGTGAATGATTGTGATTGGGAACTGAGCGGTCAGCTTGATACAACATTAGAAGATAAGGACGTGGTTGTTTTCATTTCAACCTTACATGGAGGATAATGCCTAAATATTCTTTAGATTTTATTTTTGAAGAAGAAAATGTGGATGTAAGTGTTTGAAAATTGTGACTTTTTGGAACTGGTCATTCTCATGAATTGATTACTTGTAGTACCTTTTTCTATTTTCTATTTTTTTTGGGGAACACTAAAGTGTGTGAAATTTAGTAGAGCTGTCAAAATCGAGCCCAGCCCATAGGCCCGTGGACTCATGCGGGCCTGAACATGAAAAGTCAAGCCCGGCCCGACCAAACAGTTGACAAAGTCAACACACTCAAACTTAATTAAAAAAAAAATCCTATTTTCCTTGCCCCTGTCATATGAGGTGGGCTTATGAGTATGTACTCTAGATGCAAGTGTATTATTTTGGCTCAGCAAGTGTTTGATAGTTTATGTCATCCTGATTTAGTAACATGGTCTGCTTTAATAACTGGTTTTTCTCAGTCAGGAGACAATGGAAAGGCTTTGTTTTTCTTTAGGAGAACGAACATAGAAGGCAGAAAAGCTGATATATATTGATGGATAGTGTACTGGCTGGTTTTGGTTTGTATGGATTAGCATCTGATGCATTCGAAATGTTTGGAGAAATGCTTGACAAAGGATTTAATCCAGACGAATCTACATCTTCTGCTCTTCTTGCTGCTTGTTGTCACGCGGGTCTCGTAAAAGATGGTCGAGAAATCTTCAGAAGAATGGGAGAAGAATTTGGCATCAGAGCTAAGGCCGAGTATTATGTCTACTTAGGCTCCGTTTGTTTGGGGGGAAATGTTTAAGAATTTGGCATCAGAGCTAAGGCCGAGTATTATGTCTACTTAGTGAAGCTTCTTGGAATGGAGGGAAAGTTGGAAGAGGCTTATGATCTTATCAACTCTTTACCGGAGCCGGTGGATTCTGGAATTCGGGGAGCACTTTTTTCTTGCTGATGTGCATAGGAAATCTCAGGCCCGGCCCTGCTACGAGACGGGTGAGGCCTTCGCCTAGGGCCTCCGAATTTTGTCAAATTTTAAGGGCCCCAAAATTTATGTTTTATTATCTCTATATATATAAAGAGAGGATTGTCAAAATCCCGCCTAAACCAAGGGCAATTTAGTAATTTCACGCGGTGGCAAAATTGAAGTTTAAGCAACCCTGGATGACGTGGCTGGCGCTGATTGGAGGGATTTCCGGCGTGTGCGTTACACGCGCCTACAAAGGCGCGTGAAAGCAAAGGGTTTTTTTTTTTTTTTTTAATGAGACATGTGTCAAATTCTGATTGGCCCGATTATTTTCAGATTTTTATTTTACCTCCCGTTTTTTCCACCTCAATTTTTTTATAAAAAAAAAATTTTTTTAAAAAAAAAATTTACACCAAAATTCATAATTTTTTTTCCTCTTTAATTAGAGACTAATTTCATTTAATTTGGATACAAAAAAAAATACTCTTTTTTAAATATAAATTTCTTAATTATATTTTCTTCATTTTTCTTCTTAATTTCTCAATATCTTTTTTTGAAAATTAATTAAGTGTGAAGTATATTTTTTTATTATAAATGATGATAATAATAATCATAATTTTACTAATATGAATATTAGTACTGCTTCGTTCGCCTTAAAAATTAATGTTTTTAATGTTAGTTCCTTTGGTTCAAAATTTGACATTACTTTTTTAAACATATTAAGTAATATTTTATAAAATATTCATTGGGACGAATATAGTAATTTATTTTTTTACCCGAAGTCATATTATTTAGTAAAAATTAATGTTCATAATGTTCGTTTATTCATGTCAGCAAATAAATATTAATTTTTGAGACAAGTCAATTCATTGAGGCAAAAGAATCATTTTTTTTTTTTGGATATAGAAAGTAGTATTAATTATGGGATGAAAGTAATATTCATTTTTGAATTGAAGGAATTTTTTTTTGTAAAAAAGTAGAATTTTTTTATATGTCCAAAAAAAATTAACATTGCTTCTTTATTCTCAATGAACATTTTAGAAAAAATAATACTAATTTATTCGTCTAAAAAATTAATGTGATATTTTGAGACGAAGACACTAACATTACGAACATTAATTGCAGAGGCGAATGAAGTAGTGTTATTTTTAAAAATTTTTGCTCATTTTTCACTTTAAGTACTTTTTTTCCATAAAAAGTAGAATTTTTTTATATGTCAAAAACAAATTATAATTGCTTCCTTTGGCTCAATGAACATTTTAAAAAATAATACTACTTTATTCGCCTAATAAATTAATGTCATACTTTAAAATAGTAAATTTTTTTTACCTGCAGTAGTAGCATTTTGTAAAAATTAATGTTTATAATGTTAGTGTCTTCGTCTCATAAAATAAATATTAATTTTTTGGACAAGTAAATTCCTTGAGGCAAATGAAGGATTTTTTATTTTTTTTATATAGAAAGTAGTATTAATTATGGGATGAAAGAAATATTCATTTTTGAATTGAAGGACAAATTTATTTCCTTAAATGTACTTTCGAAATAATGAAAAACATATTATTCTGATTTTCCATTGAGTTTATTTTTTTACAAAACATTTTATATTAAGTTCGTCTCGATCGGTTTTTTTTTTTTTTTGAGAAACAATTCCTATTGATCTCTTTTAAAAAATGATGGGTTATTAATAAAGAACTTTAGATTAATGATAAAAAAAATGTGGAAGCCATTTGATATAACATTTTTTTATGTAAAGAGTAGTTGAAGTATATTAGTAAAATTAAAAATCTTATTATTGTCTATAAATATAATTATTAGAGCTATTTATGTTTTATTTTTTATTTTATCAAAATTTGATGGATTATTAATCTTGGTTTCATTTATTTGTGCATTTTTTTATAAAATATTTATGCATTTATTGTAATTTGCCGTATTTAAGAATTAAAAAAACAAAAAAAAGTATAATAAAAAACCAATTGAACCAAATCAAAACATCGATTAGGATTTGCTTTAGTTATTTTTATATAATTCGAGTAAAGAAAATCAAAAACTCTTTCAATAAAAAATCTTCTTAATAAATAAGTTAAATACTTATTTATTCAAACAATTGCTATTGTATATTAATATTTTGAAATTGCTTGGTAACTTAATTATTTATGATTTATTATTTATATTACATATTCTTACTTTCTCTCCGATATCCCATTAAGAATATGTTTACAGAAGAAAGTGGCAAAAATGAAGATAACAAGCAAATACTTAAAAAAAATGTAATATAATAATTATTAATAAAGAAAACTCAATCGAAATATTATTTTTCCCATCTCAAATAAATAATTTAAAAAATTGTAATCTTCATTGGGATGAAAAAAGTAATGATGCTGCAGGAATTGTGCTTATCAATCTTCCTCCACGTGGCAGGACTGATCACCTGGCTCCTTGACCTGAAAACAGAACCCACGACTAGCCGGATGTGTCTCCGGCGAAGACGCTCGGGTGTGAGTAAGATCACGATTGTATATAGCTCAAAATGTATAGAATAATGAATTCTGATAACAAAATGGCAGTTACCCTTCACCGTTTGGTAGTGATGAAGTATTTATAGACAAGAGTGGTGTATTTTTGGGGAGGCGACATGTGCTCCGAGATTGTAGCGGCAGTTACTTGATTTTGGGAACGTGTCTATAACGGCCCCTGATTTGTAGGGATGTGGTTATGAGAATTGTTCAACCAAATACGCCGGCAAGTGTCAGGTCGTCACTTGTTGATTTAGGTCGAGGTCGCCACTCGTGGAATGGTCGACCTGACTGTCGGGTAGAGCATGGTTCGTACCCGAATTGTGATTTGGATCATGAGGTCGGACTAAGTTAGGTCGGGACCTGGTAGGTCGGACCATGGGTTTAGTCGACTGATACAAGAGATGGGCTTTGGGCCTTGTTCTGATTGGGTCAGCCTCATTGAGAATGTGATGGCCAAGGCTGCTTGTGATTGGACTTTACTTGCTTGGCCCAATTCGACACTTTTGGTATGTTCAGTGGCCCCCAACTTTCGAGTTGACTTCGTCGACTTGGAAGTTAAGAAGATTTCTTTGCCAAAAATTGCTTTACTCGAAGCTCGATACTAGTCTTTGAAGTAGGTCGACCGTGATGACGTGGCAACATCCTGATCGTTGGTGACGGACGGTTGGAGATGAAGGAGCGCCGGTTTTAGTAATGATTGCAATTCTGACTCTTGGAACTCCTTCTCGGAAACCGCTTCAGCTTTTAATTTTGGAAAATTAATTTTGATTTTCTTTTCCCCTTCCAAATTTAGGAAAATATAAATAGAGAAATCCCTCTTTGTTTAGAACTTTTACTGCTCTAGAACTTCTTCTTCTCCGGCGATAATCAAGGGATCCCAGCAAGATTTAAATTCAGCTCTCTACTCCAGCAACGAAACCACGTTCTGCAATTAATTAAGGTATTTCTTTCATACCTTTGCTTTAGAGTTTTAATTTATGTACTGTTCTCCTTTTCCGCCATGGCTAGGACCTTTAGTTGCGAACCAGGAGCGTGGTATGGTTATTGCACTGTTAACCGTAGGGCATGTAAGAATGTGAACGGTGAGTGGAGAGTGATGTCCCTGGATGAGTGCGCTTCCATTTTGACTGGTTGGGGATTGAATTACACTGAGATAGGGCTGCCAATTGTAGGAGAAATTGAAAATGTGGCGATTGACGACTCAAATGTTGTCATTTTTCATCTGTTCCATGAATTACTTGACCATATCACCCTGTTTTACGTTAGGGACGTCCATAAGCCCTCCTTCCTTAGAAATAGGATAGGTTTCCCAGGGGAGTCTAGGTCGTCCTTAGGTAGGTCGACTGACCATGATCATAGGATCGACTCCCCGCTTCCTCTTTTGCTTGTACAGATATGACGACTCAAGAAGGGAACGCTGCCTCAACGTCTTCTGGTCCTCGGATTGTCAACGCATTTGGGCCCAATGTGGTGTCAGGCAAGAATGAGAGGGGCTATGTTCCCTGTGGCCATCGCGTGGCAATCGAATTTGCCCTCTAGGTACGGTATGATCAAGGATTTCTGCGAAGTCGACCCGTTGGATTACCAAGTAACCATATATACCCAGAAGGAGTTCATGAAAAAGTACAGGTCGACCTTCACTAAGGATGCTACCAAAGTTGCTTTCTTTTATGGTCAGTTTGTTGCTGGCCTCAGGTTGCCTCTTGACCCTTTTATCAATGAATTTCTGGAATGTGCAAATGCCCTTCCCCTTCAACTTGGAGCTAATACTTGTAGGGTCCTCGTGTGTTTTGCCATGGTGTGTAGATTTTTAGGATATGAGCCCTGTATGAGAGTGTTCAAAGAGTTTTTCAGCATAAAGTATAGTGGAGAGGACTTGAGCATCGGTACACCCTCTAAAACCTAAATCTCCCAAGCTCTTCACCAACCTCCCAAGTAAGCATAGTGGCTGGAACTCGTATGTTGTAGTGGTAGAGAGTAGATTAGGATGGGAATTCCCCTTGCCCAATGATGAAACAGAAACCATAGATGAGGGGAGCTATTGGGAGCCGACCTGGCATCTTAACTTGTATAGGGCTTTGTGTCGCTTAGTCAAGAGAAGACCCATTAGCTGGGAGAGCCTGATCACCACCAAATATAACTTCGTCCAGGCTGGGATGATGCCTGGAGATGGGGTGGTAGAGCCCCTTGTCCCTGTGTTGAGAGGACAAATATATCCCGACTGGGTTACTCATTCTCTGGGGAGGTTTGGGAATTCGTGCCAGCGCTGCAAGAAGACAGCAAATTACTGCAAGGATAACGGGGAGCATGCCGGTGGTAAGATCTTGTTCTGCAATCCTTTACTCGTCTATTGTTATCTTGTATTTGTATGCAACTCTTAGGTCGTCCGTTGCTTGCTCGTATGTAGAACTTAGTTAGCTCGTACATAGAACTATTACGAATTGCAACTTTATTAAATTACTTGCTCGTATGTAGAACTTAGTTAGCTCGTACATAGAACTGCCTTGAGTTGTATCAATTATCTCGTCAATGGTTTACTCGTAAAACTGTTTTGAATTGCCGAGCTAACACTTGATTTCTTCTATGTCGTGTAGTTTTAACTCCCGAGCAAGAAGCAAATATGGTGCGTATTGTTGGGGTTTCTGATAAGAAAAAAGCGAGGAAGGACCATGGGAAGGCCAATGCTCGTGCTCATAGGCAAAGAGAGGCCGCTTTGAGGACCAGCCTGCTGTCGAAGGAGAACATCGGCCGGTGCCAATGGAAGGGGTAGAAGAGGAAGACCCTTTGCAAAGTGGTACCCTCTGCGAGTGCTGCGATGGAGGTGAAGCATCTTCCAAGTCAACTAGAGTAAGTCCGAGCTCCGACCCAATTCAAGATGTTAACATGGAGACTCCTGGAGCCGAGGTAGAAGGATCTAGCCCTGTGAAGGTGGTAGAGATTGATGATGACGATGCTGCCGAGGAGGTCGATGACCAAGCTCTGAATACCAGGAAAAGGCTGAGGTCTGGAAAGGGCAAGGCCGTTTCTTCTAATCAAACACCTCCACCTCCTCCCTCTTCCTCTCATCTTGATCAAGAATCTGTGGTAGAGATGATGCAGAGGTTGAGCGACGTCCCTTCTCTCGAGGGAGTTAACTGCCTGAGCCGCTCTTATCCCACTATGAACTTGGGTCAAGTCATTGTGAGGAGATCGTTGGATGTGAGCCTGTTAGCTCAATTTGCTGAAAAGGGTATGGCGCCTGAGGAGTTCTCGGCTCGAGCTGGACTTGCTCATTGCGAGGTAACCCTTTACTTCCATTTTCATTTTAGTCGTTTATTCTTTTACTCGACCAACTGAAGTCTCGAGCTAACACTTCTTTGCTCTCTTTGGAATGCAGAATACGACCATGATCGAGCGGCCAAAAGCTCTGGAGGGCCTCAATTGAAAGGGAGAGACAAGCCCTTCAGACTATTCCAAAAAGGCTAAAGAGCTTGCGGATCCGAAGGAGCTGTACAATGACTTGGACAACTCTTATGAAGCCAATGAGGCGGTGAAGACCAAAGCTCTAGCCGACCTTGAAGCATCTGAGTCCAAGCTTAAAGAGGTTAAGGCGGAGAAAGAAGCTGAGAGGAAGGAGCTGGTGAAGACCCAAACGGAGTTGGCCACAGTTTCCCAACTCTTGAAGGACAAGGACGATCTCATGGTCAAACTGCAAGAGGATCGTCGGCTTGAACGTGGGAAATGGCAAGAAGATCTCAAGGCTGCTGAGAAGGCTGCTGCTGACATTGCTGCTAAGAACGCCACTGAAGTCGCCGTTGAAAAATTCAAAGCAGGGGATGAGTACTACGATGCCATAGTGTCTAAGGCCCAGGATTTTCTCGAGGTTGGGAAGAGGCATATGGCTCGTCGAGCACTGGTGGATCCAACAGCGACAGTTACCATCGAGCAGTTAGCTCGCTGGTTTTCTGAATCCCAAGCATGATATGACGGCTAGAGGTGGCCACTCGCTCGTTCCCTACCTCGAAAATGATCTGGCCTTCATCGCTCAAGAAGATGAAGAAGACCACTGTGAGAAGTGGGAAGCTCCCCCTGTAATTGATAGAAATTTCGATGTGGTCTTGGCCGAGCTTGACGATGCTGAAGCCATGGTGACAGTAGATGAGCAAATCTATTCGGAGTCGGGTAAACCCTTGAGCCCTCAGCAACAAGATCCTATGATTGAAGATCAAGTTACCACCGACAATCAGACCAATGCCGACCCGGCCTCTTAAATTATTCCAAGCAGCATTGTAATGAACAAGTTCCAAACAATTTTTGCCTTTTTTGATCTAACATTATTCGAATGCCTTGGCCCAGTTTTTTGGGAGGCAAAATATTTTTGTAAATTAATTTTGTTTAAGTCTTAGCCCGTTTTGGGAGACTTATTTCTATCGTAGCTGACTTTTGTTTCCAGAATGTTGTATGCTTTTCATTCCATATTGTATGTCGAGCTAGATGTAGATAATATAAATGAGTTAATTTGAGCCTAGAGGCGACTTGATCTTGTTGGTGTAGTCGACCTCAGACTTGATTAACTTTTTTGTGAACGAGATTGACCATAAGTCGAACCTGTTCACCCTTTGAACTGATTAAGAATCGAGTTAGTTGGAACGAAGTCGACTAAGAGTCGGACTTGATAAATGAACAAAGCTGATTTAGAATCGAGCTTATTAGATCAAACTGACTAAGAGTCGAGTTTGTTAGAACGAAGTCGACTAAGAGTCGGACTTGTTAAATGAACAAAGCTGATTAAGAATCGAGCTTATTAGGACGAGGCTGACTAAGAGTCGAGCTCGTTGGGATTGGTGTAACACTATGTTTGATCGAATAAACTGCACTTTTTATTGAATTGGGAAACATGCTTACATCATCTTGAAACTGGAACAAACACAAACTTGAACTTGAAAACTGAAAGCTAGAAGTAATATTTGATCAGGTGAGTAGCATGCCAAGGATGTTTCAACTCGTCACCTCCGGGGTGGGCTATCATGTAAGTTCCTTCCTTGACGACTCGAGTGACTACATAGGGACCTTCCCAGTTAGGAGATAGCTTGTTCTGCTGGGTCCTTCTACCCGTTGCTTCAATCTTTCTCAACACGTAATCTCCAACCTGGAACGACCTTGCCTTGACCTTCTTGTCGTGGTAACTCTTAGTTCGCTGTTTGTAGTTGACCATTCGGAGGTAGGCTGTTTCTCGCTTCTCGTCGATTAGATCCAGGTCGATCAATCTGTTGGTATCATTTTGCTCCTGATTGAAGAAAGTCACTCGCAAAGATGGGAATCTCGAGCTCGGCGGGTGCCATGGCCTCGACCCATATGTGAGAGCGAAAGGGGTTTCCCGTAGGCCCCGAGTGGTTGTACGAACCGCCCAAAGAGCAAGGGGAGTTCGTCCAACCAATTGTTACGTCGACTTACGAGTCCTGTCTTGAGCGAAGATAGAACAAGCTTATTTGCTGCCTCAGCTTACCCATTTCCTTGAGGATATGCGACGTAAGATTGCCAATGCTTGATTCCTACCCGATTCATCTCTCGCTTCGAAGGCTCTTGAGAACCGTAGTCCGTTGTCGATACTATGGCTCTTGGAAAACCAAATCGGCACCAAATGAAATCATGAATGAAGTTTATAGCATTCTCCTCCGTGATGCGAGCTAATGGTTTAGCCTCAACCCATTTAGTGAAGTAATCTATAGCAACGATCACATACTTGCAATTTCCTCGGGCGGGAGGGAAGGGTCCAATCAAGTCGACACCCCACATGTCGAATGGCCAGCCGCAATTACCGGAGTCTCGCTCTGTAGGCATATGAGGTAAGTTGGCAAACCTTTGGCATTGATCACATTGCCGAACAAAGTTGTGAGTGTCACTCTCATATGTGACGCGCAGTATCCCAAAGTGATTAACTTGTCGCAAGAGTCCCGGCCCCGGTGTCCACCATGCATCCCACTGTGTACTTCATGTATCAATAGGGCGACCTCTTGAGGGTGGATGCACTTTAGTAGTGGCCGAGTATAGGATCTTCCGAACAGTCGCCTCCTTGAATGACATACCTCGGAGCTTTCTTTTGATGCCTCGAGCCTTCTTCTCATCATCTGGTAGCTCGCCACTTTCTAAGTATGCCTTCATTTCCTCGATCCAACACTTTTCCTGAGTCCAATTTCTTGAGGGGTCATCTATGCATTGAATCTTTATCCTCTCATAAGCCGGATTTTCAAGGAAGGAGATGGGCTCGTCATGTGGCTCATCTGAAGTAGCAAGTTTCGAAAGGAGATCAGCTAGCTCGTTATCTTCTCTTCCAATTCTTTGAATCTCCCAGAATTCTAAGTCTTTTATTAGCTCCTTCACCAGGTCGCAGTATTTGATGAGAGTAGAACTAAGCACTTCGTACTCACCTCTGACCTGGTTGACTATCAATTGTGAGTCACAGTAAGCCATGATCTTAGTTGCTCCGAAGCACTTGGCGTACTCAATAGCTGCAATCAAGGCCTCATATTCAGCTTGGTTGTTGGAAGCGTCAAATTTGAACCTTAGCGATTCCTCGTAAACAGTCCCAGACTCTGGCTCGATCAAGACAATTCCAGCTCCACTGACATTTTTGGTTGCTGACCCGTCTGAATAGACCTTCCAACAATCGACGGGTAAAGTGATGTCGACTTGTGACTCTGGCTCTTTCCCTTTGCCCTTTTCTTTTGGAGCTCGCTGCTCATCATCTTCCTTGGTGAACGTAAGCTCGACCAAGAAGTCAGCCAGAGCTTGAGCTTTCAACGCCTTTCGAGGTCGATACTCAATGTCAAATTCAGTGAGGGCAATTGACCAATTGAGTAGTCGACCTGAACTCTCCTAGCTTGTGCAGTATTTTTCTTAAGGGAGCATTGGTAAGAACCGCGATTGGATGAGCTGTAAAGTAAGCTCGTAACTTTCTTGAAGCTACGACTGTGAAGCATAAGCAACTTTCTCGCCGTTGTAATATCTCGCTTTCCACATCTCGATAAAGCTTTGCTGATATAGTACACAAGTGCTTCAAGCCCTTCATCCTCTCTAATCAATACCGCAAAGAATCGACTTGTCTCCTACGTATAGATACACAAATAAAGTCTCACCACCATCGGCTACCGAGCAAAGGTGGGGTAGCAAGATAATCCTTCAATTGTTGGAACGACGAATGACATTCGGTCGTCCATTCAAAGCTTTTCGTCCCCCTCAATGCTTTGAAGAAGGGGAGAGACCTTTCGCCGACTTTGATATGAAGCGACCAAGAGCCGCTACCCTCCCATTAAGTCGCCGCATCTCTTTGACACCGGTAGGAGCCTTCATGTCAACTAAAGCCTTTATCTTCTCTGGATTAGCCTCTATGCCTCTTTCGAGATACCATGAATCCCAAGAACTTTCCAAAGAGCCTACTCCAAATACACACTTGCTAGGATTGAGCTTCATGTCGTTTGCCCTCAAGTTGGCGAATGTTTCTTTTAAGTCGACCACGTGATGTCCAAGCCTTAGTTTTTATGACCATATCATCAACGTAGGCCTCCATGTTTCGGCCAATTTGAGAAGCAAAGACCTTGTTCACCATGCGTTGATAGGTTGCTCCCCGCATTCTTCAATCCAAAAGGCATCATATTGTAGCAAGAGATGCCTCCACTCGCTTGAAATGCCGTCTCGACTATATCATCCTCATGCATTTTGATCTCGGTGGTACCCCGAATAAGCGTCGAGGAAACCGAGGGTGGAGTGGCCGCAATGGAATCAACTAGCTTGTCGATTCTCGGGGAGAGGATAGCCGTCCTTTGGGCATGCAAGGTTCAAGGTCGTGAAGTCGACACACATCCGCCATTTGCCGTTTGATTTCTTCACCACGACCACGTTGGCCGCCCATGTTGTATGAACGGCCTCCTTGATTATACCCGCACTTAAAAGTTTCGTACCTCGCCTTTGATAGCCTCTTCCTTGTCACGAGCAAAACTTCTCAACTTTTGGGGTCTAGGTTTTACGGTCGGGTTGACTTCAAGTCTCGTGAACAGCCGACCTCCTCCTTGATTCCCTCATGTCCTCTACTCTCCATGCGAAGACATCACCGCTTTCTTCGAGTAGCTTGATAATTTCGCTCGCTCCTCAACCGATAACCGCTTTCCAATTTGAATTTTTTGGTCGGGGTAAGAAGGGTTGGTGATTACCGACTCTAGCTCATCGACAGCCTTCTAGCTCGTCCATCTCTCGAATTGTAGAGTCTCCACTATGATTTCCCCGACCTTTTGTCTTTCCTCGCCTCCCAAGTGTGGAGCCTCCTCGCCTATCATATCATCAAGCTTGTCCGCAACCTTGTTGGTAGGGGCCCCCGAGTTATTGTCTATCTCGGAGGCATAGGTCTCCTATGACGACTGATCGACCATAACTACATCCGATCGACCTCGGTGGTGTTAGAGTGACGTGTCGACTCAAGCATGACCTCGTCATTTGAGCGATAGGTCGACTCTACCACGTCGGTGATTGTTGACAGTCGGGTAGTTTTGGTGACTGACTGAGACAGCTTCAAGTAACCATCAGGTGTGGGGAACTTTACTCGCTGATGAGGAATTGATGCTACCATTCCAAGAGCGACCTGTCCAGGAATTCCAAGTATGGCGGCATAGTCACTATTTACATCAATTACGATAAATTGTACCTTCGAGACAATCCCGAGGGGTGCCGCCTAGGTCGACGTCGAGCACTATCTCGGCCTTTAGCATCAACTCGGTGGTTGGTGAAGCCCTCCAACCCGCCATCATATCTCTCCAGCTGTTCATCATTAAGGCCCATTTCCTTGAAAGTTTTGTAAAACAAAATATCCTTGCAGGCCCCCGTGTCGACTAAGAGTCTGCTCGTCGTACATCCATCAATGAGACCTGGGATGACGAGAACTTGCTCCCTAGCCGCTATATTTGTTGCCAATTCGTGTGGGGTAGAAGCCGATTGCCTCATCTCTTATTTCTCTCCTTCGAGGCACATGTGGGCCTTATTAAGCCGGGAATATCTTGTGCTTGATGGCCGTGTTGCTTGCTTGTTCGCTGATGACCCCTGTTTCGCCTAGGCCGCCTAGGTCCTTGTTGCCCACCCGCCGGCCGCTCACCTCCCCGCTTGAGGTCTCTTCACATAAGCTTCGAGTCTCCCCGGTCGACCATTCGCCGGATGATACGCTTTAATCCCAAGCAATCCTCTCGTGAGATGACCAAATGTCTTTGTGGTAGTCGCAGCATTTGCCGTTGTCCCGCCTAAACTTGTTGCTGGATTCATTGGGACCGGAGGAGCCACTCGACAAAGCATTCAAAATCTCGCCCGACTTACCGTGAGGAGTGAAAGCTTCGGGCACCTTCTCTGTCGCCCTAGTTCTCGTTTCTTTCCATTTTTATTGTTCCCCCATTCTTGTTGGAGTCTTTTTATCGTCGCCGACCTCAACCTTGGGGCTCTTACCATTCTTCTTTTCTTTCCTTTCCTCGCCGAGCGACATTATACACCTTTTCAAACAACTCCCGTCGAGTTGTGACCGCTCGGACCGTGAGCTCGTAGTCCATGTCTTCTCGAGGAAATACCACTTCTAAGCAATTGATTACTTCCCGTCTCGTGAGGTCTTCCTCTATTTTATCAACCATCTCTTTGAACTTGGTGAAATAGCTCATCGAGCTTTCATTCTTACCCTGCACCAAGTTATTCAGATCAGTGACGGTTATCTTTCGAGCTCCTGCAGTCGAGAAGCGATCTAAGAATTTTGTTCTGAAGGATGCCCATGTGGTGATACTACCAGCAGCCAAACCATTGAACCAAGTTAAGGCTGCCCCAGTTAGTGTGCTTAGGAGAGCCTTGCACATGTTGTCATCCTCATTGGCGACAAAACACATAGTGGCTTCCAGATGTGATATGTGGCTCCTGGCATTTGTCGACCCAGAGTACTTCTCCAGAAGAGGCAACCTGAAAGTAGGAGGAGGTCGACTATCTCTGATTTCTTTGGAAAAAGGTCGAAGAGCAAAGTCAATTCGTTCAACCTTTCCCGTCTCTTTTTTCTTCTCCTCTTCCCATTGCTCAAATTTCTTTTTCATCAACAACCATTCTCTGGCATCGGGTCTCTCATCTCCTGGAGGGGGAGCAGCATTCGACCTCTGGCCTTCACTCCTAGGGGGAGTCACCTGCCTACTCCTCCCCGTCTCGCGGGAATTGGCTCTCTCTCGATCGAACTGGGATCTATGCCTGTTCTTTGAGGCGACCCGCGCTCTCAAGAATGTATGGCGACTGCGCCGTCCTCTCTTATAGGCGACTGCGCCCATTTCGTCTCTTTGAGACCCCGATCTCTCGAGTTCGCGCCGAGAAACATGCCTGTTTCTATTGGCCGTTAAGCGTGTCCTTAAGTCGACCGAGCCTCCCGCTCTCTATTTCGGTGAGGCCGGCTCCTCGTGTCGTTACTCGGCACATGCACGATGGTAGGAGCTCGCCGAACTATCCCGTTGTCACCATTCTCGTCCCACACCTTCATTTGGCCTCATACTCCTAGCCTGTTGTCCATTAGAGACCCGAGTACGATCCACTCTTTCGCAGCGCACGTCGGCCCGCTTCGCTTCTTCCATAGCTATTAGGTCGGCCAAAATCCGGGCCCTCTCTAACATCATCTCTTTCTTGCTCATAGGGTTGGTGGAGGGACTGCTCTCTGTCCAACGTTCACCCGAGCAATTGGACGTTTAGGAGGGTGGAGCTCCTTGCCCATCCATGTGCCTTTTGCCTCTCCTTGTGTCGGGCAAACCCACTGCCATCAGCGATACCTCGGTAGAGCGTGTGGCTCTACCACGAGGACGATTTGCGTGGTGGAGGAGGCAAATTCAAGTTGTCGGCATTTGCATTTGCATTGGTGTTGTTGTTGTTCACTTCTTCATGCCCCAGTGAAGCCTCGGATACGTGTCCGTCCGAAGTCACCATTGTTGCGAGTTGTTAAAAATTTCGAGGTCAAGTTGAAGCACGTTTCCGAATGGAACCAAACCGATCTTTGCAGTAATTGTGCTTATCAATCTTCCTCCACGTGGCGGGGACCGATCACCTGGCTCCTTGACACAGCAGAACCCACGACTAGCCGGATGTGTCTCCGGCGAAGACGCTCGGGCGTGAGAGTAAGATCACAGTTGTATATAGCTCAAAATGTATAGAATAATGAATTCTGATAACAAAATGGCAGTTACCCTTCACCGTTTGGTAGTGATGAAGTATTTATAGACAAGAGTGGTGTATTTTTGGGGAGGCGACATGTGCTCCGAGATTGTAGCGGCAGTTACTTGATTTTGGGAACGTGTCTATAACGGCCCCTGATTTGTAGGGATGTGGTTATGAGAATTGTTCAACCAAATACGCCGGCAAGTGTCAGGTCGTCACTTGTTGATTTAGGTCGAGGTCGCCACTCGTGGAATGGTCGACCTGACTGTCGGGTAGAGCATGGTTCGTACCCGAATTGTGATTTGGATCATGAGGTCGGACTAAGTTAGGTCGGGACCTGGTAGGTCGGACCATGGGTTTAGTCGACTGATACAAGAGATGGGCTTTGGGCCTTGTTCTGATTGGGTCAGCCTCATTGAGAATGTGATGGCCAAGGCTGCTTGTGATTGGACTTTAATTGCTTGGCCCAATTCGACACTTTTGGTATGTTCAAGTAATATTAATTTTAAAAATATTTATTAGGATGAAAGAAGTAATTCTCATTTTTTTTGGAAAAAAAATTAGTATTATTTATTGGTTATTCATTTTGAGTCGAAAATAATATTTATATTTTAACTGAATAATTTTTTTTTTTATAAAAGTATATATTTAAAGAATTTATTTGAGATGAAATTTGTAACTTTGTTTGGAATGGCAACTGATGTTCCGAAAATTATGTCCCATGTTAGTATATGATAGTAATAGGCAAACATTTAATAGATTTTTTTATTAAATGTTTGTCTATTACTATCATATACTAAAATGGGACATAATTATTGTTAGATTAGCATATTAAAAATAAAATGAAGAATAGAAGACAGAGAAACCCATTAAATTAACCTAAAAGGTTATAAAAATATGTTTAGTAAAATATCGTCACCTCATTTTATATTTATTATTTTGTAAACTTTTTGGTCGCATTAGCATTGCGTTTTTTACTTTGTTTTCTTGGGATAATGAAAATGTTGATTTTAAATAGAAAAAAAATTGAAACATTTTTGCTTCTCATTTTTTTAAAGAAAAAAGGAGCGTTTCAATGGACGTTTTCATTGAATATATTTGAAACCCTAAAAAAATTAGTTGGCGTTATAATGGTTTATTTTTTAAGCTGCCTTCTCCAAATAATTTTATTTTAACTGTATATATTCAAATTGTGCTATTTATATATCAAGCCCAATTCAATTAGAATTTTAATTTGTGTATGACAATTTGCTTCTGCTTATCATAAAAAATAATGAAATAATGTATAACTAAAGTCGGGGAAAAAAGGTGTGTACTTTTGGGGGTGGTATGACCCGTTTTGTTGTGTGGTGGATGTGTAGGTGGGTAGGTTAGGAAGAAAATGAAAATTTTACCATTCATTAATAAAATAAAGATTAATTATTTTTCTGTGATAATGAATACAATATTTTTTTATATGTGGTTTTTTTCCCTTTTCATCCATAATTATGCTCCCTCCATTCCAAAATAAGGTTCTTAGGTTGACATTACGTGGTTATTTATATATAATAATAATAATCATGTTTGTTTGTACTGACACTGTAGTAAGTGGTAAGGGGGTTTCCACAGTTTATAAAAACATCTTATTTTATTTATTTTATTTCAATATCCATTTTTTTAGTATAAGCAACATCTCGTGCATCGCACGGGTGTTACACTAGGAAAGAGTACATTTTATTTTAATTATTCTAATAATTATTATTTATAAATAAAAAATACTCATATTCGTTTACTTATTTAAGGGATTATTTTTTTGATTTAAAATACAATATTTTAAATATTAAATATTAATTAATTAAAAATCTTGACCACGCCGTGCATCGCACGGGGGTGTTACTAGTATATATAAAGTTTACAAAATGTACACATCAAGAAGCTCAGTTGTAGTGGTAATGTAGATTGCATAAATTCCTAGTTAACAACTTGGTCCAGGTTCGTGTCTTAGCATAGGCATATTTTTTTTCTGCAAGGAAAGTCCCAATCTGGGTTTTTCTCAGCCCTAAACCAAATAGTTTGCCTAGGGCCTCAAAACGTACAGGGCCGGCCCTGCCCTGGGAAATCTAGGCTGTCAGAAATTGTAGCTCATGCAAGAAGATGGAGGAGAAAACCAGTTATAAAGTTATGCTTTCTCCCAATTTAGATTTTCAGCTAAATTTTAGTAAGACTCATCATTTTGCTTTGTAATTGTGTAAGTTAGTCTAGTGTGTGTGTTTTGAAATATTTACTTTTTTTGGCCCATAGGCCCGATGTTCACATGGGCTGGACTTGATTTTTACTAGGCCAACTAATGTTTAGGCCCAACCCGACCCGAAATTAAGTGAAACCGTCCGACCCAGTTGACAACACTAAAATTTAGACGTATAGTTCATCTCACGGGAATTTTGTCAATGATGAACAAAAAAATTAGACACGATATTTAAGGAAAAATAGGTGAGAGAACTAGTCATAAGAACAAAGATTTTTTTTTCCTTTTATAAAACCAACTTGGCCATCTCAACTTGTTGGTTTCAAAAAATAATTAAAAGGCAATTGACTTATGACTAGCCCAAGCTAGAGACTCATCCACAACACTAAGGCTCAGTGCAAGGCTCTGTTTTGTTTTGGGGAAAATGTTTTTCGAAAAATGATTTTCGGAAGATATTTTTTGGAAATGAAAATGTTTTTCGGAATATGACATTCGATTATTTGATAAATTTATGAAAAATGTTTTTTCAGAAAAACATTTTTACATGAGTAATTTTTTTTTTTTTGACGGGGTTGGGGTGGGGGGTTGGAGGGGCGGCAATAAAGTTGATAAAAAAATTAATATGGGCAAAAAAGAATTTTGACAGGGGTGGGGGATTGGAGGGGCGACAAAGAGTTGGTAAAATAGTTAGTATGGGCAAAAAAAATGACGGGGAGGGGGGTTGTTTGGGTGGGGTAGGGTGGGGTGGGGTGGGGTGGGGCAGCCGGAGAGTTGATAAAAAAAATAATATGAGCAACACCATATTCAATATTTTCTTATTAAATTATAAGTAATTATTTTAAATATTTAAATGTCTACATTTTTTTTAAAATTTCTAACCACTTAATATCAATTTTAGCTGACAGCAGATATTGAATCCAAGAATATCTACATTAATTGTTTAATTGTTGTGAAATAAATTTTTTCCCTTGTTATTTGGATTTTAATTCTACCACAACCTCCTCTCTCTCTCTTTCTCTCTTCAACACACCACACTCTTATTTATTTTTATTTCCTCCCTTTGTTTATTTTGTGATGGAATAAATATATTAAATTATTTTCTAAAATATGATTTTTTTTTCCATATTTAACATTCGAAAATAATATTTGTTTTCAATTTAAAACGTATATGGTATAATAATACTTCCAATTTATTTCTCAATTTAAAAGGCCAACAAATGTAGTTTTAAGATTTTTTTTTCCATTTTTAACATTTGAAAATAATATTTATTTTTCAATTTAAAACGTATATGGTATAATAATACTTCCAATTTATTTCTCGACAACATATATCCATCTTATAATATTTTTTTTTTCATTTTTAACATTCGGGAAAAAAAATGATTTTAAAATATATTTTATAAAAATGATACTTCCTATTTCTTTCTCGGCATCATATGTTCATGTTAAAATAACATATTTTATATTTTATTTTATTACTAAACTAGCAAAGTTTTTATTTTTATTTTTATGGTGAGACTTTTATAATTTAATTAAATTTTTAATATTCCTTCATTCTCTAAATGAATGTGTAATTTTTTTATTAAAAAAAATCTATAACATTTGTTCATTTTATTGAAAAATTAATATAACTTCACTTTTAAGCAACAATTTTAATTCATTTTTTTATTCATATTGCATTATAGTGAAATTATAAAAGGATTATATATATTTATGCTATTTAAGAGAAATTCTAGATTTATTTATTTCTTTTTCTTTTTGGAATAATTCTCAATCTATGTAACGTACTTAACCTCCATTTTCGCAAAAGGTAAGATACTAACTAGTTACTGACTTAGATATCGTACTTTCAAAATCGTACGATAATTTTTGCAAAACGTACTTGTTTTTTAACCCATCTATATCTATATATATATAAAAACAAAGAAGTGGAGGTTCCCCCCCCCCCAAAAGTCAAGGGCAATTTAGTTTTCAAGCGTGGCAAAATTGAAGATATAATATGGAAATTCTGCGTGGCATGCTCTGAGTGGGAGATAAAATGGCGCGTGTTGTTCACACGCAGGAAAAGGCCCGTTTACGCAGGCGGAGAAGGAGGGATATCTCAATTCCCACATCGATAGAAAAAGAAAGTGAAATGGTCTTCCCGTGCTATATAATGAGGCCTTCGTCAAGGTTAGCATAATCATTCGGCCGTGACATTGCTAGAATTGGCCGACCTTGGATTTTTTCAAAAAATAATTTTGTTAAAAATTTATTTTAAAAACCTAATTTTAAAAAGAAAAAAAAAATTAAAACCGGTATAACCGGTAAACCGTAATCGATTAAGGTGGTTAACCGATCAAAAAAAGAAATATAAAACTAAAACCTTCATTAACCGGTTCGATCGGTCAGGACACTTTGCACATATTCTTGATTTTTTTTCTCAAATAATGTCATTACTGATTTATAGTCCACTACCGATTCAAACGAGGAGCATTATCACATCTTTAACGGTTGATTTCAAGAAATGTGTGTGTGTGAGAGAGAGAGAGAGAGAGTGAGTGAGAAGGGAATAACAGGAAGAAGGAGGAAGGAGGAAGGATGGAGGGGATTAATTTCCAATTTTTGTCCCAACCGATCATACAGAAGGCAAGAAACCGGTCAAGAAAAAATGAAATTTTAGCCGGTCCAAGGTAATGACCGATCCAAAAACATCCCCAACCGATCCAAGGCAAGGATCGGTCAAGGGCCTCAAGGCAATGCAATGGTCAGACAACAAGGCAATAATCAAAAATGAAGTTTTGGAACGGTCAAGGGCCTCAAGGTAGGGGTGTTCACGGTCCGGATTGATCCAGATTTTATCAAAATTTCAAAAAAACAGGACCGGACCAATTGTTCGGTTCTGCCTAAATTCAGGACCAGGACCAGACCATTACATTACATGACCGGTCACATTGGTCCGGTTCCAATGGTTCGGTCCACGTCAGGTTTCATCGGTTCCACGAGTTACACTACTATGTATTTTTTCTAAAGATAAACATGCAACAACTATTTCTTTCATGAAACCAAAATATAGGACGATTACATAAACAAAGTTCAAATAAAAATATTCAGACATACATCAGATTAACTGAAATAGAGGAGCAAAGTTCAAATAAAAATATAGGACGATTACATTACATAAACAAAGTTGAAAAACAAAAACTGAAAGTTCCATGCTTAATAACAGTAAGGCAGTAGCTTGAAAATAAACATGATTCAGACCCTAATAACTAAATTCAGATGCAAAATTGTAAGAAAATTGAAAATACGAGTAGATTGGAGGTAGAGACCGAGAAAATAACATCAAAATCTCATTAAATCATTACCTTTTATTGGAGATCTGAGAGGCAAAATAATAGAGTAATGATGTTCTGCAATCTCGCACGAAAGATCTGCGTCGTAGATTAATTACTTCCGTTACAGCTGCGCCGTCGGTAAAGATCGATGGTGGTGCCGTGGTTGAACAGCTGAGTCGAAATCAGGGCGCCGCCATGGAAAATCAATTTGATTTCTAGGATTGAGAATTGAGATGAAAGAAAGACGAGAGAGAGAGAGAGAGAGAGAGAGGAAAAGCGTAGATAGAGAGAGAGAGAGGGATAGAAAATCAAACGGCGGAAATGAAAGAGATATGATAGGGTTAGGGTTTTTGTAAACTTGTAATGTCGCTGGATGGATAAGGTCACAGTAAAATTATTTTATTTTTTTTGGAAATTAGGAATTTGAAATTATGAATATATATATATATATTATACATAATATATACATAATCGGTCCGGTCCGGATTCGGTCCAAGACCATATATATTTTTTCAAAAATCAGGTCCAACCTAAATAATCGGTTCCATATAAATTTGGGACTAGAACCAAACCAATTCTATTGGATTGGTTCAATTTTATTGGTCTGATCCGGTTCTATCGGTCCGGTCCGGTCCGGTCCGTCGATTTTTTTGTTCAGCCCTACCTCAAGGCAGGCAAGGCAGGGCAACGGTCTAGTCCACTTCCAATGTCTTTCATCCAAGACTTCTTTAATATTAATGGACAAGGATCGATCAAGGGGCAAGGATTGGTCAACCCCATGCCCAACAAGTGTGAACTAACCGATCCAAACCCCATCTCACTTTAAATTACAAAATAATAATTATTGACTCACTTTAAATTACAAAATAATAATTATTAATAAAGAAAACTATATATAAATATTATTTTTTTCGTCGGTCAACAACAATTTGGTCAACAAACTCACTTATTCCAAACCAAACCAAGGTACAAATTCCGTCTCACTTTAAATTATAAAATAATTATTATTAATAAAGAAAACTAAATAGAAATATTATTTTGTCCATCTCAAATAAATACTTTAAAAAATATACTTCTAAAAAAATTGTAATCTCCATTTAAAAAATAAATATTACTTTCGACTCAAAATGAATAACAAAAAAATAATACTACATTTTTTATCCAAAAAAATGAGCATTACTTCCTTCGTCCCAATGAATATTTTAAAAATTAATACTACTTCATTCGCCTCTAAAATTAATTTTAAAAAAGAATACTATTTTAATTGTCTCAAAAATTAATATTCATTTTCTGAGACGAAGACACTAATATTATAAACGTTAATTTTTACAAAAGAATAGTACAACATCTAAAAAAATAAATTGCTATCTTCGTCTCAATGAATATTTTATAAAATATTACTTCATTTGTTTAAAAAATTAATGACATAGATTGAAACGAAGGCACTAACATTACAAACATTAATTTTTGAGGCAAATGAAGCAGTATTATAGAATTATATTTTTTAAAGTATTTATTCGAGATGAAAAAAAATAATATTTTTATATATCTTTCTTTATTAATAATTATTGTTTTATAATTTAAATTGAGACGGAGTTTTTACTTTCATTTGTAATTTAAATTCCATGAAACATAATATGAAGGTAACCGATTGGTTTGACTGTGAATTGTAATTTAAAATCCATGAAACATATAAGACCTTCTTTATCCGTGACCCACTTTCAAGATCGTAGAAAAATGACAAAACATTTGAAAAAAAAAAAAAGAAAAAAATGAAGATTGGTGATCTAGATTGGAGAAACAATCTAGATTGTGATCCAATTTTGGGACACATGTCCACCAACCATTGGTTGGTGGATTTTTTAAAATACTCCCTCCGTCCCATCAAAACTGAGACCAAATTTTTGGACACGCGGATTAAGGAAAAGTAAGAGAGAGAAAAAGTGAAAGAAAATGTTGTGAGTATGAAGAATTAAATAGGAGAGAGAATGAGTGGGAGGAATAGTTAGGAGAGAGAATGTTGTGAGTGTAAAAGTGAAATAGGAGAGAGAATGAGTGGGGTAAATAGTGAAGATTCCTTTGCCATTTTGGGCAGTATCAGTTTTGGTGGGACGGACCAAAAAGGAAATAAGTATCAATTTTGGTGGGACGGAGGGAGTATACTTTTTCATTTTTAACTTAAATTATTTTTAATTATATTAAAAATTTATTAAAATAAAAATAAAAAATATCAAAATTTTTATTTTTTTATCCTCTATAAATAGAGATCAAATTTATTGAATTTGAAGCACAATTTAAAATTCTCCCTTTCTCTATAATTAAATCATTTTTTCTATCTTTTTTCCTAATTTCTCATTGTTATTATAGATCCAAATTTTCAATTTGATTCAAACTCTCAAGAATAGAGCTGCAAACGGGCCGAATTCGAGTCGGGTATAGCCGAATTCGAGTCGAGTCAACAATGAATAAAAATCGAGTCGAGTTTTAACGGGTCGAGTCGAGTTGCAATCGTACATGCCGAGTTCGACTCGAGTAGGCTCGAGTTGGGTTCGACGGCTACCCGGATCCGACTCGAGTTTGCCTTACCGAGTTGAATGAGCCCGGGTCGAGTCGAGTTCTACCGGGTCGAGTCGGGTAATACCAGCGACCGCCCAAGGCTACTACAACGGCCGCCCTTCCTACACGGCATAACTACAGCGACCGCCCAAGGCTACTACAACGGTCGCCCTTCCTCCACGACAAACTACAGCGGTCGCCCAAACTCCAAATTTCAAAGCCAAGGGATTAATTTAAGATTTACATTCCATTCTTCCATCAAATAACAAAGGCCAAAGGGAATAACAGTTTTTGTAATTGTAATGTAACAAACAACAGACTAACATTAATAGAGTAATAACAAAGGCCAAAAGGAATAACAGTTTTTGTAATGTAATTATAATCCAAACTCCAAAAAGGGATTAAGGGAATAACATTAATAGAGTAATAACAAAAGTTACAAAACTTTTGTAATAAAAAAAACCAAAATCTTTCTCCTTCCTGCTCCTCCTTCTTTACTTGTTTAAGACTACAAAAAAAAAATCATAAAACAAACATAAAAAATTAGGCTAAACCGCTAAAGTATCTAAAATTGGGTATTTATATCTAATTTTCAACTAAAAATTTACACTAAACCAAACTCAAACAGGATTTGGAAAAGACAAATAAGCTAAAATACCTCAAAAGAGATGAGATTGATCATACCAATCCCAAATACACATCATTAGTTATGAATCGAGCCACTTGCTGAAAAAAAAGAAAAAGACAAAAAAAAGTGATATATTAACACATATGAAAATTACAATTAACATACAAATATAATTTAAAAATTCTATTATAACATACCTTCCTTATCAGGAATGTTCAAGTCAATCTCCACTTCCTTTAATGTATGCTTATCCTTCTATTTAAGTTAACATAAGTAGAAAAAAGAAATTAAAGTAATAAAGTGTATTATACTAATGATAATATGTATTTATAGGTCTAAATAATCAATATGTACCTGTGACATCTTCTTAAGTCCATAGAGTTCACGCGCCCAATCAGCTCCACACAACAACATTTCCACTGTTTTAGGTTTCAAGCATGCCCTATGAGGCTCAATGACTCTACCACCAGCACTAAAAGTTGATTCAGACGCAACAGTTGTGATTGGAATAGCTAACACATCAGCAGCCATCATCGACAACACCGGATACTTTCCTCGATTTGCTTTCCACCATTCTAATGCATCAAATTGATCTCCGACAACAGGAAGAACAGGCTCATCCAAATATGAATCTAATTCTGATTTTGCAGGCTTAACAATCGTATCTGTTTGGCTCAAAAACTGACCATATTTGGAAATTCCCCCAAGAACAGGCTTATCCGATAAACTTGTTTGTCTACTCCTCGAACTACTATTGCTTGATGATGACTCCATATTAGATAACCCTTTTCCATTGTTTTCATTTTCATTGATTCCGACTTGCTCATCAACATATTCTTGAAACAAATCCCTTAATGCTTCTTTAACAATATCCGTATTTTCTTCCCCTCTTCTCCGTATATAAGTGGAAAACAAAAGTCTAAAAGCATCAACTTGAACCTTGGGTCTAACACCGAACCTATTGACATAACCAAATTACATTGTGACCAATATTTGTCAAACTTCTCCTTCATTGGGATAGCCATATCCTTAATATACAATTTTCTGTCCACACATTTCAAATTTAGCAATTCTTTCACTCTATAAACCTCGGATAGAAATAAATTTGCTGTTGGGTATTGAGAACCCGATACGACATGTGTGACATCATTAAAGACCTCCAAGAACTCACATACATTGCTAACCTTTTCCCAATCTTCATTAGTTGGAACATACTCAAACCCCTTATCCCAATTACCAAAACGACGAAACACTTCCTTAAAAATACAAGCAACTTTTAACATATTGTAAGTTGAATTCCAACGTGTTGGGACATCAAGAACAAGTTTTCGAACATGAATTCTAAATTGAGTAGCAAATAGACCAAATTGATTCCGTCGACCCTCTGAACCAGCAACATATTTAACCCCATCTCTTATAGTATCAATAATAGACTCAATTGGCTTAAGTCCATCTTGCACCAAGAGATTGAGGATATGTGCACAACATCGCACATGTAAAAGTCTCCCGTCAATAGGTAAATGTTTTCTAATCATCATGTAATTTTCCCTTAGAGTTCTTAGTGCTACATCATTTGCTTTAGCATTGTCCACTGTGATTGTTCCAATTTTTTTCTCAATTCCCCATTCTACAAATGCAGTAGAAAGTGCCTCTGCAATGACAAGCCCACTATGAGGAGGAGGAACATTAAAGAAGTTAAGGACTCGCATATTTAACTTCCAATTCCTATCTATCCAATGTCCATTACAACCATATACCCAAGTTTTTGATTTGAAGATGTCCACATATCTGTTGTAATGTTTACTTTGCCCACACCCTTTAAAATCTCTTTCAATTTTGCTTTTTCCAATTCATAACACCTAAAGCAATCTGACTTTGCAGATGTCCGACTTATCTTCATCCAAAAAGGAGTCGCAGTCCTCATTATTTCATTAAACATAAATGACTCGACATGCATGAAAGGTAACTCATTTATTAGAATGTAGTGTGCTATTTTTTCTCTCATCTTTGAGTGGTCATATTGAAAAGAAGTGAGTTGTTCACTTACTTCTTCACCCTCTCGGCCAGAATTGTCAATACTTGACATAAAAGCTAATTGTTTCTGCAACTGCTTCCCATTCTTTAATTTGCAAGACTTCAAATGTCTATTCAATGCAGATGTTGAAGATGTCTTCCCCCTTGAATACACACCTGAAATAATACAAAAAAAAGTAATCAACAGATGCTCAACAGATCAAGTAAATAACTCTTTTCACACATCTTTTTCAGCATTGTTAGTTGTTACACTTCAGAACTGATGATCAACAGATGCTCACCTGAACAAAGCTTGCATTTAGCTTGCTTATTCCCGGTCTTAGGATCATCTGGATACAAATCCATATACTTCCACACATCACTTGTCTTTTTTTTTTCTTTTTTCTTAAAAGCTTGTGCATCTTCCGTACTAGGGTCATTAGCTTTCCTTTTACGGATTTTGTCAACTTCAATAGTCTCATCGTCCCCATTATCGTCAAAATCATCACCCAAATCTTCCTCTCCCAATTCCGGCAATACATTGTCGGTATAAATGGTGTCTCTACAGGCCTAGTAGACGATTGATGGAATGACATGATCAATCTGTGCAAAGTAAACGAAATCAAAATCAAAATTTTGAATGGGGACAAGAAAATCCAACAAACAAACTATCCATTTGTCAACTTCAACTGAGCTATACAATACAAGCAAATTGTTTTGAGGCATATTATGTGACTTGCAGAAGAAAACTTAGAAAAGTGATACAATTTACATATAAGAACAAATTAACATATACAGCATGATGATATAATTGGTTTCGCAAATAGAAATAGAGCTGATAATAGAGCTGATAATAGACACACCTTCAACCAAACAAATTAACATATACAGCATGAACCAAAAAGTAACAGAACTACCATGATTAACTCAGAAATTTTTGGCACAAGTTTAGAATGGCACGTTCCAAGATCAGATAGAACTAGAAGGGAACAGTATCAAGGCATTCCATAGACCGATAGAAATAACACTAAAACCAGAGATTTTGATTTGAAGATTGTAGTGCCCCAACAACATCTATTACCAGTTTACCACAATACTAGTTCTAATCTGTGGTAATATGGATTTGATTTTTGGGGGAGGGAAACAGAAAGGCAAAAAAACGATTAGGGTTTGCGGGAGAGACTTACCAACAACGACGAAGCAAGTGAGCAGTGATCGACGGCGATGAAGAGGTAAACGACGGCGTCGGCGACGAAGCAAGTGCGGCGGCGACTCGTAGCTCGTATGGTTTAGGTTAGATTTCGGATTTTGATTTTGATTTTGGGGGAGGGAAACAGAAAGGCTGAAAAAAGGATTGATATTTTGAATTTTGATTTGATTATTTCATTTTCTGATTTTCAATTTTTCATATTTGGTATTGGTTTTGGTTTAATTAAGCATCACGCGGGTCAAAAATTCCATCCGGATCCGGGTTTTTGGTTACCCGGCGAACGGCTCTTACGAGTACCCGGGTATACCCGACCCGGCTCGACCCAAAAACCAGCCCTGATACGTGAGACGAATTCGACCCGAGTTTTGCAAGGAACCGAGTCGAGCCGGGTTTAATTCGAGTCGGTCCGGGTTGACCCGACGGGTCCCGCCCGAATTTATAGCCCTACTCAAGAATATCTCAACTCTCAAGTATACATCAACTCTCAAAATTATTCAAACCCTGAATATTATTCTCAAAATTTGATAAACACTCAAAATTTTGAAAGCTATTCACACTCTCAAGTTTCTCCAAATCTCACTCAATTTCCTACTTCTATAAATGTCCAACAGTCACAAAATATCTCTCGAAATTTATTTCAAGGCGATGAACAAACGGACACAAAATATCTCTCGAAATTTAACTTCATTTTTATATTTTTTTTATATATCATACTTTTGTATAATAATTATATAAATTTAGTAATATAAATATTTTATAAATTTATTACAAGACAAAAAATAAGAAAAATGAGGTTAATAATATATGTAATAAAAAATAAAGAATAAATGATATTTGAGTTGGGTTGGTTGGTTGGTTGGATTGGATTGTGAATAAAGTCAAAAAATGAAGAAGATTGATTTGGATTATAGATGATATATGTGGAAGAGAGAGAAATAATATTATATTGTTGAATTGGATTGGATTGGGTTGTTGATAAAGGAGGTCTAAGGTAACCGATTGATCTAACCGATTGATCAGTGAACTTTAATTTCCAATATGCACAAACAATCACACGCCAACCGACCACCGAGTTGGGCTGGGCAAGTGGGCATCTTTTGTTCTCTCTCTACTTTCTCTCTTTAGTTAGGCGATCGGTTAACACATACTGTACAAATTAATCACTCAGGTCGATAATTCACATCGGTTGTAAATTGAGCTCTAAAAATTTAGTCATTTTGAAAATAGTTTCAAATGTGAGTTATTTTGGGATTTATAATTTTAAAATGGAATTATTTTAGAAAAAAAATCACGATTTTTTTTAAATAATTCCATTTTTAAAATCTAAATCCCAAAATAACCCACATTTGAAACTATTTGCGATGAAAGTATATTTCTATTTAGTTTTTTTATTAATAATTATTATTTTGTAATTTAAAGTGAGACGGGGTTTGTACCTTGATTTAATTTGTTTGGAGTGACAACTAACTGATGATTTTAAAATATTGTTTTGTAATTATAATAAGCCCTACCAATCTGATCTAAGTACTAATAATGTAATGTTTAAGAAAGTTTTCCGTAATGTATAAATTTATTTCACTTTTTTATTATTATTTTTTAATTTCTATCTTGAAGTAACATGTAACGATCCGTACATCTTTATTGTAAGGGAGTAAAACTAGTCTTCTTTAAAATCGGAAAAGAAAGTCATTTAAATTGGTTTGTTCTGGTTCACATAATTCTCTCTCTCTCGCTCTCTCTCTCTCTCTCTCTCTCTCAAACACCCACGGGAGAGACGGGTCAGTTCTAAATCCCACACCATTATCACCTCCACAGAGACAAAGAAATCATCCATGGCGTCTAATTCATTGTCTTTTCCATTGATGTAACCTTAGTTTACAGATCAATCTCGTTCAATTTTCTACACACGTCATTGTGTGTGTGTGTGTGTTTGTGGCCATCAATCAATGGCAGATGTACTTCGTTTATCATTAAATTCACTGCGTTTGTCTGCTTCCTCGTCTTCTTCCTCATCGTTGTTAACGTCAATCTCTTCATCTTTCAGTTCTCTCCAACCCTCTCTCTGTCCTAATCAATTCTCATCGTGCAACAATTTCATCTCTGTTTCCGCCGACCATAATTCCCAATTTGTTCCTCGTTTTTTCATTAAACCCCGGAGGCAGTTGATATCTTACCAGGTAATGAACAATACCCACTTCGGAATTTTAATTTCCTTAGTTATTGTTGATTTTTACGCTTTAATGTGTGCATTTTCTTTTTTTTTTTTATCTATTTTTGTGGTTAGTGGACGAGAATAATGAGGGAAATTTCAGAATAAATGTACTTCTGGAACTTTACATATTCTTATGTTCTAAGTTGATCATAAACCCAGGTCAGACAGTCTACCTAGCTCTAGTTATGTGCTCACATGAGTGATATAGTATGAGCAATATATGATGTTCGAAATTTCGACCTGGTATTGCTAATTCAATGCGGATTTTGAAGGGAGTTTCAAGCTTCTATAGGAATATAGGGTAAGGTTGGAGAATTAGTTGGATTTTGCGAAGTTACGTGGAGGGCAGAATTTTGATGTTTGTAAAGATGAACCTAATTTAACTTATTTTGTCATGCTTTCTTTGATTCATTTTCGGTAATTTGCTTATAGCAATTTCTTAGTTAGGCATGTATTTTGATAATTGTCTACCCCTATTATAGTCCATCAAATGAGCCTTGATTCTTAGTTTTTATGGAAATTAAGGAAGTTAACATTGGCATTATGTTTGTAGAGTTTATAGACATCTTTCAAACACCGGTTCTCGCATATGGGGATATGTAGATTGAGGCAACCTAGTTTATAGAGATTCCTCTATTCTGGCGAAGTACTGTTCTAAAAAAAAAAGTGATCCGACTATTCTTCTGACGGATGGCCTCAACTACATTATGTAGTCCATTGGATTGACTGGACTGCTAGTTGGTTTTGCAGAGAGTTTCAAATATGTTTTTTTCCCGCACATTTTATTGTCATATTTCTTCTCACACTTTTAGTTAAATCCTAAGCCTTGATGGAGGAAATCTCCTTCTAATTAAATTACCTAGAAAGTATAATAGTTATCACTATAGTAATGTGCAATTTGCAAGGGTTGAATCATAGAGACTCGTGTGGAACAATTATATTTTATTAGTGTAAAAGTAACCAAAGGGGGTTTTGATTTGATTTTTATTAACTAAGAAAACAAGAATTAAATAGCAAGGAAAGATATCAAGAGACAAGGGATTCATGAATTGGGGATCATAACAATTATCACTTTATATTGTTTTAAATCATGGAAAAGAAATCAATCTCATTCAAGGGTTCATTCACAAAAATATAGGGTTGAGACGTTTGGTATCCGGATTGCAACCCTAATATCTTTATCTTGTTTATACCTTCAGTAAGTTGATACAAACATTCCAGAGATCCAATTTAAAACATAAGAACCTAGATTTGTTTGACTTCTTAGTCTGTCGTCAATTGAATCTAATCCTCTCAACAATGGTCAATGTATATACTATCCACGTGAATGCGATGATTTATACCCAAATAAATTCAATGGCCAAAAGTATTTTAACACACAATTGAAACCTAAGAACGATATTGAAGAATGTTGAGAAGAACAAGAATGAGAGAGATAGAAAGAATTAAAACCTTATCATAAAGATCCAATTGTTAATCACCCAATCCACGAACTAAGAATTTAGCCGCGAAGGGCCGGCCATAAAAGATGAAAAGAAATAAATAAAACATTGATCTTGAATCTTGTCTTCAGACCTTTAACGCGCAAGCGCAACCAAAGATTAAACGATCTATTTGGCGCTCAATCTCGCCAGGGATGGGGGCAGGAACCCTAAAATTAGCCATTATATTCTTCAATAATTTTGCAATTATGGTCTAAATGTAATGAACTAGTGTTCATTCGGATTTGGGGATGACCGTTGGATTTGAATTGGGAAAGCAACGCCGTCGTTTTACTCTCGTATTAAAATTGCCGTTTTATTCTCTTATTAAGTAGTAGCGTACCTAGTGTCATGTACGCTTTCTCTTTTATTACAACTATGTCATTTTAGTAGTATAAGGCAGTTATTTGTAATAAGCATACGGTGTCGTTTTCCTTTGGCATTTTGTTGAGTTTGTTATCAGCATGTGCAAGGCAATATCGTTGCTATTTCAAGAGGAACATCACCCTCGGAAAATCATTATGAATAATATCAACAACTTTCTCATTTTCTCTCTCTAATTTCTCTCTTATCTTATCTCTCTCTCTCTCTAATTCTCTCTCTCTCTTCCTGAAATTCCCTTCGTTCTACCTAAATTCTTCTGTTTCCTCCTATAATCTTTGCTCCAAACCAAATTGATTGATTTAGCCAAGTTGATTCATAACAAAACTGGTATCAGAGCTTTCTCGATCCTTAAAATCGAGAAATCATGGTTGATACACGCCTTCAAACTTTGGAATACAACCTCAAGCAAACGGAAGAGAGACTTACGGGAATGGTTGCTGGACTCGAAGGAGCTTTGCAATCTAAGATAGACGAAATGAAGGGTGAAATTTTGATGGTTAACAGGAACATGGAGGAGATGTGTGGAATCCTGACAGCTATACAAAAGGGGCTACCTAGCAAGAGCAGGGTAGAAGAACCAAGGATGGCAGCACAAGGAGGTAACAACAATTCCAACTCTATTTTGGGTGCCCCTCCCTTTGCTAGAACATCTGGTGGTTCTAACAGTGATAAACAGCCACAGGAACCATTTATGTTGATGAAACTGCGGGAAACATAATTGGAAACAAGTATGGGGATGAGGTGAGGAGTGATAAGGGACTTAATGATACGTATAAAAAACACCTTAAACTTGAATTTCCAAAATTTTCTGGAGTGGATCATATAGGGTGGATTAGGAAATGTCACAAGTTCTTTAAATATAGATTAGTACCACTTTATGACAGAGTTGAGTTGGCTACCATGCATTTCGAAGGTAGTGCAATATTTTTGGTACCAAAACTTTTCTGAGGAGATTGATGGGTTAGCAGCTTGGGATGAGTTTGTTCACAAGGTTACTGTAAGGTTTGGTCCACAGGCTTATGAAAATGTGGAAGGGGAGTTTTCTAAACTACAACAGGTGGGAAGTGTAAGTGAATATCAAGATAAGTTTGAGGAATTAAGGGCAATTATGAAGGCTGAAGAACCAATCTGAGTGAAAGGTTTTATGTGAAAATTTTTATCAGAGGGTTAAAGGAGGAAGTCAGATATAGGGTTCAAACTCAGTTTCCCCAAACATTGATGCAAGCAGTCAGTATAGCTAGGATTGAAGAGTCTCACTGGTAAGCCACTGCAAGGAAAATCAAAACCTCTCCATTGGGAAACAACACAATCCCCAGCTCATTCAACTACACACCAAAATCTCTCTCACCCAAGCCACATACCACATTTCAATCTGTCAATTCCAATTTACCCAAAACAGCCTTCCAAAATTCATCATCTGTTAATCAGAAGAGTGATCCCCCAAACCCAAAACCAGTTATCCAATGAAACTTCTTACACAAGCTGAGATGCAAGCCAGAAGAGAGAAGGGGCTATGTTATAATTGTGATGAGATTTATAAATTTGGGCACAAGTGCAAAACAAAACAGATCTATATGTTAGGGGTGGAAGAGAAGGATGAAGAGGAAATATGGCATGACTCACTAGACTCACCAGTGGATGGAAATGAGCAGGTTGATAGTATGGAGGGGGAACTGGGCATTTCTTTACATGCTCTTTCTGGGAGTTCATCACTACAAACTCTCAAGCTCACTGAATTGAAGGGGACCAAGTCATTCACTGTTCTAGTAGATAGTGGTAGTACCCATAACTTTTTGGATGCCAAGACTGCTCAGAGATTAGGCTGTGTGATAGAGGTGACACCTGTCACCTCTGTTGTAGTGGCAGATGGGAGTAAAATTTGCAGCCAAGGGAAGTGCCAGAATTTTAAATGGAGTATACAAGGGATGGAATTCGAATCTGATACGAAGGTCATTAGTTTGGGAGGTTGTGATGCAGTCTTAGGTATACAATGGCTTAAAACACTTAGCCCTATTACCTTCGATTTCAATCAAATGACTATGAGTTTTATGAAGGATGGCAAGCATTGTAGTCTCAGTGGTGTAGAGGATGTGGTAGTCCTAAAATTCATGAATGCCAGCACAGCAGGGAAGGAATTGTAATCATATCCCTGTGGAGCAGTAATTCAGTTGTTCTCACTCACAATGTACCAGCAAGATGAGGAAAATCATCCTCAAATTGTAACAGTGTTAGAGGATTACAGTGATATATTTGCATAATCAAATGGGCTTCTACCTAGAAGAATTTTTGATCATGGTATCCCCTTAAAGGCTGATAGTCAACCTGTAAACAAGAGACCCTACAGGTGCCCTTATTTTCAAAATAATGAAATTGAAAAAATTATGGCAGAGTTGTTAGCAAGTGGGGTCATTCAACATAGCTCAAGTCCATTTGCCTCTCCAGTGCTCTTAGTCAAGAAGAAGGATGGGACATGAAGAATGTGTATAGACTATAGAGAGTTGAATCAGCTCACTATAAAGGATAAGTTTCCTATTCCTATTATAGATGAGTTGCTTGATGAATTGCATGGCTCAAGGTACTACATCAAGTTGGATCTGAGATCAGGCTATCACCAGATTAGAGCAAAGGAAGAAGACATCAGCAAGGCAGCTTTTAAAACCCACCATGGACATTATGAATTCAAGGTAATGCCATTTGGGCTTACCAATGCTCCAGCCACATTCCAAGCCCTCATGAATTCGATCTTTGGTGAGTTTCTAAGGAAATTTTTATTGGTCTTCTTTGATGACATTCTAAACTACAGCCCAACATTTGAACTTCACCTCTCACATTTGAAACAAACTTTCGAAAAGCTAAGAGAACATCAGTTGTTTGTCAAGAAAAGTAAATGTTCTTTTGGGACTGAGAAGGTGGAATATCTAGGTCATATTATAACTGGAACAGGGGTCTACTGACCCAGCCAAGATAGAAGGGATGCTGGGATGGCCTACACCTACAACTGTCAAGGGGCTAAGGGGATTTCTGGGGTTAACAGGCTACTATAGGAGGTTCATTCGACATTATGGCCTCATTAATAAGCCCTTAACTAAGCTCCTACAGAAGAATGCTTTCATATGGAGTGTAGAGGCAGATAAAGCTTTTCAAGAGCTCAAGCTGGCTATGACTAGGGCCCCAGTTTTGGCTATGCCTGACTTCACAAAGCAATTTGTATTGGAGACTGATGCATGCTATAGTGGGGTAGGGGCTGTACTAATGCAAGAGGGTAGGCCTATAACTTTTATTAGTAAAACACTGAGCCCAAAGCATTTGGGGTTATCTATATATGAGAAAGAGTTTCTAGCTATATTCATGGCAGTGGAAAAATGGAGATACTATCTCTGTGGGCAGAAATTTCAGATTAAAATTGATCACGAGAGTCTCAAGTATCTCATGGATCAAAGGGTGATTGGGAGTTTACAACAAAAATGAATTTTCAAGTTGCTAGAGTATGATTACACAATTTTGTACAAGAAGGGGGCTGAAAATAAAGCTGCAGATGCACTATCAAGGATTTACGAGGACCAAGGAACTGGGGAATGCTTGACCATCACTGTGGTTTAACCTAAGTGGGTTACAGAAATCATAGCAAGCTGGGAGGAAGATGATGATATTCAGAAGATCTTGGAGGGAACAATATTGCAAAATCCTGAGTTCTCTGATTATACTATGAACAATGGATTGCTGAGATATAAATGGAAGTTGGTGATTGTAAAAAATGGGGGACTGAGAGAAAAGATAATTAAGGAGCTACATCACTCACCACTAAGGGGACATGCTGGTATCCAAGGTACTATAAAGAGAATAGCCCAACTTTTCTTTTCGCCTGGAATGAAGAAACAGGTTCAACAATGGATTACCCCTTGTGACATATGTCAGCAAAATAAGACAGAGACTACCCACCCTGCAGGTTTGCTTCAACTATTACCTGTTCCAAATAGACCATGGGCTGATATAACAATGGATTTTATTGAAGGGTTGCCTACTTCTCACAGTTGGGATTCCATTTTTGTAGTGGTCGACAGGCTCACCAAGTATGCACATTTCATACCCCTTAAACACCCTTACACTGCTTACACAGTAGCTAAATCCTTCTTTGATCACATATATAAACATCATGGATTGCCTGACCATCACCTCAGATAGGGATAAGATTTTTTTGAGCCAGTTTTGGCAATCTTTATTTTCCTTCATGGGTACCACCTTAAACCTAAGCACAGCCTACCACCCATAAACAGATGGTCAGAGAGATTGAACAGATGCTTGGAACAATATCTCAGGGCTGTTACTAGTTCTAAACTAGCTCAGTGGTCAACTTGGCTAACATTGGCTGAGTGGTGGTATAATTCTAACTACTACACTGCCTTAAAAATGTCCCCTTTCGAAGCTCTCTATGGCTATCCCCCACCCCAGGCCAACTTTAGCCATGAACAATACATCAAAGTGGATGCTGTCAATGACTTTATCAAGGACAGGGATAAACAAGTGAAGATTATGAGAGAAGTCCTTACTGAAGCTCAAAATAAGATGAAGCAGTTTGCTGACAAAGAGAGAAAAGAAAGGATTTTGCAAGTAGGTGAGTGGGTATACCTGAAATTGCAGCCTTACAGGCAATCGACTCTAGCCTTGAGGAGGAATATGAAGTTGGCCCCAAAGTATTTTGGTCTCTTCCGGATTGAAGCCAAGGTGGGCGCTGTTGCTTACAAACTTAAACTTCCAGCAGCTTCAAGGGTGCATCCAGTGTTCCATGTTTCATTACTCAAGCCAAGGATCGGCAGATTGTACCAAATCCTTCCCTACCAATCATTGGAGATGAAGGGCAATTTCTGGTGGAGCCTATTGCGGTCATGAATAGGAGATTGGTGAAGAAAGGGAATAAACCAGCCACGCAGGTTCTGATTCAGTGGTCCAACTCACTTCCAGAGGATGCGACTTGGGAAGATTGGCCAATAATTGCATCCAATTTCCCTCGTTTCAATCCTTGGGACAAGGATTTTTCGAAGACCGGAGGAATGTAATGAACTAGGGTTCATTCTAATTTGGGGATGACAGTTGGATTTGAATTGGGAAGGCAACGCCGTCGTTTTACTCTCATATTAAAATTGTCGTTTTATTCTCTTATTAAGTAGTAGCGTTCCTAGTGTCATGTACGCTTTCCTTTTCATTAAAACTATGTCGTTTTAGTAGTATAAGGCAGTTATTTGTATTAAGCATACGGTGTCGTTTTCCCTTGGCATTTTGCTGAGTTTGTTATCAGCATGTGCAAGGCAATGCCGTTGCTATTTCAAGAGGAACATCACCCTTGGAAAATCATTATGAGTGATATCAACAACTTTCTCATTTTCTCTCTCTAATTTCTCTCTCTAATTCTCTCTCTCTCTTCCTGAAATTCCCTCTGTTCTACCTAAATTCTTCTGTTTCCTCCTATAATCTCTGCTCCAAACCAAATTGATTGATTTAGCCAAGTTGATTCATAACACTAAAATGGTGAATCGCTCCGGGAATTCACAATCAATCAACAACTGGAATGAATGAATGAATCGCCCTCTAACAATGGTGGCCTAGTTGCATTTGCAATTATGAGAAAAGGGAGAAAAACTGAAAAGGAATCCATGGAGACAGTTAACTTGACCTCAATCAATGATGATCTTGAAAGAGGAGCAGGGCCCAGAAGATTTTCCTACAGTGATCTTGTTTTGGCTACTAACAACTTCTCGACTGAGAGGAAGTTGGCCGAAGAAGGATTTGGCTGTGTTTATAGGGGATTCCTCACAGATCTCAGCATTGCAGTTGCAGTGAAGACTCAGCATTGCAGTTGCAGTGAAGAAGATCTCAAGGGAATCTAAATTCTAAACAAGGGAAAAAGGAGTATATAACAGAAGTGAAAATCATTAGCAATTTGAGGCACCGAAATTTGGTACAACTTATCGGCTGGTGCCACGACCAAACTCAGTTCCTTCTCGTTTACGAGTTTATGCCAAATGGTAGCCTTGATTTTCACCTCTTTGGGAAGAAGGCTCCCCTCGATTGGATTGCAAGGTACAAAATTGCTCTTGGTTTGGCTTCTGCACTGCTCTATCTCCACGAAGAGTGGGAGCAGTGTGTGGTACACCGAGATATCAAGTCGAGCAATATAATGCTCGACTCTGGGTTCAATGTCAAGCTTGGTGATTTCGGCTTAGCTCGACTTATGGACCATGAGTTGGGTCCACAGACGACTGGGTTGGCTGGGACTTTTGGGTACATGGCTCCTGAGTATTTAACCACTCACAAGGCTAGTAAGGAGTCAGATGTCTATAGCTTTGGGGTGGTGGCATTAGAGATCGCGACTGGGAGGAAGTCAACAGCTTTAGTTGAAGGGAGGCCAGAAACATGTTTGGTGGAGTGGATTTGGGAGCTCCATGGAAGTGCACAGCTCTTGTCAACCGTCGATGAGAGGCTGAATTTGGATTTTGATGCGAAACAATTTGAGCGTTTGGTGAAGGTTGGGTTGTGGTGTGCTCACCCAGACCGTAATTCCAGGCCATCTATAAGGCAAGCTATTCAAGTTCTTAACTTTGAGACATCGCTGCCAAATCTTCCAACTGTGATACCTGTTCCAACGTACAATGCACCTAAGGCTCCTTCAGTTAATTCTGGAGGTGCTGTTATAACTGAGACAAGCATTAATATTGGTCGTTAAATAAGTATTCGTATCTAAGTAGCTGCAGATGTAAGTTTGAGTGTCATCTCTTTGGAGATTTAACACATATCACAATCTAACAGATTTTCTTTTAGATCAGTTCAGTCGAATATGGGCTAGTAAAGCAAGTGTACTAAAGTGGATATTTTCTTCATTATATCTTGAATTTGAAGTTTCTTTATTGGTTGAAAAAAAAAATCTTGTCTTAACAATTATAAACCCTAATTTAATATGTAAGAGATGATAAAAGATAATAAGAGATTCAAAAAATATGGCCAAAGTTGTTGTATACTCCCTCCGTCCCACTATACTAGACACCCAAGGGGTGGGTTCAAAAACCAAGGAAAAAGAATAAAATAAAAAAAATGTGTGGTGGAAAATGAAGAGAGAGAATGAGTGGGGTAAATAGTAGTGTTGGTTGAATAAATGTGTGGTAGAAAATGAAGAGAGAGAATGAGTGGTGGGGTAGAGTGAATATAAAATTATAAAAACTTGGTTATTTTTGGAAGGTGTCAAGTATAGTGGGACAGCCCAAAATGGAAAGAAGTATCAAGTATAGTGGGACGGAGGGAGTATATAATAGGGTGAGAGAGGAGGGTCAAAATTAGGAAACGGGGGTCAAAAACCAAGTCTGAAGAGGAAACAGAAAAGCTGTTGTGGAAGGGGGCGGCCGCACCCAACAAGCTAGTGAGAATCATTGTTTCTGTCTTTTGGGGGTGGACGCTCCCCTCCTCGGGTGCATGCGCTCCTCGCGATTCATCAACTTATACATTACTCAATAAACTTTTGGAGGTTGTAACTTTTTCGTACGGATTTCGATTGAGACGTGCTATATATGGTTGGAAAGCTTTCGACTAATACTATACAATGGTAATGAATGCTTAGGTCATCTTCCAGTTCGTCCTTCTGAAAATTCTATTATTTTCTCATTTGCCGCTCCGTTCTCGATCATTCCTTTTTTTTATCATATTCCATGACTTTTTCCTTCCATTACCTGTACTTATAAACACTCCAAAAAAGGGTCAAATCATATAAGGTTGAGCAATAAATAATTCTAAGCTTTTTATACTTTTCCATAATTTACGATGGAGCCAAAGACTTGCTATTTTTTGGCTTAGGAATATGATGGAATAAAGCAAAATGGCTCACTAAACTGTCTGCGATTCTTTGTTATGAAGCAACAGTCAGTCCATGCAATTTTCGACGCAATTTTCATCGTGGGTCGCCCGGAAACAACCTCTTTGTGCTTTAATACAGGGGCAAGACTGCGTACATCCGCCTCCCTTACCCCACCATAGGTGGTAGCCTTTGCAGCATTGGGGTAATGTTGTTGTTTCTGTTGTGAAGCCTCTTATACCTGCATGCATCCTGCCTCCCACCGTGCTTTTTTCGAACTCTTTGTCTTTTGAATAATCCTTATGCCTTACATTTTTCCCTTAAAGATGAATGTCCTGTACCTTTAGTTTCGCTCAAAAGATTCATCAAGTCGTTAGGTTGGTTACCACCATTACCTTGCATTGTGTTTTAGGTAGTCAATATTGAGCTTAAATAAGAACACAATAGCACAGACAGCTTTGAAGCTGTATAATATTCTCTACGGAGTAAAAAAAAATGCTCTATCTTAAGGGGACAGCCATTGCTGAATACTGTGTCCAACAAACTGCCAAGCTCTTGAAGGGATGCTGATTCTATTTGATATGCACAATTTCATTAATGCACTGTAAATGTCTGGTTTCAAGAAACGTGTTACGTCTATCATTGAACTGCCCTCTCATAATGCTATTTCGGAACGTTCAGTGCCAGAGGCACTGCATGGTTAAGCCGCCAGTCCCTAAAATGGATTATGTCATAAATCAACAACAAACTTGTCATAAGAACACAGGGAACAAGTTGCAGCTGAGGAATATGTACGCCCAAGAAGTTTTAGCTACTTTAGGGCTTGAGGGGAACCCATTAATGACAAAGGGGCTGCATTGACTTTTGTTCCAATGGACTTAGTTGCTGATCCAATTAGATCAGGCAGTAGTCGCTATAAGAATAGTTGGAACTATCTTGAGATATGCTCGTAAGTGTGCATCTTAGGTGTTTCCTGTCTTCTTACACTTTCATTTATTTTAATGTTATTCTTCAGATACACGCAGCTCTTGCTGAAACTGACCAGCCAAAATGGTGGGAGAAAAATGCAGGACCAAATATGATTGACATTCACTCTACGCAAGAGTTTTTGACCGCTTTGAGTGAGGCTGGAGAAAAGCTGGTTATAGTCGAATTTTATGGGACATGGTGCGCATCTTGTCGAGCACTATTTCCAAAGGTACCATTATTACTTACCCATTCCCCTATCACTAAATAAGCGTGCAAGATTGTGAAATTTTCTAAAGTCACCTTATAAATGATCATATCTTAGTTTGCACTTGCAATGATTTAGTGTACTTATAATGGTATTTATTTACATTTGCTACTGAAAATGCATAAAGTCAACATCCTTCACAAAATATGCTTCTGAATTATGGAAGTTACTGGTCGTGACTGTCAATTGAGAAGGATTGTTGATGCTTGCTCCTGTTTGTATTAAGCAGCAGATCTCTCTCTCTCTCTCTCTCTCTGAATTATTAACTGATGCTTGCTCCTGTTTGTTTATCCAGCTGTGTAAAACTGCTAGAGAGCACCCCGAAATTGTTTTCTTGAAGGTCAATTTTGACGAGAATAAGCCAATGTGCAAAAGCTTGAACGTACGGGTGCTTCCGTATTTCCACTTCTACCGTGGGGCTGATGGGCTGCTCGAATCCTTTTCCTGTTCACTTGCTAAAGTAAGTGATCTCTCTCTGTTTCTCTACTACCCCAGTCCCAAAAATAATCTCATTTTTAAAGAAGGTACAAGAATGAATTACCGTTACTTATTCGTAAATCATTATTCCTGTATTAATTTCATTATTATCTACTGTATTTAAATTGGTTTACAGTTTCAAAAGATTAAGGATGCCATTAAAACGCACAACACGGATCGTTGCAGCATTGGTCCACCTAAAGATGTTGGTCTTACTCTTGACGCATGATCATCTTCAACATACGATTTTTCTTGATTCTAGCATTTGTCTATAGGAAATGTACTGTATTTCAAAGAACAATGATATAGCTTGAGTTATTATTGTTTCTTTTGTATATTTTCATTTTTCTACAGCCAATATAGTTATGGTAGGATGTATCTGTGATATTAAAATTTAGATTGGTAGTTTGGCTCTACATATTAGTATGTCCGTTCCAAAAGGAATGTCTATTTATTTTGTTATATAAGTATGTAAAGACTTTATTTAAAGGTTGAGTTTCATAGTTAATCTCTAATTCAAATGAGCAAAGGTTCAAAGTCTCACAAAAAAATATACTCCCTTCCATTCGTTCCATAATAAAGGCTCCCTTTGCCCCATAGTAATATGCAAAAATACCTTTTTTGATCGTACAAAAAGTAATCAACAAAGTTCCAAAAAGGAAATGATACAGACTTGTGATACTCAAAATAATTAATCACTTACTTCAATTTCTCTTTTCTATCCAATCGTCTACAATTACAACGTATCACCTTTTACACGTCAGAGAGGGAGTACCTTAATCTGACTTCATATCTATCAGAAAAGTAAGAAATTAAAAATTATCCCAGCAACTTCTATTCAAGTGAGTTACTCCACTAAACTTGGTGTTAATTTTTACCCTGGCCTTAAATCCCCGTTACGACCACCAAAGCGGCGCGTCACCATCTCTCTCACTCTCTCAACAAGTGATGCTACTCGTCTTAGGGGGCTTTTGTTTTTCATTTTCCCTCTTATTCAGAGGTGGATCACTGAATTTTCAGAGGTAAGAAACTTTAAGTGTTTGTTTTTTTTTTTTTTAATTTCAGCCTTAACGTCTCTGAAAAGCCACTGAATTTTCAGTGGTAAAATTGAAGCTGAAAGCCTCTAAATGTGTTACTGATCATACTTGGTTTGGATTTTTTTTTTTTAAACTGTTTACTGTTCATACTTGCGTTTACGTTTGGTTTTTTTTTTTTTTAACTGTTTCAGAAAATGAATTCAGATAGAAAATCAAACAACTTATTCAATTCAGTTTTCAATTGCTGTCTCTTAAAAATTCAGCTACTTTCAGAGGTGAAATGAGATTTCAGCCTTCAGCACTTAAAAAAACAAAAGCCCCCTTAGTCGTCCGTAACCAAGGTAAAACCATTGACATCCACTTACCTCCGATCCCATGGATGCCATTTTTCGCCATTGTGTTCTTCATTGAGTCCAGTGCATCCCTAATTGCTTTCTCGCTCGCTCTCTCTCTCTCTCTCTCTCTCTTTTATCTTCGTTTTATAAATTAGGATTCTGAATATTATGTGTATGTGGGTTTAAAGGAAAAATCCCAATTATATTTTGCTTTTCCTCCGGTGGTTATTTAAATCGATACCAAATTTATATTCGTTCAATTTTCTTTAGAGAAAATTAAGTCACTTTATATAATCAAAACTACATCTTAACCTAATGCATACTCCCTTCGTCCCCCTCGAAAGGACAAAGTTTGTGACTTGCGCGAGAATTAAGAAAAGTGATGTAGAAAAGAGAAAAAATGTATAGTGAAATAAATGTTATGAGTGAAAGGTGATATAGGAAAGAGAAAGTGGGGTAGAAAATAATTAATAGATATTTATTTTGAGAGTATGACAAGTGGGTTTATGAATAAAAAAATAAAAAAAAACTTTTTATTTTTGATTGTACTCTTTCAAATTTCAAATGAGACGTTCAAAAAAATTTCAAATGAGACGTTCAAAAAGAAAATTTCTGTCTTTCAAACTAGACATAGGAGTATAATTATCAATTCTACCTGTTATCTTATTTTGAAAATAAATTAACCATATAATTCTCAATGCATTTATAATATCTCTAACGAATGAAATAAATACACCTCTCCGCAACGCACTTCTCTCACGCACCCACTTGCTCTCTCTGAGTTTTTATCTCTACTCTATCTCTCCGGTCGACCCACTTCCGGCGAACCCCTCCCCTCCTCCACTGCCGGTGACCGTCCCCCCCCCAACTCCGTCAACCGTCTACTCCGGCGAACGTCCACCTCCTCAACTTCGGCGACCCCTTCCCCTTCCCTACCCCTCCGGCCAAGCCTCTCTCTGCGACCTTTGACACCCCTTCCCTCCATCTCCGACAAGCTCTCCCCTCCCCACCTCCGGCCTCCTTCTCCCTTCCCACCTACGGTCGTCACCTCTTCCATCTCCGACCAATACAAATTTAATTTTGTTTGTTCCATTAAGAAACAATCTCTCAACCGTGCGACCGACGTCGAGAGAGAAGATAGACAGCGAGAGGAAAGCCCACTGATTCTGGATTGTGATTTCTTTCGTCTGCCGATCGGCCGTCGAATTCTTTTATTTCAGGTTCGTTTTCGTCGGTCTATTTTTCTGTATCTTTTTTATTTTCACCATTTTTAGTTATTTTCACAGATCTCTTGTGTGATTCGTTGAATTTATTCAATGACTGATTTGGTGTGTCTTGGATTACTATTGGGTTAATTTTATTTATTGTTGAATGGGATTTTGGGTGAGAACGGGTATGGCGTTTTCAATTTGGATTAGGGTGATGTTACTCTGATGAATAATGTGAAATGATTAATTTTTGATTTTCTTCTGAAATTAGGTTTTACAGTACGTTTACTTAATACCCCCTTATTGCTAAGTTTACTTCTAAAAATTAAAACTACATCCCCATTATTACTATTATATCCTTTAAAACCCTTCAATAAATACCCCCTAAACTATTAAAAAAACAAGACTTCCCACCACCTTCTTCTGAAATCAGTCCCCCCTCCAAAACAGTCATTTCCCCTTTCCTCCTTCCTCCCTTCTCCATTAATCCATTCTACCTCAAGTCTACAACCCTGCTTGAACTAGTTTGACTGGCTTTGACCGTTACATCTCTGAAACTCCATGGATGAAACCTTCATGGGGTTTTCGGAAAATAAAATCCAACCTTCAATTAGGGTTCTTCCTTCTTCAATCCACCAACTTCTCAATCAACAATCTTTCTTCTCAACCTTGTACAGCTAAGCCTCCTTCTTTCCATTTGTGCAAAAGAAGGCCATTTTCATCTGGGTGATCCACGCCTCTTTAATCAAGACCCCTCAATATCATGACCTACTCGATCCCACTGATTTCAGAAATACCCTCGTTGTTTGGAATTCTCTGCTCTCTATATATCGAATGCAGCTAAGCTGTTTGATGATATGACTGTGAAAGACATTGTGTCTTGGAACACGATGATGGCGAGTTTATTGAGAAATGAAGACTTAGAGATTGGGTTTAGCTTACTTCAAGCTAATGTTTGATTTGGATATTAGCGAGGGTAATAAAGTAATTTCAATTAATGACATTTTTTTGAAAATAGTAATGCGGGGGTATTAAGTAAACTTGCGGGGGCGAATAACAATTCTCTTTACAGAAATGTGCTTTTTGATTGCTATTGGGTCTTGTAACAAATTTGAGTATACTATCTTTTTGGTCCTTGAACTTTTTAATTTTTTACCTTTTCGTCCGTGAGCTTTTTTTTTTCCTTTTCATCCTTAAACTTGTTTGTATTAGGATTACTTCGTCCTTACGTTAGTGATTTTGTTAGTTTTTTAACATTCCATCCATTTTCACATCATATTGCAACAATTTTACAAAGTTAGGAATCGAAATTGAACATTTACAATGTCGATAATTGATTGCAACAAGTTGTAAAACTCCAAATTGCAATTTCCCCTTAACGCCCGGTGGGTTGTGATTCTGGTGGTCCTTTGTCTGGGCTTGGCATTGGTAATCCCATCTTTCCTTCCATCATTTCTTTTACGTACAGACAGGAAGGCCAGAGTCAGCTAATTAACCAGTTTGCTTCGTAGGACTCTTGACTTGATTCCACTGTTACTTCTTAGCATACACCCGACAGTTGACTTTGGTGCTTGGCTGTTGAAGGTTTAGGCTAGCTAGATTAACGTTTTTTTTTTTTTTTTGATAGATTTTGAGTTCTGTACTATGCTGATATCTACTACTGTATGTAGTGTTACTGCATTTTTTTTTATTGACAGGAAAAATAATGTCAAGACTTGTAATGATAATGATTTGCCTCTATAATTCAAGGTTTTGTTTCCCCTTCAGCTAATTAATGTAATACTCCCCCGCCCCAAAATTTGCTACAGGGTTGGTAAGATCAATTTTTGACAAAATTTGGTCATTCATTTAGAACAAAAGGAGTAAATGTTTGTCAGGTAACCCCTTTTGCATTTGAAATATCACCATTTTCTTCTTACTCTTAGACAGATGGACAAGGGTGTTGAGTTAACTTTGGTATAACATCATGAGCCATTGTTACATATTTATAAACAAATGGTGAGCGTTGTGTTTGTAAGGGTTGTGCAATACACCGTCCGTCTCAAAATAATATTCCCATCCTACTTTTTTTAATTATTAAATCAACCTATAATTATTTTTTAAAGTTCGGCAAAAGAATAGGAAGATCATTTTGGGACGAAGGAAAACGTAAAAAAAAATAGAAATATTATTTTGGGACGGAATGACAACCCACCAGGCGTTAAGGGGAAATTGCAATTTGGAGTTTTACAACTTGTTGCAATAGTTATCGACATTGTAAATGTTCAATTTCGATTCCTAACTTAGTAAAATTGTTGCAATGTGATGTAAAAATGGATGGAATGTTAAAAAACTAATAAAATCACTAACGGGAGGACAAATTAATCCTAATATAAACAAGTTTAAGGATGAAAAGGTAAAAAAAAAGTTTGCGGACGAAAAGGTAAAAAATTAAAAAGTTCAAGGACCAAAAAGGTAATTTACTCTAACAAATTTGATTTTTTAATTTTGCTTTTTCTCATGAGTTATGCCTTTTAATTTGTGCTTCCGGTGATTATTCTGAATTTGGTGTACTTTTTGTTTGTTCCATGTGTTCGGATAAATTTAGAAAAGAAGTACATATGGTAACATCAATTCACATCAAAATCATTGTCTTAAATGCAACACAACGAATATACTTTCATCTGATTTAAGCCACACTAACAATGCAACAGAATCTAAGAAATTGTTATTCCCTCCCAATGCTCAAATGATCCATGTTTGAATGTCATACTCTTTCAATAGAAAATGATTAGAGCATAAAAATGCCTTGCTATAAGTTAAGTTCTCAGTTGTTTGATCGCTGGAGTTGGTGATCGCCGGAGTTGATCGTGTTTTTAGCGGAGACAACTGAGAACTTACTGATAAATTAAGTTTTCAGTTGTTTGGTTGCCGGAGTTAATCGTATTCTTAGTAGTTTAGTTGACAATTGAGAACTTACTGATAAGTTAAGTTCTCAGTTGTTTTGTCGCTGTGGAGGTCGCCGGAGTTGGTGATCGCCGTAGTTGATCGTGTTTTTAGTAGTTTAGTTGACAACTGAGAACTTAATGATAAGTTAAGTTCTGAGTTGTTTGGTAGCCGGAGTTAAAAAAAAAGTTGCCGGAGTTGGTCGCCGGAGTTAATGATTGCCGGAGTTGTTGACCGGAGAAGATGGGGAGGGGTGACATAAGGTGATGGTGGTTGAAGAGAAAGTAAATTGATAAATAGGGTGAACTTAGTAAAATAATGGGAGAGTGAACTTAGTAAAATGAGAAGGAGAGTGTACTTATTAAGTTAGTGATTATATGGTTAGATGAAATATTGCTTGTTTTATTAGGTAAAATTGGTAAGTTTGAGGGATTATATGGTAAATCCCTCTTTTCTTTATGTGGATATTTACTGCTTGGTCTATTTCTCCCGTGAAATCGATATGATTTTCTTTAGGTCAGTTGTTGATTGTTTGTTTCTCCGTAAATGCTTGAAAATATATTATATGAATAATTTGGTCTTTATTACATAATTCCAACGCTGAGAAATGACTAACAATTTGATTTCGTTTTTATACTGTTGTTACCAAACTCAAAATTATTATTTCTTGGCCGGACTATTAAGACCCTCATTGCATTTCACTTGATTGTCAAATATCTCCGACTTTAATATTTTATCTCCAGCATTTTCCTGATCAAATGGTGTTTTACTTTCTATTCAAACAATTTGAGCCAAAATTTGTTGCATAATTGAGAATGAGAAGTGCAGACACCATCTGTTCGTTAAAATGCCCATCTAAAAATTCCTTTTTTTTTTTAATCAATTCTCTAATTGGTATGCCTACCCTCCGTTGGACCTCCCTTTCATTTTCTTGAGATCCATTATTTGTATGAATATGCATGCAACTATAGTTATTAATGAAGCATTTGAACCATCGTTTCAACTAGCCAACTATGCTTACTGTGAGCCAGTGTCCTTTTTTATTTCATAAACAGCCGCGGATCTACGCTTAGGGGCCGTTTTCCTCACTTTCACCCTTAAACATATTACCAATTTATGCATTGACCCCCTAAGAAAATTGCAAATAGCCCTCTCAAAATTTACACTGAAACCCAGATATATAAACAAGGAAGCAGACGGTTAAAAAAACTTCACAAAGACAGATACGATATACGACCCTCTTTAGTTCGCCCGCAATTCGCGAACGCAGGAGAAGTAGACGTCGACGCAATTCCCACCACTTACCATGACTGTCACCAGCGTCCGATGTCGCTAAAGTTCAGTTCAGGTTCTGTTTCTCCCTTCATCATCTCTCCTTTTATGACTATTCTCAAATTTCCAAATTTCTAAATCCCTAAAAATTTAGGGTCTTGAACTTGAAAATCCTTTTCAAATTCTTATTGAAAACGATCTACATTTCTTTTTTAGGGCTTTAAAATTTGACAATTCCTTTCAATTTCTATGTGATTTGTATCAATTGTGTGTCAAATATGTGTTCAAGCCTCTGACCTTTCCATTCTAAATTTTGTTCTTATTATTTAATTTCTCACCCCCAATTCTCCCAAGTTTCTTGAGTTTGGCAGCCCAAAAGTATGCCCTGATTTTCAATTGAATCGGAGTGATGCGTGTTATATTCAGCTTGTTAAAATGTCCTAATAAGATATGTAAACTATTAAAGTTTTCTATCACTGTTTGTAGGCAGAATGTTGCATTTTTGCAATTTTTTTGTCATCACAGTAGTGTATAATTAAGACCAACTGTCTTTGGAAATTGAAAGTGATTCAAGTAAATTAGGCGGGGCAAGGTCATGATGTTTGTTTAGATCAATGACATGAATGTCTTTGAAAATTGAAAGTGTTTTCGGCATTTATTCTGGTGGTGGTGATATATAGTAGTTTGTAGGCAAAGTTTTAACCTTGTCACACCAGCTTGATACAAGCAAATCTGCTTCCCCCATCTGTGATTGTATTAAGAAAACTTAATATTTATTGTATTTAACAAAAGTTGGTATTTATTTTTGTAAGAAATAAGAATATGAAGATGGCTTATTTATAGAGAGATTTTCATTAACTAATACCTACAAACAAACAATGTTCAAACTAACATGTCTTTGGAAAGCATCTTGAAGGCAATGCTTCTTTATCACCCGGTGTGGGTTTAATGCTTCAACAAGCTCCCCACCCGTAGCCAGAATCAAGGTTGACAATGTGGACTCTTTGAGCTCATAACAATTATAGGTTATATATGTTGCGTTAAATTTACTATCATTTTTTATGTTGTAATTTATTTATTTTTTTGTTATTTTAAAAATTGACCCCCTGAACATGAATCCTAGATCTGCCACTGGTCATAAAGTCTCAGTGTCTATGCATTTTTCTTTATGGAAACATGCATTTGAGGTGGCTCCGTTCTTAATTTACACACCAATTATGTTTATATATCACATCAGATTGGTATAATTTTGTCCTGCTCCCTCTTGTTATATTTTGGTGGTTGGAAAATTGGTTAATCAGATGGAAGGCTACCTTTATAGATATTGATTTTATAAGTTTGTAACATGACCTTTTCTTATCAAGTATGTTCTGCCATTTGATTTCTAGAATTTGTATTGTAAGTTGGAACTAAAATAAATGAGGTATGTACCTAATACCCTTGCATTCTTGTTTGCTAATCTGCTACAATTAAGGCTCCGTTTGTTTGGGGGAAAATGTTTTCCGAAAAATATTTTCCTCATTTTCCGGTGTTTGTTTCGCACCAGAAAATGGGGAAAACTTCATTTTTATGTTATTTTCCGGAAAACATTTTGCCGGAAATAATTTTCCGGAAAATGTTTTACGCTAAACAAACGGAGCCTAAGTTACATATTGACTACATTAGTTTCAAGGAGAAGGAAAAATGCTTCCCAAATATATGGAGTGGGCTTACTCAATATGCCCTCAAATTGCAGCTGTTTTAACTATGCAATCCGTACTTTTCAATACCAAAGAAACTTTTATGTGACTTGCCATGCAGTTTGATTGATGGAATGATAGTATGCTACTCCCTCTGTCCCAAAATGAATGTCCATTTGGAATTTGAAGGTCATTTTGAAAAGATTGATTCTTAATAGAAAAAAAATATAAACATTCTTGTTGTTCACTTTCAAATTTTAGTTTTGCAAAAATATAATGAACTATGATTTTATTTTATTTTTTGTAAAAAATGGTTTTGGGCCAAAGTTATTTGAAGGTAAAGTTTCAAAAGGCCATTCATTTTGGGACAAAACAAGACATTCAATTAATTTGGGATAAAGGGAGTACTATTTTGATTAGTTTACCTGTAGGTAACTCTAAATCGGGTTTATCAGGGTTTGCAATTGAGGTGATTTGTGCTTCCCATATATATCCACAATGACAACTTTCTAAGTTCATCTATGGTTAATGAATTTTTTATACTATCAGCTGCAGGAAAGGTTCATTGAATAAGGATTTCCTGAATGGCGAGTTACTTGTGGAGGAAATATGCAGATTACTTGTACACAAAGTGGGAGAAAACAATCCTCTGGGACATGGTTGATCCGTACAGAAGACCAAAATCATTCACCCCTCTGATCTCAATTTATGTTGCTGCATTTTACACAGGAGTCATAGGGGCAGCTGTCACTGAGCAACTCTACAAGGTATTATTGTCTTAACATCACTCGATTCTGATCTCTCAGTTACAAGACTCAACTTCTTATAGTACTTGGGCTTTGTACGGATATATCATATAGGTATCAGTGGAAGAACGTTTTGATGGCTATTATCAAAGATTCATATGCCATATACTTCCTTCGCTCCTAAATGAGTATCTGTTTCTCATTTTCAAGGAAGAATGTTGACTTTCATGCACTTTTTAGCACTCCCTCCGTCCCTAATTGAATGTCCAAATATTGAAATTGAATACAGGAAAAATAGAATATAGAAAAGAATGCCTTTGCGGACCTCGCTCCGGATCAATCTTTGATCGGTTCTATGCTTATGAAGCTGACCTTTGTCTATGTGATTCCTCATTCTATTCTCCGAACGATAGTGGTTTAAAGCTAAGCCTATCACGAGCAGCATCTCTGCTGGATCCGCGGGGAGGAGCAGTTATAAGAACTGGGCTATGTCCCAAAATGAATTGATATTGAAGCATTAACATTCGTGGATGGAAAATGAAAGGTGTCGAATCTTTTCTAAAGAAAGATGGCTTAGATAGAATAGTTTTAAGCCTTATGTTGAATAGGCCTGGGAAACTCTTTCTTTTCCTGCTTAGCTTAGACAGAGGCCTTATAAACTACACGCCTTAGTCCTTGGCTGAGATTGGCCACGTTTGGTTTGACGACCCACTTTTTTGGCTCCAGCTGCAAAGAGAATGGAATGGTTAAATGGAATAACAGCTTTCGGGAAGCAAAAGAAAAGAAGGTTGGAGCGGACGGTCGTTCCCCGTGGGATCGGTTATGTTACGGTAATTGCCTTCACCCCGCCTTCTTCACTCCCTATCGCTTCGCCTCGCCTCGCCTCCTCGAATCGTTGCGAAGGACGCTTGGTTCGCGGGGTTCTCACCCCGTAGCGACTTCTTGGTAGGCTTCTAAATAAGGACAAGTTCTGCATGAGCGGGTGGGCCTTTACTTGCTATTCTTCCTTCTGATCTTATTTGTTCCAGCGAGATAATCAGTGGGAGCCAATAATTGAAGAGACTCAGTTTTGTACTAAAATGAATGTCTAATTTTGGGGTAGTTACTATATCCTCCCTCATCATATAACAAGTTCTAAATGACACTTAAACTCACTATGCAATATGGTGAGATTATTAAGAGTTTTTATAAATTTTTAAGTTTAACTTTTTAACAAATGTCTCTCAAAGTGGAATTTGGACATTCATTTAGGAACGGAGGGAGTAGCACGTATATAAATACCCGACGAAAAAATGGATTTCATTTTGGGATGAAGTAGTAACTTTCTACAAAATATATCTCTGCTTTCATCTCTACATTTTTTAGTTACAACTTTGATGTGATACTACCTTTAACTTGAGATTTACTGTTTTCGCCAAAAAATTTGCTGAGCAGGAAAAATACTGGGAAAAACACCCTGGTGAGGCAGTACCAATAATGACACCCATGTTTTATGGTGGGCCCTGGAGGATACTGAAAGGGGAGGTTCCCGCACCAGTACAAAGTGAGGAATCAAGGTGAGCTTACAATGCTGGCGGATGAGAAGCTTAAATGGAAAGGCGAAAGACTGTTTTCGTAAGCTATGCTGGGAGGGAAAGAGGATCTAGTTTAATGGTAATAGAACTCGTGAATTCCTTACAGATTATCTATGTTCCTTAATGACTCAAATCATTGAAATGCAATATGTTACTGCTGATGTGCACATCTTTTCTTGCTAATATGCGGAAAAACCTTTGTTGCAAATAGAAATTTGATAAAGAAGAAAATAACCTAATAATATAGACAGCGGCAGTAACAATAAGGGGGGGGGGGGGCACTCCATAATCTTCTTTGCAGCGTCTAGCAAATCCATATCCTTCACACAAAAACCACCACCAGGCATAATCTTCTTTGCAGCTTCTTGCAAACTCATATCCTTCCTACGCCCACCAGTAGGCCAAACCAAATCAGCATCATCGCCTGCCTGGATCAAGGCAAGTTTCACTCCTTTCATAACACCCCGACCTGAAGGGAGACGCAGTACCGGTATAACCAATAAATCGTGTAGCTCAAATCCCAGTACAAGGAGTAGCCAACATTCTCTTGTGGTACAAACAGTGGACCATCCAAACGCTCAATTTCCATCATTGCCTGATCCTTTGAGTCCGCTATCACTGCCTTTTGAACCCTAACATCTATTTTCAGCAATGACATCTCCAAACCATCCCATTTCGTTCCTAAAGTAGAAAGCTGAGAATCAATAGACTGCTGGAACTTTCCCATATCTTCATGGGGTGTCATGTAATTGTCGCTGTCCTCTTTTTCTTATGGCGGTGAAACTTTTTGCTGTTAAAACTAAACCGTGTTGGATGGATTTCGGGAACTTGAGATGAAGTTCCCATTTCACAAATGGGTCTTCAAATGCGTCTTGTTGGTAATGGTCGATGGGTGGATCGAAGAGGGGGAACTATATAAATTGTCAAAATATGTAATATATTTCATGTTTTGTGAACATTTTGTAAGTCTGTGAGCGTAAGTTAAGAAAAACAATGACAATTCCAGGTCATTTGAATTTAAACTGAATCGGTGTTTTTATCTTAGTTGCTCCTCTCTGATTTTGCAACTATTCACAATAGACTACGCAGGGCGAATCTACAGTGTATGGTGCGGGTGCATGTGCACAATTTTTTTATTTTTATTTTTATAAAAGAAAGGAATGGTGTGGCAGAATGCCTCCCCTCCCCCCCAAACAACAAACTTGGGAAGGAACTTTCTGTTGTTCCTGGTCCATTAATGCTAAGAGCATCCACAATAGTAAAAGTTCAAGTGAAAGCTTTTTTATAATTTCAATATGACACATCATTCTTAAGCAATATATTAAAATCTCTAATATTTTCTCACAATGGTAGAGCTCTTTTATTTCTCTAGATAGCTTTTTTTATATTTTTAATGAGCCACATCATTATAATTCAAAACTTAAAAACCTCTCAAGCACTTTTTCACAATGGTAAAACTCCTCTTTCAATTTTTTTATGGGTCCCATATGTAAAAAAGAGTAAATGACTTGCATAGAAAATGTGTAGCATTAATGATAAAAAACTAAAAGCTAGCTCTTTGTAGAAAGAGCTACTCCTTACTAAGGGGCTCTTTCATCATTTCCACAATGGTAAAAAGCTCTTAGAGCTTTTTCATAAGAATAAGGAGCTCTAAAAAAGCTCCCATAGTGAATGCTCTTAGTAAGGAGTTCCTCAAAGTTTTTCACAATGGTAAAAAGCTTTATATAGCTTTTTCACAAAAATAAAAAGCTTTGAAAAAGCTTCCATTATGGATGCTCCAAGGGCAACCTAAACGATAGAAAAGAGAGGTTTTTGGGTATGTGCCAGCCACATCAGCAAAAAGTAGGGGTGAGTAAAAAAAACCGTTAACATCATTAACACCGAAAAATCGAATCCGAAAAAACCGAAACCGAATCATTTGGTTTGGTTTAGGTTTTAAAAATTTAGAAACCAAAATTTTCGGTTTGGTTTAGGTTTTAAAAATTTAGAAACCGATAAGAAACCATTAACACCGATAATCAAAACTACGTCGTTTTATCTTATACTATACAGTAGTATATACTCCCTCCGTCCCACCGATCTTAAGAATATATTGACTTTTTTGTCAACTTTGAGTTGCTTTGACCAAGATTTTATAAAAAAATCATGATGCTAATAAAGATTTAAAAATTAAAAAAAAGATTCACTATTAAAATACTTTCAATAAAAAAATTTAAATTTTTGTTAAGATTATCAAATTTTCTATAAAGTTTTAGTCAAAGTTATCAAAAGCTGACAAAAAAAAATCAATATATTCTTAAGATCGGTGGCACTACAAGAAAAACGGCAGTTACCGACGAAAAAATCCGTCACTAAATGTCAAAAATTTGTCACTAAATCAATTTAGTGACGAATTTTAGACGTAAAAAATCCGATGTTAAAACGTGCGTCGCTAAATTTTTCGACGGATTACTGACGGTTCTCTATCAGATTTAGCGACGGAAATTTCCGTCGCTAACGTTTTAAAATTCGTCGGTAATTTGGTAAAATAAACGACCAATTTGAAGCATTATGCCGACGGATTAGCGACGGAAAATTTCGTCGCTATTTAACGGTCGTTTTATTTTTTGGACCATTTTCGTGACGGATTATCGACGGATCATTCCGTCGTTATTTAAATGGTCGTTTTATTTTTTGGACCATTTTAGTGACGAATTATCGACGGATCATTTCGTTGCTATTTTTTATGATTCTGTAATTATTATTTTTATTATTAATATTAGTGACGAAATATCCCGTCGCTATTTTTTATGCTGTTATAGTAATTTTTATTATTTAATATTACTGACGGATTATTCCGTCACTAAATTTATTAAAAAATTTCAATATTTATTCGTTTTTTTATGTGCCAAATTATTGAGAGGTTTCCCGACGAATATTTTCGATGCTAAATTTACATTTTATATTAAAAAAATTATTTATATATTTAAAAATATATATTAATATATATTAAATATATATATATATATATATATATATATATATATATATATATATATATATATATATATATATATATATATATATATATATATATATATATCCTAAATATTTTTATCAAAAACAAATTATAATGTCAATCAATTTAAATAAGTCCCTTTTAACTTTTCTTATTCTCAAATCACTCCCATAACTTTTATTAATCTTAAATCAGTCCTTGAAATTTCACAGTTACACTTTGCTCCCCTAAACTTCTTTTATACGCAAATTAGTTCTAACATATCCTTTCATTTCAACTTTGATCACCATCACACCAATAGTATAATGAGCAAAGTCCAATTAAACAAATTCCAACCAAGAAAATTAAATCAAATTTCAAATGAGAAAATTTAAACAAAATTCCATCAAGAAAATTAACACATAACCTATACAAATTCAAAAATTTACACAATGAAGAAACTTGAGTCAAATCTATATCACTTGTTCAAACAGCAATAGCAATGAACCTCCAGAATCAAACAAAAATAATTCACCCACACCCACAATGCCTTGCTCGTCTTTAACTATTGCCCCCTCCATCCTCTCATCTCTTGCCTTCTTCTCTGCCCTTCCCAAATCTGGCAATCAACATACTCCTGCAATCCGTCCCAGATTTCGATGATTCCCATTTGACTAATCAAACGGTGATAATGCACCTCAAGGAACTCCCCTTTCAGTATAGTTCGAATTTCTGAATCTCCCCTTCACCTGGGTTTCTTGTATGTAGTGGATGGGTTGGGGATGACAATGGGGTTTGACCGATCCCCAAAATAAACTGCAGCTTCTACCTACTTTGCCTCCACCAACCGGTCATCCTTCCACCCTCACCTACATTAATCTCCTTTGTCTTCCTCAACAGCCACGAAATTCCATTAACACGCAAACCCAGTTCACTATTCCGGTCATAGACTTTGATTTGCTTCACAAAGACTCGATTCATCGTCAGGTAATTGTCGAGAAAGTCCGTGAAGCGTCGGAAGTCGCTGGGGGCGGGTGATGGCGGGGGGGAGAGGGGCGACGGTGATGGCAGTGAAGGGGAGAGGGAGCGACGGTGATTGCAGTGAAGGGAAGAGGGGGCGGCGGTGATGCAGTGAAGGAGAGAGAATGAAGGAGGCGGCTGGAAGGAAAAGTGAAGGGGAGAGAATGAGGGAGGCGTTGGAAGGGGGAGGAAAATAATGTGGAAGGGTTTAGTTACAATGATTTTGGACCATTGGATGTATGTAATTAATGGTCCAGATTAATCTGAAAGTCAATTCTTGTGATATTAGAAAGCCAATCAAATGAGTGTATTTGTGTTTTTGCTGGATGAATTTGGACCATTGAATTCATTTATATTTGATATATTTAATGGTGAAGATGTTGCTTGGGGTAATGATCCATGTGAATATATGTGTTCTAATGATTTATTGCCACTTTTTATGTTTATTTTTTTATCACAAAAAACTTTTAATGATCATAATAATTAGTAAAAATAATTATTAATATACCTAATAATTTAATAATATACAATAAATAAAAATTATGATAATAATATTGAAAAAAATACGTAAAACAACAAAATAAATTAAATTTCTAAAAAATATTAATATACCTAAGCCTTGAATTCAACTCTAAATCCTAAAACAATAATGCCTAAAAATATAATTTATTGATAATAATAATTTAATAATTTAAACTTCTAAAAATATTAATATACCTAAGTAATAATTGATAGTAATAAATTATAAAAAAAATACTTATTAACAATAATAATAATTTAAAAATCAATCCATGTGAAATTAGGGGAGCCAATCAAAGGAAGTGTATTTGTGTTTTTCCTGGATCAATTTGAACCATTGAATTCATTTATATTTGATGTATTTAATGGTGAAGATGTTGCTTGGGGGTAGTGATCCATGTGTATATATATGTTATAATGATTTATTGCCACCTGTATTTATTTGTTTATCACAAAAAACTTTTAATGACCATAATAATTAATAAAAATAATTATTAATATAAAAATGATTTAAAATATAAAATAATAGTATCTAATAATAGTAATTAAATAATAAATAACAATATATCATAATAATAATATACATGTTTTCTTGATGATTATAATAATTATTTAAAATAATAAACAACAATAATAATAATTTGTCTTTCAAAAAAATTATAAATATAAAATAATATTTTATCATAATAATAATAATTAAATAAAAAATAATATTTAATAATAATAATAATAGTAATAATCATACCCTAACACACAAATTTATATACCTAAATCCTAAATCATATACCCCAATACCCTGAACCCTAAACCATACCACATACCCTAAACCCTAAATCATATGCCTTAACACCTTATACCCTATACCCTATACCCTATACCCTATACTCTATACTCTATGTACTATACCCTATACCCTATATACTATACCCTATACCCTATACTCTATACCATACTCCCTCCGTCCCACGTGAATGGACACTTACTTCCTTTTTGGGACGTCCCACGTGAATGGACACTGCCCAAAATGGAAAAGAATATTCACTATTCCCTCCACTCATTCTCTCTCCTACTTCACTTTTACACTCACAACATTCTCTCTCCTAACTATTCCTCACACTCATTCTCTCTCCTATTTAATTCTTCATACTCACAACATTTTCTTTCACTTTTTCTCTCTCTTACTTTTCCTTAATTCCCACACCCATAAAGTTGGTGTCCATTGACATGGGACGGAGGGAGTTGATGGAGAAAATTCCACTGTGTAATAAAAATACCTTGCAAGTGTACAAGTTACCGAAGTAGCAATATACAAAAGTAAGGGTCGAACCACAGAGACTTGAGTGAATTAACAAGTTGATTTAATTAGTGTAAACGAAACAATAGGGGGGGGTTTGATTTTGATTGATTAAAATAAACTAAATTGAAAAGCAAATAAATTAACTAATTAAAATAAAACAGATATTGAAATCAAGAATGACAAGGATTCACGGATTGGGTTTCACAATTATCTCCTTCCTATGCTAATTTATAAAAACAATTACTAACCTTGTTCAAGAAATCGTTCACTTTAATAAGAGTTGGGACGGTTAGATGGCCGGGTTGCAACTCTATTATTGAGTAATTATCAATTATCACGCAAGATCAAATTAACAAAAACGCAATTCATTAAGAACCAAAGAACAATTGATTTTAGACCCTTTTGATTTCCGCAAGGTCTTCAATTGGATCTATTCAATGAAATCTAGGCCAATGTAAAAACTACCCACGCAAGTGCAGTAATTTAAACCCTAGTAATTTAAAGACCAACAAAATAAATCAATAATGTTGAAAGTCTAAAAATAAATTAAGCAAATTTCATTGAACAAGAACAAGAAAAGTGTGAAAGAATTAAAACATTATTAGCATAAGAATTCGACAATTGTTACATCCAATCCGCGAAAAGAAATTTAGCTACTCATAATAATAATAAAATTAAAAAAATAAAATAAAACATAAACCTCAAAATCGAAAGCTTGGGAGACGGAGGAAAGTAATTATGTTCTTCTCTTCTCCTCATGAATTCTCTTCTACAACAGTGCACCGGCTCCTCCCCTAAAATAAAAACAAAACCTTTCTTTTTATAATAAAATTTTTATAATAAACCTAGGTAAAAATCAAGTGAACAACAGCAGCCTAAGGCCAAACCCAATTAGGCCCAATTCCGTGAACAGTCGCCGGGTCCAATTCCAACTCGTGAACACGAGTCGTTTCCAAAAGCCCAACTCGTTCTGATTTTATGCTTTTCTTTTGCAAACTGCCTTGCTGCCAGCCTTGGCCAGCCATAGCCCTTTCTTGGCCCCATTTTGCTTGCCTTTGCCCAAGTTCCTCGGCCACAGCAAGCAATGCCTTGGCCAAACCATGTTGGCCTAGTTTTAGTAACAATATTACTCGTTTCGTTCCGCAATTTCACCGTCGCACTTTGGCCACTATAAACAATTCTTTTGCGCTTCGCTCTTTGAGATTTTATTTTTAACTTTAACCCACGAATTTTTATAAATCAAATTTCCTCCAAAATTTCCATATTTTCAGTTTGGTCCCTGAATTTCCAATAAATTACAACTTGGCCCTTGAACTTCCAAAGTGGGTACAAATCCTCCGTTTTCCGCATTGTTGCACTTCAGTCCCTGAACTATCAAAACACTAACAAAATACATTAAATTCTCAAGGTTTCGAACAGAAAATAAGCTTAGGAACAAATCTTTTGGATGGGTAAAACCACATCCATCAAATACCCCCAAACTTACCTTTTGCTCGTCCTCGAGTAAAACAAAAGAAATAAAAAAAACAGAACTACCCTAACAACTAAAAACAATCAACATAAAATATTTTTGATATGTTCTCAATATATACAAGGTTGTCGGTCAATCACGTCTCAGATTCTCACAACATATGCTAAACAAGTGCCAAAAAGAATATGCAATTACAATCACATTAATGCATCTAACCCACAATTTTCCACCTCGGCCTGAATGATGAATGAAATATGGGAGATCATTGTCACCAAAGTAAGATATTTTATAGGGTCACTAACCACATGCTCTAAATCAATGATACTAAGATGAAATTTCTGCACAAGGGACACTCATATGCATATTTAAACAAAACTGTCAACCCGGCTACTCTTTAGGGATCAAATATGGCTTTACGGTTTGTAATGTTTCGCGATAAACGCGGGCTAGGTTCACGGCTCCAAATGAAGGCAAGGACATACGAAGTCAAGCAAGTGAAACTAGAAAGTCTTCATCTTACATCCTCACATTGAAATTTATCACTCCGCTCCAAGCCAACCCATTGATTTAACCCCCAAACTTATAATTTTGTATACTTTCAAACTTGGGCTTGATCACCTTTCTTTCTTTTTGATCGCTTTCCACTTCAACATTAGAGAGGGCTCGGCTTTTCTTTTCTTTTTTTCCTTTATTTATTTATTTTTTTTTTTGCACAAATATATCACGGAGAATGTGCATTCAATACTTTTAGCTCAAGCCCCTCTTTTCATTACATAACATGCCCTTTTTTTTTCATAACCACTTTCCACTTAACCCTTTGATTTTTCAAACTTCACCCAAAAATTCTCATTCATTCCCTAGTTTCACTTTCTTGAAAAGGTAAGAAAATAGTGTATAAGTTAAAAGGGTAGGATAATGAGGGTACAAAAGAAGGCGAATGGTGGTCTAAAATAACCTCCCACTTTGTGAGAGATTCCATTCTTTTTCAAGCTCAAAACGGGTTCTAGCGGAAAATTTTGTATAAGTGACGAGAAAGTTAAAGGCTCACAAATAGGGTTCAAAGAAATAGCCACATATCACTTCCCGAATAGCCTAATTGATGTGTTATTGGCAAATCATGCAAACATGTTCTAGGGACCCCGAGAATGTCAAAGTGATCATATAAAGGTCTCCTAAATTGGTAACAATGATCAAGAAAAATGATGGAAGTGAATGGTGGTGCAATTGTGTTTTACATGTATTAATGCAATTCTAATTAACATATTCAAATTGGCACAAACTAGCAAAACTCAATCAAAAACTCTCTCAAATCATCACGGACGTTGGCCAACTTCCAAACATATAATGAGAACAAAATTTTTAAAATTTCTATTTTTTGGAGGGTGACACTATACACTCCCCTATAAAACCACAAACTCGGAGAGATATCTACCCCCAAATTCAAAATATGCTATGTCCTCATAGCAACGAGAACAAAACATGCCTTGGGTTCAAAGGAGATATGATACCACAAATCGATAAATAAAACAAATAAAACGTACCTACTTGAGTTGCCTCCCAATTAGCGCATTTGGTTAAGGTCGTTAGCCCGACCGTTGCTCCCGTTTGGACTTCACCTTCCGTCCTTTGGCCCACTTCACTGTCTCGCGGGTCTTAATCTTCAGTTCATGCCCCATAAACAATTTTTGAAATATGAAGTCATTTAATGCCCATGAAATTCTTTCACATTTGTGCTCTTTGGGTCTTTTCTCTTGAGGATCTTTTCCATTTTTCTCTTCCTCACAAGAAACAGGAGGTACAATAAGGATGGCCAAATTTTCATTGAAACAACTAGGAAGTGGAAAATCTTCATCCATATCGTAAACCTCCTCACTATCCCTCTTTTCACCACCATAAAACAATCGTTCTAATTCATCACATGCCTCCTCATGCCAAGATTTCACTACCACTACTTTCTCTACAATTTCCACCTTCTCAATACCCCCACTTGAACTAACACAAAGTGGTTCATCCTTACAATCAACATTGGAGAATTTACAGACAAAATTCTCCTTTGCCTTGTCCAAAGATTGCTTTTGTTCTAGTGGTGGTAAATGAAAAGCCGAATCATAAACACACTCTTCCCCATCATCATTCGTATACCAAACTAAGGTTGAAGGTGTCTCTTCAGAATAACAGCTAACAGCAGGAGTATGTACCAGATCGATGTGAGAAGAAGAATGTACCTCAAAGCTTATGGAACTCTCATCTCGAAGCGTGGTGATTGACTCAACATGATCAGGCTGAATTAGACTTGAATCCGATTCTTGCTTCCTCAATGCCTTCAATATTGTGTCAATGTGTCCATCTATCTTACTCAATACTGCTTCGGTCTGTTTCTCTTGTTCCATTCTCTGCTCTTTCATCTCTTCCAATTGTTTCTCCCAATATTGCTTTTGAGGTGGCGGAGGTGATGGGTCATAGTACATTGGCTCTCGCTCATTCCACGTCATGTTTGAATAATTTTTCCACCCTTGGTTATACGAGTTGGGAGGAATACCATACGGAGGTTGCCATGACTGAAAATAATTTTTTTCTTGTACCTGTGGATAATATTCAGAAAAATATGTCCTAGAGGGACAAGCATTAGTAGCATGAGAATAAGACCCACAATTTTGACCCGACTCATACATGCTATAATTATTCATTCTATGCATTCTTGAGTCCCAAAAAAAATAACAATAAAAATAATAAAAGAAAATTACACAATAAAAAAAAAAGAAATAAAAGAAATTATTTACACTACCTAAATTAACTTGTTAAAACACAACAAGTCCCCGGCAACGGCGCCAAAAACTTGATGGAGAAAATTCCACTGTGTAATAAAAATACCTTGCAAGTGTACAAGTTACCGAAGTAGCAATATACAAAAGTAAGGGTCGAACCACAGAGACTTGAGTGAATTAACAAGTTGATTTAATTAGTGTAAACGAAACAATAGGGGGGGTTTGATTTTGATTGATTAAAATAAACTAAATTGAAAAGCAAATAAATTAACTAATTAAAATAAAACAGATATTGAAATCAAGAATGACAAGGATTCACGGATTGGGTTTCACAATTATCTCCTTCCTATGCTAATTTATAAAAACAATTACTAATCTTGTTCAAGAAATCGTTCACTTTAATAAGAGTTGGGACGGTTAGATGGCCGGGTTGCAACTCTATTATTGAGTAATTATCAATTATCACGCAAGATCAAATTAACAAAAACGCAATTCATTAAGAACCAAAGAACAATTGATTTTAGACCCTTTTGATTTCCGCAAGGTCTTCAATTGGATCTATTCAATGAAATCTAGGCCAATGTAAAAACTACCCACGCAAGTGCAGTAATTTAAACCCTAGTAATTTAAAGACCAACAAAATAAATCAATAATGTTGAAAGTCTAAAAATAAATTAAGCAAATTTCATTGAACAAGAACAAGAAAAGTGTGAAAGAATTAAAACATTATTAGCATAAGAATTCGACAATTGTTACATCCAATCCGCGAAAAGAAATTTAGCTACTCATAATAATAATAAAATTAAAAAAATAAAATAAAACATAAACCTCAAAATCGAAACGGAGACGGAGGAAGTAATTATGTTCTTCTCTTCTCCTCCTTCTACAACAGTGCACCGGCTCCTCCCCTAAAATAAAAACAAAACCTTTCTTTTTATAATAAAATTTTTATAATAAACCTAGGTAAAAATCAAGTGAACAACAGCAGCCTAAGGCCAAACCCAATTAGGCCCAATTCCGTGAACAGTCGCCGGGTCCAATTCCAACTCGTGAACACGAGTCGTTTCCAAAAGCCCAACTCGTTCTGATTTTATGCTTTTCTTTTGCAAACTGCCTTGCTGCCAGCCTTGGCCAGCCATAGCCCTTTCTTGGCCCCATTTTGCTTGCCTTTGCCCAAGTTCCTCGGCCACAGCAAGCAATGCCTTGGCCAAACCATGTTGGCCTAGTTTTAGTAACAATATTACTCGTTTCGTTCCGCAATTTCACCGTCGCACTTTGGCCACTATAAACAATTCTTTTGCGCTTCGCTCTTTGAGATTTTATTTTTAACTTTAACCCACGAATTTTTATAAATCAAATTTCCTCCAAAATTTCCATATTTTCAGTTTGGTCCCTGAATTTCCAATAAATTACAACTTGGCCCTTGAACTTTCAAAGTGGGTACAAATCCTCCGTTTTCCGCATTGTTGCACTTCAGTCCCTGAACTATCAAAACACTAACAAAATACATTAAATTCTCAAGGTTTCGAACAGAAAATAAGCTTAGGAACAAATCTTTTGGATGGGTAAAACCACATCCATCAGGAGTATATACTAAACCCTATATACCCTATACCCTATATACTATACCATATACCCTATACCCTATACCATATACCCTATACCCTATACCCTATACTCTATACCATATACCCTATACCCTATACCCTATATACTATACCCTATACCTTTTACCCTATATCCTATATACTATACCCTATACTCTATATCCTATATCCTATACCCTATACCCTATACCATATACCCTATACCCTATACCTTATACCCTATACCCTATAGGATATACCCTAAATCCTAAACCTCATATACCCACATACCCTAAACCTCATATACTCTCATATCCTAAACCCTATAGGATATAGGGTATAGGGTATACCCTATAGGGTATATGATATATGGTATACCCTATATGATATAAGGTATAGGGTATAGGGTATACCCTAAACCCTATAGGGTATACCCTATAGGGTATACCCTATAGGGTATAGGGTATAGGGTATATCCTATAGGGTATAGGGTATAGGGTATACCCTATAGGGTATAGGGTATATTGTATAGGGTATACCCTCTTATACCCTATATCCTATAGGGTATACCCTATATCCCCTATAGGGTATACCCTGTACCCTATAGGGTATACCCTTTATCTTATAGGGTATACCCTTTATCCTATAGGGTATACCCTATATCCTATACCCTATACCCTATACCTTATACCCTAAGGGTATACCCTATACCCTATCGGGTATAGGGTTTACCCTATAGGATATAGGGTATAGGGTATACCCTATATCCTATAGGGTATAGAGTATAGGGTATAGGGTATACCCTACCCTATAGGGTATACCCTATACCCTATACCCTATAGGGTATACCCTATACCCTATAGGATATACCCTATAGGGTATAGGATATACCCTATACCCTATATGGTATACCCTATATCATATACTCTATACCCTATATCTTATACCATATATCCTATTCCATATACCCTATACCCTATACCCTATACCCTATACTCTATACCCTATACCTTATAATCTATACCATATACCCTATACCCTATACACTATACACTATATCCTATACCCTATACACTATATATTATACCATATACACTATATACTATACCCTATACCCTAAATGTATAGTTTTTTTTTTATGAATATAAATAAATATTTTGGACGTTTTTTAGTATTGACGTTTTTTTCAAAAAAATATATAAAAAAAGTTAGAAAAAAAATAAACAAATGAAAGTATAATAAAGAAGTCAGGGACGGGTAAATTTTTTTAATTTTTATTTGTAAATGTATATTTTTTTTTAATTTTTTATGAATATAAATAAATATTTTGGACATTTTTTATTATTGAAGTTTTTTTCAAAAAGTTATATAAAAAAAGTTAGAAAATTAATAAACGAATGAAAGTATAATAAAGAAATCAGGGACGGGTAAAATTTTTTAATTTTTACTTATAAATGTATAGTTTTTTTATTTTTTATGAATATAAATAAATATATTGGATATTTTTTGGTATTAAAGTTTTTTTTAAAAAAGTTATATAAAAAAGTTAGATAAAAAATAAACAAATGAAAGTTTAATAAAGAAATCAGGGACAGGTAAAATTCTTTAATTTTTTATTTATAAATGTATAGTTTTTTTATTTGTAAAAAATCCACTACTAACCAACATCTCAAATAATTTTATTTATCCAAAAAAAAATATAAAAAATTAAAAAAGTTTATATGTTATTGTCCGTCCCTCTTCTATTATATACTTTTATTTCTTTAAAAATTCTTAACTTTTTTTATATAAAAAATCCGTCACTAATCCGTCGCTAACCTAAAATATAAATTTAATAATTATTTTGAATAATTTAGCAACGACTGAAATCCGTCGATAATAATATGTAATTAATTTACCGATGGATTATAATCCGTCGGTAATTAAATTCGTCACTAATCCGTCGCTAACCTAAAATATAAATTTAATAATTATTTTAAATAATTTTGCAACGACTCAAATCCGTCAGTAATAATATGTAATTGATTTACCGACGGATTTTAATCCGTCGGTAATCAAATCCGTCACTAATCCGTCGCTAACCTAAAATATAAATTTAATAATTATTTTAAATAATTTAGCAACGACTCAAATTCGTCGGTAATAATATGTAATTGATTTACCGACGGATTTTAATCCGTCTGTAATCTAATCCGTCACTAATCCGTCGCTAACCTAAAATATAAATTTAGTAATTATTTTAAATAATTTACCGACGGATTTTAATCCGTCGATAATTAATTCCGTCACTAATCCGTCACTAACCTAAAATATAAATTTAATGTTTATTTTAAATAATTTAGCAACGACTTAAATCCGTCGGTAATAATATGTAATTAATTTACCGACGGATTTTAATCCGTCGGTAATTAAATCCGTCACTAATCCGTCGCTAACCTAAAATATAAATTTAATATTTGTTTTAAATAATTTAGCAACGACTCAAATCCGTCAAGAAAATATCCGTCGCCATTTCGTCACAAATTCGTCGGTAAAAAAGTGCGCAAATTTTTGGCGCCAAAATGGTGACGGATTAGAGACGAAATGGAATCCGTCGGCATATCCGTCACTAAATCCGTCGGTAATCTCGTCATAATTTCGTTTTTTGTTTTTCACCCCAGGTCGTTTCTATTTCGTCGCTAATCCGTCAGTATTAGTGACGAATTTATTTCCGTCACTAATTTCCGTCGGTATCTGTCAGTTTTCTTGTAGTGTGGGACGGAGGGAGTATTATTTTTCTACCTTTTATTTTCTGTTTTCCACATTCACATTCAGTATTCACGGCAATGCCCTAGAAGTCGACGAGACGACGGCGCTCTTCTTCTCCTTCGCCTTCGTCTTCGCCGCATAGATCCAGTCCACTCTTTCAACAAACGACGACCTCTTGCTCCCTCCCAAATAACGCCGGCCTCCACCAGTCAAATTAGCCTCCATTCTCCCTACTTAAGCTTCATCTTCAAACATTTAGAGAAATCGTAAAAGGAATCCCGGTCAAGCCTCCCTCAAATCCGACGAGCTCCATTGATTCTGGCGACCAAGAAGGTGTGGTTATCTAGTTTCTCGAGGTAATTTCTCACTTTATTATTGCGTTGTTGTTTGAATATGTTGAATCAGTATGTAATTTCATGAAATGCTATGAATTTCGAAAAGATAGCCTTGGGAGGAGATATGGAACAGAGTTAGTGGACGTTAGCTCCGCCATTTGCTTTCAAAGACCATTGGATAATTTCATACTTACATATGGATATGAACATCAATGAAATTTGAAAGCTAGGTGGGATTTACAATCAGAATGGATCTTTACCATGAAATTAAATGTGTAATACATTCTTAATTTGATAAGGAAGAAGGGAGATAAAAAACAATCAACAATAGGTTTTAAGCCCGTTGGGAAGGGGGAAGGTAGTTCCCTTACTACTCACTCTTTTAATCAAGAGAAGTGCAAAAGGGCACTCTCTAGAATGTGCATCAAAGACAATAGGCCTTTCAGTATTGTCGATGATGAAGGGTTTAGGGAATACACTTGGCAATTAAATCCAATGTTTACAATCCCATCTCGGTGGACTGTTGCTAGAGATTGTTTGAGGATTTACAGGGAGGAGGCTGCAGTTTTAAAGAAGCTTTTAAAAAATCAAACTGTTTCTCTTACAACTGATACTTGGTCATCTGTTCAAAATATCAATTATATGTGTCTTACAGTGCATTGGGTTGATGATGATTGGGTTTTGATGAAAAGAATTTTGAACTTTTGTCCAATAACTAATCATAGAGGTGAAACAATTGGAAAGTTGGTTTATGCATGCTTACAAAAATGGGGTATTGATCAGGTTTTCACTGTGACTGTGGATAACGCTTCTTCAAATGATGGGGCTATTCGATATTTGAAAACTAGGCTTAGAGGTCCTAATGCCATACTCGATTGTAAGTACATGCATTTAAGATGTTGTGCACATATTATAAATTTTGTTGTGAGAGACGGGTTAGAGGAGCAAAATGTGTCCATCTCAAGAATAAGAAATGCTGTGAGGTAAATTAGGTCATCACCGGCTAGAGGTGCATAAATCTTATGAGAGATTTTGACAGCGAAAGCAAAAACATTTCATAATTTACGTTCTTGTGTTGGTCAACATCTCAATACATCAACCTTTTAGGATATTTTGTTTGTTTGTATGTAATTTGCTTGTAACATTTTTTTAATAAAAATATAGACTGAATCAGGTCTGTTTCTGTTTCTGTTTGATCATTCAATATATGGGTGGTTACCGGTGAGTTTGAATTGTGAGACCATGCTTGTTGATTCCTGTTTTAGACTTGATAATTCATGAGGCAAGTTCACTGTTATTTTAGGCAATCAGATACATTTACTTTGAAACAATAAAATGATATGCTCATTTCACTGTTATTTTATGCAAGTTCACTGTTATTTCCTCTATATACTTCACTATATCCTATGCTTTTATACACGTATTATGTGGCTAGCACATGCATATGAAAGTGAAACACTCAAACTCACTCCCAGTGTCACACAAATTATTCCTGAATAACATTACTCAAAAGATTGCACCCTGTACAGAATCCTTGTCTACATGATATGCTTTCCTAGTGAAGTTTACACTGCAAAAGGGAGTATAAATCTTCACTTTTTTTTCAAAACAAAAAAGAATATCATTATGACTAGATACATCTTGGGAGCCATACAAAGGCTCAAGAGTAGAACAAAAGTGAATCCTTGCATATACAGTAAAAACAAAACTTTACATTTTTACCGTCTCAAAATGATTTTTTTTTTCCAATTATGCAGGAATTGTAGACTTTTTGAAGAGTTGAAGAGGTCTCTTTTGAAGTGTTGAAGAAGAGAAGAATTTTACATTTGTAATTCTCCTTATGTTTAACATGTGGATGGATGAATTTAACTTTTTAATATTTTGATTATCATTTCAAACATCATACTTTTAAGCTTAATATGTAGTCTTACATATGGATGGATGGATGGATGAATGTTATTTTTATATGTGGTGGTGTTGTTTTTTTTTTTTTTTTGTTTTTTTTTTGTTTTTTTGTGTTGTGTTGTTGAATGTCAAAATCTCATTTATATGGGCTGGTTTATATGCTTGGCCCAACAAAGCCCAACAAAAGTAATTGATGCCCAAACAAGGCCCATTAAAGCCCAACAATCCATTAAGACACCGAACCAAATCGATATCACACCGAAACCAGTAACACCGAACCATTAAGAAACCGAAGTTAATGGTTTTAATTTACACAAACCGATAGTTATTGATTTGGTGTCAATTTTATCCTAAAACCGATCCAAATCGATCCGTACTCACCCCTAGCAAAAAGAGAGAGGGAAGCATGAGTAAACCGCTTCATAAACCCACAAAAACATAAACATATTCATTGCACCAAACTCAAAAATATCTTCAAAAATTCCAAACCAATTTCTGGGCTCTTAACAATATTTTGTATCAAAAACAAGGTAAAAACATTTACAATAAAAGCATCACTTAATACGGGTAATTTGTATAAGAAAAATAACTGAATGGATCCGACTGGATTGGGAGGTCGGATTCTTAGTCGGAAGACCAGATTTGGACAGATACGTGTTGATATAGCCGGATCTTTGTTGATGTGGCAAGATATCGACGCCATTCAAGCAGATTTGGACGGATCAGAAATTTTTTTTACTGGATCTCTATGTCAGCTTGAGGAGATGATGTTCGTCTAGAAGATGATGTGAGACGGCGAAATGGTAGCCTTGAGAGAGACGAATGTGATTTGCAACTATTTTCGACCAGAGATCTGGGCAGAAGTCAATGGATTCAGCAAGGGGTGTTTACGGTCCGAATTGTTTCAGTTTTTGTCAAAATTTTAGAAAATCAGGACTGGACCATTAATTCAATTCTGTAAAAAATTAGGACAAGGGCCAGAAAATATATTATAGGACCGATCTTATTGATCCGGTTCCAATGGTCCGGTCACGGCCCGATTACGTCGATTTTACAAATTACAATATACTATATTTTTTTATAAAAATGAAGCATACAACAATTAAATATTATCACTAGTTTGTGAACAAAAAAACTAAACAAAGTTGTCACAAATATTCAATATTCAAACAAAAAAACATAGACCAACAACGACAACAACAACAAAGCCTTAGTCCCAAAATAATTTGGGGTCGGCTAACATGAATCCTCATATGTCATCGTGTAAAAAAGTTGTTGAAAAAATAATAATAAAAATAATAAATAAAATCAACCCCCACATAAATTTTTAACCTCCATCTATATCTATATAAAGGCTCGAGTGATTTAAACACCTTTTTCCTCCAAAACTATATCAGAATTTGAAGTCATTTTCATTACTTTTCATACATTCAATAATTACACTATTTTTAACCATAATTATTACAATATTAAAAAGAAATATTTTCTAAATAAAAATTGTACAAGTTTATCATAGCATTTTATACATTTTATGAATTATCATAAGAAATCTTGTAAAAAAAGCAATTTAAATTTTCTTTCGATTAGTCATTAAAAATAACTTATAAAATAAAAGTGCACCTACTCCCTCTAAATATTATCCAATTTATAGTGCTATTTTAAAAAGAAAATATTATTAGATTTTTTATTCTTTAATCAATGGAAAATGTTATTAAAAGACAAAATATTAAAATTATTAATTTAGCTCATTCATAAAATTCTAAACAATGTTGAGTCAGCTCTAATAAAGTTGATTTTTCTTAAAGAATGAAGTTTATCTTTTAATTTCTAACTAAGACTAACATTATATGAAATTTGATTATAGTATTTTCAAATAAATATAAATTATAATTATAAATTAAATGATAAATATTTTAATATTCATAAATATGAGTAACGTGTTATAAAACTTAACTATATTTTAAAAAAATGTTAATGCATAGAATTATAAAATTAACTTTTAGTTAGTAGTATATTAGTATTTTCTATTTCAATATTCATGGGTATAATTACTTAATAAAATATTTTTATTATTTATTTATTTAGTTAGTTAGTTCTTTAAAACACAAATTTATCAAATAATGTTCTTCTTTTAAAAGGCAATATTTGTAAAAAATAGGTGATCAAATGATGTTAATGTCACTTCCTTTATGAACATTTTAAAACTTTAATACATGATATTTATATTGAAAATAAAGGTGTGAATATTTCACTGATAATTTTATATTTTAATAAATATTTTAATATGTACAATTCAATTTGTTAGTTATATGTGTAATATTATTGGATTAATATAATGACATATTTTTGTTGAAATAAATATCTTTAAAATTATATTTTTTTAAATTATCATTATTTTTATATATTTCTAGCCCCTTTTCAAATTTATTTATCCGTGCGTTTAACGCACGGGTGTAAAACTAGTTAAACAATAAATTGTTCACCTTTAAACTTAACCATAACATAAAAAAAAAAAAAAAAACTAAAAGCTAAGATTACAACATCAAGCAACTAGAAGTTTGCCACAATGAGTGATACGTTCAACTAATTCAGGGCTCCACTGAGGTTATAGTAGAGCCAAACGAAGAGGAGAAAGCATTTGGGGGGGGGGGGGGGATGGCGCAAATAAAATAGATAAGGTTACAACCTAAAGGAGCGACTTAGCGTAGGTCAACAAAATAATTATGATTTTTTTTTTGAAAGTATGAAATTAGGTATTTAAAAGAATACTGTATATAAATGGATGTCTCATTAAAAGCTTCACCTTTTTTAAAATGACAAAGAATCTTTACTATTTCACCCACTCATTCTCTCTCCTATTTCACTTTTGTACTCACAACACTTTTCAAATTTATTATTTCCTCCGCTCATTCTCTCTCATATTTTACTTTTACATACAACAATTTCTCCACTTACTTTTTTTCTTAATTTGCGTGCATGACCAAAAGAGTGAAGTATGAAATGTCTTTAAATATGAAATGGGACGGAGGGAGTATATATTATACATAAAGGAGCGACTTAGCTTAGGTCAACAAAATAATTGTGATTCAAATTAGGAGAATGAGAATTGTTATCTTCCTAGAAGTCACACGTAATGGTGTTCCAACTCAGCATCTTCTATAATACTCAATAAACCAATTAAACATATCTACCCAACTTGGACATTGTTCACTGATACTGATGAGCCCGGATCCTCCAAACCGGTCCAAAGTTCGTTCTAATCTTTAATCTCTAAGTAAAATGTCACTCCCAAAATATTTGTCTCATTTGACTTTTTTTGTTAAACTTTGACCACAAATATATGACAATTTAATTATGTTCATGAAATTCTAAAAATTCCTATTGATTCACCATTAATAATATTATCAACAACTTTTAAAATTTCATGAACATGATTAATCTCTCATAAATTTGTGATCAAAGTTCAATAAAAAAGTCAAATGAGACAAACATTTTGAAACGGAGGGAGTACTTCTTTTTGTTGTATCTTTGTACCAACAAAAGCTAATTTCTTGAAATCAAAAGGCAGATAAAACCACAAACAGAATGAAAACTTAAGCACTATCCATTGACATCTAACCTAGGCATGTTCATAGTTGATGAACAAATGTTGTCGAGCCAGAGCCACTATAATCTGAAGCTTCAAGAACAGTCAACAAAAGTCAACGCCAAGTTTAGCAAAACGTCACGTTCTTCTAAGAAATAAGAGTAAAGTTGCTGGTGAAAATCTCAAATCCTTCCGTTCGTTCGTATATAATTGTCTATATTTTCTTAATCCATGAGATTGGTGATTACGTTTAAAAAACATTCTGAAGAGGCAAATTTTGCCATGGAGCTATTGGTGAAATTGCATGAACAAGCACATTAGTACTTGACAGGTGAATCTGTTTGGAAGATAACGAACCTGACAAACACGTTTGAAATCTAACCCATTATTTTGAACTGGATAGATACATTGATTCAAATAGTCTGCAAACAAACAATCTAATGCCAACATCAAACTGCCTGCATAGAGATTGAGGCTCCGTAACTAAACTCAACACGAGTTATCCAAATCTCAACTCATTCTCAAAGTTATAGTCTTGAAAATGGTAAACAATTGGAATAGATCATGAGATACGACCAAACAATCCGGCCTATTGTGAAGCAAAACCATTGAACTACTCGTTATGTATTCAAGGACACGACCTTGATTAAGCCACATCATAAATTCTGCTGATCTAATGGTTAGAATCACCCGATTTCAAAACGACGTACCCCATCCGTTCCAAAACGAATGCCCAATTTTATTTTATTTTATTTTTGACCCGAGCCGTGAACTTCTCCAACTCCTCAATATCAAATGGTCCAAAATCATATTCAATCATATAGGATATACCAACTACTCCATAAACTACTAGGAAATGGAATAGGAATAACTAATACTTAATATTAGATCATGCAATTCAATAATTCATCCATTTATTAATCATTGATTGATATAAACATTTACATCACAAGATTCACAAATCTAAACAACAAAAGAAATCACATTGTGGACTTTTTCAATCCATTGGAAGCAGAAACGCAATGAAAAATCCGAAACTCACATTTTGGAGAAACCATCTTCACCAGCAATCTAGCAGTGTCCTCTTGCCTCACAACCACCCCTTCTTTCTCCACCAGCACAGCAGCCACAATCCTCTCATACCCACCACCGCCGGAAGCAATATAAGCCACCAAAGCCGCCTGCACCGGCCCCAGACTCGGGTTATAAGCTGCAGACTCTAAGTAAGATCCCTTATATATCTTCCCTTCACAATCCATTAAAGCCACTCCAGAAGGGCACCCACTGTAAGGAGCATGTGACCTGTTTGCCCCTTCTAAAGCTCCAATCTTTAAAGCTGATTCATTTTCGACAAACAATTCGCAAACTCCATTTGACAATTTGCCATTGTTAGGGTTAAAGCTGTTATCTTTGCTTAGTAGGGTTAATCCATTATTGTGTTTTTCAAGCATCAATGGGGTTTCATTGTCTAATAAATCAAATGGGCCAAATGGGTTCGGTAGAATTGACGACAAGGGCTGGAAATCGGCTTTTTCTTGAGATTCGTCGGTGATTAGGATCTGGGTTTGGGAAGCATGGCGGAGTTCTTGAAGGAATTGGCGGCAATGGCCGCAGGGTGCGGCGGAAACGGCAAACGAGAGGAGGCGGGGGGAATTGTGGACCGCGAGATTAGTAATCAGAAACTGTTCTGCGTGGACAGATTGGTTAAGAGGGAGGCCGGGAAATTCGAGATTGACGCCGACGAAGATCCGGCCATCAGATCCTAATCCGACGGCGCCGACATGGAATTTGGAGATGGGTGGACGGGCTAGACTTTGAGCTGATTTTACGAGTGTGGGAAGGAGTTGAGGGACAGTAAAACCGGCGGTTTTCGCCATTGATTCAGCTTCTGAAGCTTCAATTACAAATCTGAGTCGATCCATTCTATGATTCTGTGTGTAATTATGTACTAAATGAATGATTTTTAATCTGTACAGGGATGAAAGAGGCAGATAACAAAAAACTGGTTATTTGGTTTTTTCTAAGCAGTTTGTGATGCAGAGGTGTGTGTGTGTGTGTTTTTTTTTTTTTCCTCCCTGATTATGAGGAGAGGGGGGATTGGGTTGGAAGAAGAAGGAGATGGAGATATATAGGGGTGTATTTGGAACTTGGAGGGTTTAGATCTAATCTGATGAGGTATACTCCCTCCGTCCCAACAAGTGATTTACCCTTTTGGGTGGGCATGCAAATTATGAAAATGAGAGGAAAAAAAAATGTTGTGAGTGTAATTTAAAAATAGGAGAGAGAATTAGTGAAGGAAATAGTAAATTATAATGGTATTGTGAGTATTAAAATAATGTAGGAAAGAGAATGAGTGGAGGAAATAGTAAAGATTCTTTGTCAAAAAAAGAAAGGTGAAGCTTCTAACGGGACACCCTTTTGAGTAATTAGTGAAGCTTTTATTGAAGCGGAGGGAGTACTATTTAGTATTTACACAATTTTTTTATTAAAATAATGTACAAACAACCTCAAACAATCTAAAAATAATAAACATCATCTTTTTAATCATGAAAAATCTGTACTCCAAATCCCAGTGCTACTCTCCTACTTTAATTCTCATACTCCTCAAATAGAATGATAAGAGTAATAATTATAGTGTCTCATTTTCCTTAATATTCACATTTTCCTCTAATTTAAAATAAATACTCCCTCCGTCCCATAATACTTTACCCGATTAATACGAACTCAATTCAACCAAGTTCAATTTTGACCAAACTTTAATATCAATTTACTTATCAAAATAAAAATCTAAAAATTGTTATCAATAAAATAACCAAATGATTTATCAATAGCAATTATTAAATTTTCATTAGAATGAATAGATTGATATTAAACGGCGTCGATTGACTTGCTACTATTCAAAATGGGGAAGCTTTTCTGGGACGGAGGGAGTATTGTTTTAGCATTTTTGATTTAAAAAATAAAAAACAATTATTATACTTTCTTTGTTTTAAAATAAATATTGTCTTTGAACTTTGATTAAAAAGTTAATTTGAGTATCTTAATAATATTTTAAAAATTGTTATTGATACACAAACAGAAACGTTATTCATAACTATTTTTTAATTTTCATCAAGATGAATAATTTATTTTGAAAAGTTGGTTAAAGTTCAACTTCATTGATCAAGTGCGATATATATTCTGATAAAAATAAATATTTAATTAATTGATCTCATCTATATTGTATCTCACAATAAAAAAATTAGTAAATTGAAAAAAAAATATCAATAAAAGAGTAAAAAAAGTAATTTGAATATTTTTTTACCTAAAACTGATAATTATTTTGAATTAAAGATTTAATCAATAAATGATGAATATTTTTAAAGGAGAGAGAGTAGCTTTTTTGTTAGACTACTAATATAGGGGTGAGTGGTCTAATTATGATCACCTATATATTATAGTTATTTTAATTATTATTATATTTTAACTTATTATTTATTTTTAGATAATTTCAACATATTAAGGATTTTATAATATAAATATATATTTAAATAAATTTGCTATACTAATATTAAAAAGTAGAGAAAATAAGAGATTAGCTAATTATAATATTCAAAATATGTATAAAATAAGTTAATTTATATCATACATTCAATTAATCAAATACCAAAAAATCAATAGTATAATAAGTATAAAATAAGTTAATTTATTCATAAGAAGTGACTCAGTAGTAGAGATAAATGTCATAATGTATAAGATCTTGGGTTTGATTCCTTTCTATGCCTTCTAAAACATTATTTGAAGGGAGTAAGTGGAAAATCAATATTGATTCTCTTTTAAAAAATCTTATTTAAATTTAATTATTTTGACAAAAAATTTAGACATGTAAGTATGAAACTTACTTGTTATATTTACAACAATCACATACTTACTCCACTTTCTCTCTTTACCCAAAACTAGTGAGTAACCCGTCGAGATTCGATGGGCATATTATTAAGGCTTATTATTACTTATTGCTATAATATGTAATTTCATTTAAATAAATGAAACAATATGTTAGGTTTATATCCAACAATAAAAAAGTGAGACGATCATTTTGGGACAGATGGAATATCCTGTACACATAGAAAATTACATTACTACATTTAAACTAACTCCATTTAGCCTATATGTGTTGGGATGGTCAAACATATTTTGGTCACAAAAATATATTTTTATTATAAAAATAAAAATGTGTGTACACTTGATCACCAATTTTTTAAGAGATGCAGAAGATATAATTTACACAAACTTGCGTAATTATTTGAGCTTATAAATTTTACACAAACTTGCTCACAAAATTATCTTTAACAAACAGTAGTTTGGTAGGCTATTTTGTCTGTCAATTATATAGTCATTAATTAAATGAATCAAATATTAATCAATTTACAGTAGGATTCAATTCAATTATCAAATTATTCTTAGTCAAGAGCATATTTGAAATGAATGTCCAAAAAGTTTTGAAATTTGCTCTTGATCAAGAACAAATTTGAAATTTTTTTGGACATCCATTATGGAACGGAGGGAGTATTTTCCATTATTGTATGCATAAACTTTATTTGTTAGGAGAGCGTAACATTGTTTAGCAAATCAAGTACGCATTCAAATGCATAAACATAATGTATAATGAGTTCTCAAGTTATAACTTAACAATGAGAAGTTTCATCTATTTTTTGGTAAAACAATTTTGAGATCAAATTTTGTGATTTCATAAATCCACTAAAAAATAAAAATGTTAAATAGGATCATGAATTTAGTTGTCCATGTTGATCCTGATGACCTTAGAAAGGGTGAGTTTCATCTTCTTCATGATAAAATCAATTTCATTTTCGTCTACCTTGATTCAAATTCAATAGTTGTTTTGGGAGCATTTTTGCTAATTAGTGATGATAGTTTCAGTTAGCCGATCAACAGATTCGAAAGCAATCACATAAATTTTCTTTTTGCAACTGAAGGAGTATTTCAAAATATGCTTTTCTTATTTTGCCCAATAGTACTTACGTTTCTTAATAATATTCACTTCTTCTTCAGGATGCCACGAAATCAGAATATTCCCTTTATTTACTCCGAAACTTCTAGTGCTTGAATAACACAAAAGCCTAATAATGTATATAGCTAAAATAGCTTACATCGTGGTAAAAAATTGTCTAAATAGGATACAAATCTCAATAAATTATCAGAGAAGAAGGTACATAGATCTCTTGAAGCATTATGAGTTTGATGAAGTATATGTAAAAATGGCTATCAAGAAATAAGTAATACTCCCTGCGTCCCAAAATGAATGTTAAAAAGAATACTAACTTTTGTCAAAACACAAAAGCCTAATGTTGTTTATCGCTAAAATAGCTTACATCAAAGTAAAAAACTGTCTAAAACTTAAAACAAAAAATAAGTAAACGAAAAAAGAAAAAAAAATAAAACGTCAAATTTTGTGACTTGCCTTCGCATCTCTATTCATGTCTTTCGTGACATTTCCTATATAAAGGGTGAAACTAAACTCTCAATGTAAGTATTAGCATCAAATTGATCAACATAGCCTTGAGAGGTATGGATATATGGATTCTTGAATGATTTACTTTTGAGATCAAACAACAAAATGCGGTGGTTGAATTCCAATAAAATTTCATCCTCTGTTGACATATATAATAGTGTCGGATACATGAATTTCCACGAACTATCAAGATAAGGAAAGCTAGCCAGTTTAGTCCAAGACTCACTCACACCATAAACTTTCATTATCCATACATCCATATGAGATTGATGGCATCCAGACAGTAGGAAAAAACATTTTTCAAGAATATTCAAACTCAATGAATGCTCACGTTCACGATATTTAGGTTGTGGAACTTCACTATATGTCTCCTTAGTTAACTCAAGACAAAAAATTCTATTAGGAGGAGACAAATTTGATTCATTAACTGGATCTTTTAAATAATTAAGCCAATGAATTGGCCCCTTAAAAACCTTCCCTTCTGATTTGGGAAAAGACTAAAACCTGAAGGAAAATAGCCAATATTTCTCCAAGAATTTGTTCTTAATGAGTATACCATGGCTTCAACAGACTCATTACCAAGAGTAGCAAAAGGTCCAACAATTTTATAGTCATCATTCGACTCATCAAAACCGAACCCATAAACAACAATCAAATATTCAGTGCGCGATTTAAATCCAGATTGAGGTAATTTCCTTGAGATCCGAGTAGCAGGGTTCCATAAAAGTAAATCATGTGTTTCAAAAGAAATTAAAATTAACCCATGAACTGAGCCGATAATCAAAATCATCTCAAAAAACACAGAATAATTCTTAGGATTGTGAAGTTCAGTAGGGTAGCGAGAAACAAAATTCAAGATAGGGGAAAGGTTACTTTTTCTAACAATGATTTGGCCATAAGTTTTTGAAATAGGCATGAGACGGTGGGCATTATAATCACTCTTTGAACAGATATTGAGGTGAGTTTTGACAAATTTGGGGTCTGAAATTATAGAACACCATGATTTGGAGACTGGCCTGAATTTTAAGAGTGACTTAACTTGTAAACTTGAGAGAAATTCGATGATGATTTCAATGGGTAAGTAGCGGATTTGTGGAGAACGTTTGCGCTTGCTTTTCTTGTCAGAGTATCGTTGTTCCACTTTTTCTTCATCCTCGATTGCCATGGAAGGTTTTGAATCCGTATGTTGAAAAAAATTAATTTGAAATTAGGGTTTAGAGAGGTCCAAAAAAATAATGGATAGTTTATAAAATAGAATAGAGTAAGAAGAAGAAGAGAGAAGATGAGAGGCAGAGAGACGAAGGACAAAATGTAGGTAGGGTTTTTTAGAAATTGTTAGGTGCGATCTACTCCCATAAAAAATATAATGTCTGACCTTTTTTTTTAAACCAAGTTATTGAACAAAGTGGTGAATACACTACGATTTTTTTCTTATAATAAATTAAAATAATAAATAAAGGCAAACTTTTAACTTCGATTAGTAATTTTAATATTATGTTTTGGTTATTTTATTACTGACGAAGAAAGATAAAAAGATAAATTATAAAATTATAAAAAAGCAACGATCTTACCTAAAATTAATTCCTTTTCAAATAATGTAACTATTTTAAAGCAAATGCTGATATTTAATTTTTAATTAATTAGTTTTTATGTCTACTTACAAAAATTTGTAAGTAGACGTAAAAAATGTACTTAAAATACTTCATTAATTATCTTTAAATGTATTTACATGATAGTTTCAGAATCTCTAATGGTATATTCAATCAAATTTCTTAATTAAGGAGAGTAAAGGAAGATAGATCAGTTAAATAAAGTATCGCTCCCTCCGCCTCAAAAAGAATATCCAAATAATATAAATTTGTTATTGATTAGAAACAAATTAAAAAATAAATAATATTTATTTTGGGACAAATAGAGAATACAGGGAGCAGTTATCAAAAATAATTAAAAAAAAATATTAGAAAGCTTTTGATGATTTTTAGCATCAGATTACTAAACACTTACCCGTACAAAACAGTTGTGTTTAGCATGATGAATTCCAGTACTGATGACAAGTCAGTACAAACACACTATTGAAGTTAAAAGTTGATGTTTATAAATACTCTAATTTTTCAGTGAAAATATTTTGTTAATGTTTTAAACTTTTGTATATTAAAAAAAAAAAGGAGAATTAGAGCATTTATACTTTCATAATAAGATGCATTTACAGAAGGAAAACCGTTGATTATATCATGAAGTTGAAGTTAGAAACTTGGTGATACCGGAGTATGGCATGGTAAATTTACATAATATGCCCATTAATCTATTATGTTGCAAAAAGATGAAGAAAATTTGATCACAAAAGCTGATTTCAGAATCTGCAGTGCTGGAATTTGAGTCAACTTGGCTGAATAAACTGTATCGACTCGGAAGGATCTAAAAGGGGTGAAGTAAATGGTTGGAAAGATATGTGAGTCTATTTTCTAACGAAAAAATATGTTTGCAAAAATAGTGTTTGGGCACGGAGTTATTGCAGTTTTGGTCAAGGCGCGCTTTGCTGACTGTACAAAACTTCAGCACAGCTTTTGTAATTCGAATTTTGAAGTTTTGCATTACCTTTTGGAGTTATTACGTAGTAATATCCTATAGTTCTATGCAAATGACAAAATTTTCATTATTTTCTTCATCTTTACTCTTTATACAAACTTCAATTGACCCAAAATCCCAAAAGTTTGATGCAGAATTTGTAAAGAAAACAATGTAGCATACTACCTCTGTTCCAAGTGACACTTTTAATTTTAAGGAAAAGAACACAATAAACATTTATTTTGGGACATATGGAGTAATACAGTTGAGTTATTCAAGACATTTTTTTCAAACACTTAACGTTTGTAAGGGGTTAACTAATGTGAGATTGATTCAGGATTTCATGTATTTTGTTGATTATACACCACATATGTGGCTAGGGTTTTAGGCCTCCCAATTCTTCTCTTGTTCAAACATGGAGTCTCTTTTTCAAGAAGCTTTTTTTTTTCTTCTAAGAATTTAAAGTTGAATTTTTTTTAGAATCTGGATGCATGATTATACACATTGTTATGAGTGTCTAATAATGAGAAAGGGATGCTCACACAAAAGAATGGGTGATCTTAAAGCAGGAAGCAGAAGGGAAAAGAAAGGGAGAAGAAAATTGTGACCATCCAATTTGAAACATCAGCAAGACAATTGGGAAAATAAATACAATCGTCGAAATAAATTATGAAACAAATTAGTTAATAGCAGCAGAAATATTCACATACACTTTGTATCATTTTCAAACCAAAACCACTCATGTAAAGTATTCAGATAAGCCATTATCATTTCCTACTCCTGGTCATTTTCCTAACTCATTGAATTCTCCAATGCCATGCATGGTATTACATGCTAGTTTTAGATTGTATGTTAGTGCGAGAAAGCTCAAAAACTATCTTTTATGCAAATACACTTTGTATCATTTTCAAACCAAAACCACTTATGTAAAGTATACAGTAAAACTGTAACTCATAGGAAATGGGAGAGAGAGAGAGAGAGAGAATGTCTTACCTTTGTAGCGTAGCGGCAAGTCTTTCACAGTAGAAATTTTGAATCCAATACTTGACATTAACAACATCAGTAGAAGTTTAGATGAACTGATGGTAGCATACACAATATCATGTCGGCTTCCTTTAGGAACAACCGGCAATATTTGCCTGAAATCACCTCCTAACACAACAACTAATCCACCGAAGGGCTTATCGGAGCATCGACAGTCAAAAGTACGCATAATGTCCCTCAAGCTCCTATCAAGAGCCTCGAAGCAGTGCTTGTGGGTCATTGGAGCCTCATCCCAAATTATTAGCTTTGTTTTCTTTAGAAGACACACTTCAGAATCCAGCTTGATCTTGCTGCAAGTTGAGCTTTCATGGACCTGGATGGGTATACCGAATCTAGAGTGAGCAGTTCTGCCCCTAGGAAGAAGCAAAAAAACTATACCGCTAGAAGCCACCAGAAGAACTATATCATTCCTGCTTCTCAAGACCGAGCACAATGTCTTCCATATGAAAGTCTTTCCCGTACCTCCATACCCATACAAAAAGAACACACCATCATTGCCATTATCAACTGCAGTCATAATCTTATCATAAACCATTTTTTGCTCTTCGATCAAACATGTATATAATCTAGAGTATTCAGCCTTCATCTCATCTACATCATATGACATTTTATCTAATATTAGCATATTTTCCGCATCACAAATGACAGAATTGTTGGTGTTTTATGGGTCCATGCGCAGCGGAATTAAGCATTAAAAACATAAAACCCATGAAGCCCTAGGATCCGTTCTATACAATTAATTTAAATTCCTATGAGATAGAATTAAACCAACCTCGAACGCTTTCCGTTCTTGAGCTATCGAACGATTTGATTATGTGATATCGAATCACAAACTTCGTTCTTCAACTTGCTTGAACTCTAGGCCTTGATCGATGAACGAGCGAAGACCCTCTTTTGGTATCCACACCTTTGAATGAATCCAAGAACAACTTCTTGATGATTGCTAGATCTAAACCTTGAAGAATATTGAGAGTATTTTGTTGTGTAATTTGATTGAAAATTTCGGCTAGCTACTAGGTTTGACAGAACCCTTGTATTTATACTACAATAGTAAGAATACTTCTCCTAATCGTATTAGGAGAGACAGGCTGTCAAAAACGCGTACAGGCCTGATATGTCGCGCGGTATATTAAGCCATTGGCTTAATATGTCGCGCGGTATATATAGCCAGATACAGACACTCTCAACTATTCTTCCTCCGGTTTAACCAATTCATTCTAGTTGTGTGTGACCCAATAGGATTACATTATGTTGGCAATGAGTTCGATCATATCGAACCTCATAAGACATAAGCGGACTCTAGCAAGCCATTATGTCTACCCAAATAATGTAACGTAAGAGTTCACGTTTCCAATGGTGTACTTCCATTTATCCCTTTGTCTCGCGATGTTATATTGAACACAAGTCATGGTCCTTGTCAACTTGTTATTGTTCAATGCTTTCTCGATTCTTGAGTATAATGATAATTCCAATCACATTGGGGTACGGCCATACACTTTCATCATTATTACTCATCGAGGGGCCCAAGCATAACATCTCTCTTCCGAGAGACAAATTCCTTCTTGACTTATCATCCTTCCCATCATGAATCCGATCATGCCAATGATAGTCTTTATAGATATCGTGTTAAGATATCGTTTGACTAAAATCAAACATGACTTTCATCATATGTAAGGTTACGATAATCTTAGGTCTAGGAAATAAATGAAGTAACCGTATGAGATTTAAGTATGACATTTGACCATGACATAAATCTCATGCGGGTCATGTCCAAATACTTGTTCTCTAACAAGTACCCATAATTTCAATGTGCATCTCTATGCATATAATCATCATATGATTATCCATTGACAATTATACTAATTATTCTCTTAATAATTAGGGACGGAGATTATTACAATAAATATGCAAACTATATAATAATCAAATAATAAACATAAACGATAAAGATGATACATAACGGTTTTCAATTAAACATAACTAAAGCCTAGGGCATTACACCAACAGTCTCCCACTTGCACTAGGCTCCATTTATGTATCGAATACTCATGGATCTAACATGACCATCATGCTTCCGCCTGTGCGAGGGTCTTTGTAAGTGAATCTCTTATGTCATCATCGGTTGATACTTTGTATATTTTAACGTCTTCTCATTCTTTATGAATTCCTTGAAGAACGTCTAAGTGAGTGTTTGGATCACTGTTGTGACCTTGGTTCCATTGTTTGCACAAGTGGCACCACTATTTGTCATAACAAAAGTTTCACCGATTAGTGATACTTGGAACATTTCCAAAACACTAATGAACTTTTGATCCAAACTGCCTCTTTTAGCCACATCATATGTTGCCAAAATTCGGCCTTAGTAGTAGAATCGACTACAATTTCTGCTTGGATCTCTTCCAATCAAAACTGCACCTCTAATAAGTATAAACACAAATTCTAATTGCGATTTTAAAATAACTTTGTTAGTTTGGAAGCTAGCACCTATGTAACCCTTACAACAAGATTAACTTCCAATCTTTCAAATCCCAAGAGCGTATCCTTAGTTCTTCTTAAGTACTTAAGGAACATCTTGACTGCCATCCAATGGTTCTCATCACAGATCAGTATTGGTATCGACTCATCATGCTTAGAGCATATGAGATGCCGGGTCTAGTACAAATCATGGCATACATGACAGATCCAAGTGCCGCAGTATATGGAACTTCATTCATTCCCTTTTGCTCATCAGTTGTCATAAGACAATGAATATTGCTAAGAGAAATACCATGACCCATTGACAAGCTACTCTTCTTAGACTCTTCTAAGAATCTTGTCAATGTGAACACTTTGACTCAAACCAATTTATCCTTCTAGATCCATCTTTATAGATCTTGATGCCAAGGATGTAAGCGGCTTCACCCATATCTTTCATTGAGAAACCTTTCCTTGACCAAGACTTAACAGTCTTAAGTGTCGGAACTTGTTTTCCAATGAGTAAGATATCATTGTAATAAAACAATAGAAATAATATTACGCTCCCACTGAATTTCATGCATACACAAGATTCATCTTTGTTCTTTGATGAAGTCAAACTCTTTGACCAATTCATCAAAACGAAGATTCCAATTCCTTGAAGCTTGCTTCAATCCATCTCATGGATCTTTGCAACATGCATACTTTATTAGAGTTTCTTGGATCGACAAACTATTCGGGTTGTGTACTCTACACATCCTTAATAATCTTTCCATTTAAAGAAAGTCGTTTGACATCCATTTGTCATATCACATAGTCACAATATGTGATAATGGCAATTGAAAATCTAATGTACTTCGACATTGTAATCGGCGAAAAAGGTTTCAACATAGTCAATACTATGAATTTGCCTAAATTCCTTTGTTACAATCCTTAGTCATGAAAGTACACACCTTCCCATCCATGCTCGGTCTTGAAGACCTTCTTGCATCCCATTAGTTTTTACACCTTCAGGTAGCCCAATCAAGTTCCAAACTTGATTGTCAAACATGGATTGTAATTTGGATTCCATGGTTCATAACCATCTATCCAAATTAGGAGGGGACATCGCTTATTGATAGCAAGTAGGATCGTCATTCTTAATGACTTTCACTTTATCACTTTCCGCAACGAGAAATCACTATTTCTTGAGTTCGGATCGTAACCTATCCAATCTGCGATGGACTTGTGCATCTTGAACCGGTTTCACAACTCCTTTGTGAACTTGGTTCTGTCTCTACTCTTGGTTCCATATTATTTTCGGGTTCTTGAACTTCTTTCAAGATTAATTTTACTCCCACTAGATTCTTTATTGAGAAACTATTTCTCAAGAAACAAATCGTGTAGAGCAACAAACATTTTGTTCTCTTTGTGATTGTAAAATCAATATCCGAAAATAACCTTGTCAGATTTGGTGCTAACTTATAAGAGACAAGTCTCTTTACATAAGATTCGCAACCCCAAATCTTCATGAAAGACAAACTAAGTTTTCTTCCATGCCACATCACATGTAGGGCCTTAGGAACCGATTTAGTAGGGACTCGATTCAGTGTAACCGCATTATTTCTAATGCATATCCTCAAAAGGAAATAGGAAATAGGAAAGTCTGATTGACACATCATCGAACGAACCATGTCCTACAAGGTTCAATTCCTCCTTTCAGACACATCATACAATGTGGTGTTCCGGTTGGAGTCAACTTTGAAACGATTTCATAGTTTTGAGATGATTGTCAAATTCTTGGCTCAAATATTCATCACCTCGATCTAATCGAAGTACTTAACAGTTTTACCAAGTTGTTTTGTACTTCATCTTTGAAATGTTCAAAACATCTCAAACGATTCACCTTCGGACTTCATCAGATAGACATAGTCATATCTAGATAAGTCTTTAGTGAAATATGATGAAATACCGAAATCCTCCCCTAGCAATGCTGCTTAATAGTTCACATACATCTTATGTATAATGACCAATAAGTCACTAGTCCTCCCACTACTTTAGTGTAGGGTGGTTTGGTCGATAATCCCAATAAATAAGATCCACATTCCTCAAATGATTCATGGTCATATGAGTCTAAAAGTCCATGTTAATGGAGTTTAGATATATGTTTCTTATTTATTTGACCAAGCCGGCAATGCCATATAAACGCTTTGTTCATATTGTTCGGTTTAGATTTCCCATTTATATTATAGATATCTTCAATGTTATTTTGTTTCTCATCTTCAAGGATATGAAGATTATTTAATGACATATGCATTACAATAAGACATATTATTAAATAAATATAAAACTTCTTATTGAAAATAAGAAAATTATATCCTTCATCATCCATTTAAGAAACAGAAATAATACTCCTACTTAAATCTGGAACGTAGTCATACTTGTTCAAAACAAGTACTACTTCACAAGGTAAAGTGACTTCATAAGTCCCTTATGGCTAATGTTGCAACTCTTGCTCCATTCCCATGCTTAGGTTTAATTTACCTTATTTGAGTAGCTTTCTATTCTTTGTTCCTTGCACATTTAAACAAATGTGGGATCCGATCCGGTATCATATACCCAAGAACAAGAAGTCGAAGGGAAAATATCTATCATATAGATATTTGAAGTAGTAGCAATCATATTGCCCTTCTTCACCTTTTAGGCCTTCCTAATAAGCCTTGCAACTTTGCTTCCAATGACAATCTTATTGCAATGATAGCAAACTGCATCCTTTTGAGACACTTTGGGTTTATCCTTTTCGGCTTTGACAACTTTTGTCCTAGGTTTGGCAACCTTTGCTTTACCTACTTTTTCCTTCCTTTATGAACCCTTTCTTGTGTTAACCATTAACACAATTTGCGGATTGCTCCTTCTTTCATCATATGAATTAAGAGCTTTCACCACAACATATATCTTTTGCCTAGCTTGCACTTGGAACATTTCCTTTTGCGTTATGCTATAACAAAAAGAATAGTTATCATGTGCTCAAGGTTCTTCATAAGAGCCTTCAACCATGGTGGCAAATACAAGGCAAGCAATATTGTCAGAATCATCACTATGTTTCTAATGTTGCTTCCTTATTTGCCCTTTGCAACATTTGCAATGGGTTCAGTAGGAACGGATTCGTCAAGAACATACACATTATGTATTGTTCCTTTCGAACTTTGTCCTTCATAAGGACGAATCGCAATTATCATTATGTAATGCTATTTCTACAACAAAATATACAAATTATATGAACACATATCAATATCAACACATTTATCATTTAAGAGCAAATAATGTATTTTACAAATACTCCCACTAAATCATACACCTTCCAATGCTATTAAGCATAATATGCATTTAATGGGCTAAGATCCAACTTTAATTTAATCTCAAGTACGCTATGGCGCACCGCTCAAGATTAAACTAATTAGGTAGAAAAACATCAATCATATCGTATATGACTCTTAGGACTAAGATCCATCTTTCATTTGATCTCAAGTACGCTATGGCGCACCGCTCAAGATCAAACTAATTAGGTAGAAAACATCAATCATATCATATATGACTCTTAGGATCTTTTATGAGATTTATTTAAGACATCATATGTCTAAGCATATTTTAATCTCATCTTATGCCTTGGGTCCAAAACCATTTTGATAACCCAATTAAGTTCATCCATTTTAAACGTATAGGAACCACCATTTCCTCATCTTGCTCGCAAACGGAATAGAATCAAAGCACCTTGCTATGGCAAGCCCACCCAAAACTATCCGAGTGGTCTCAAGTGTTTAAATCATGGATTGGCATAAAGAACTTAAAAGTTAAATGAAGGTTCTTTAAGGTAGATTATAAGCATATCAGCAAAGATAGTCATAATCATGCACTGTAAGTTCCCAGAATATAGGTGAGCCACAAGGCCTACTTACGTACCAACTCTTCCTTAGACAGAACTCTCCTAGTCATGCACAATTAGAAATCAACTCTGATTTGGCAACATAATCACTACCTTTTATAAACAATTAGTTTCCTTTTAAAATTTCGCGTAATTATGACTTGTTTCCATAAACAATCATAAAATCCAAAATTTACAATGTCTAAATTTAAACATATTAGGAAACTATAATGCAATGTTTCAACTAAACATTTTAGGAAATCACAATCCAATGTTTCAACTAAACATCTAATAAAATTCTTAACACTTAAGAACAAATAATTCATGCATCGCAATAATTATTAATGAACATACCAAAAGTGTCGAATTGGGCCAAGCAATTAAAGTCCAATCACAAGCAGCCTTGGCCATCACATTCTCAATGAGGCTGACCCAATCAGAACAAGGCCCAAAGCCCATCTCTTGTATCAGTCGACTAAACCCATGGTCCGACCTACCAGGTCCCGACCTAACTTAGTCCGACCTCATGATCCAAATCACAATTCGGGTACGAACCATGCTCTACCCGACAATGTCGACCATTCCACGAGTGGCGACCTCGACCTAAATCAACAAGTGACGACCTGACACTTGCCGGCGTATTTGGTTGAACAATTCTCATAACCACATCCCTACAAATCAGGGGCCGTTATAGACACGTTCCCAAAATCAAGTAACTGCCGCTACAATCTCGGAGCACATGTCGCCTCCCCAAAAATACACCACTCTTGTCTATAAATACTTCATCACTACCAAACGGTGAAGGGTAACTGCCATTTTGTTATCAGAATTCATTATTCTATACATTTTGAGCTATATACAACTGTGATCTTACTCTCACGCCCGAGCGTCTTCGCCGGAGACACATCCGGCTAGTCGTGGGTTCTGTTTTCAGGTCAAGGAGCCAGTGATCACCCGCCACGTGGAGGAAGATTGATAAGCACAATTCCCGCAAAGACGCTTGGTTCCATTGCCGGGAAACGTGCTTCAACTTGACCTCGAAATTTTTAACAACCTGCAACAATGGTGACTTCGGACGGACACGTATCCGAGGCTTCACTTGGGCATGAAGAAGTGAACAACAACAACACCAATGCAAATGCAAATGCTGACAACTTGAATTTGCCTCCTCCACCACCAAATCGTCCCTACGGTAGAGCCACACGCTCTACCAAGATCGCTGATGGCGGGGCTCGCTCGACACAAGGAGAGGCAAAAGGCACATGGATGGGCAAGGAGCTCCACCCCCTCCTAAACGTCCAATTGCTCAGGTGAACGTTGGACACAGAGCAGGTCCCTCCACCAACCCTATGGGCAAGAAAGAGATGATGTTAGAGAGGGCCCAGATTTTGGCCGACCTAATAGCTATGGAAGAAGCAGAGCAGCCGACGTGCGCTCCGAAAGAGTGGATCGTACTCGTGTCTCTAATGGACAATGTGCTAGGAGTATGAGGCCAAATGAAGGTGTGGGACGTAATGGTGACAACAGGATAGTTCGCCGAGCTCCTACCATCGTGCATGTGCCGAGTAACGACCCGAGGGCCACTCACCGTAAATAGAGAGCAGAGGCTCGGTCGACTTAAGGACACGCTTAACCCAATAGAAATGTGCATGTTTCTCCGGCGCGAACTCGTAGATCGTGGTCTCAAAGAGACGTAAATGGGCGCAGTCGCCTATAAGAGAGGACAGCGCAGTCGCCATTCTTGGCCGAGAGGCGCAGTCGCCTCAAAGAAGTAACAGCATAGATCCCGCTCGATCGTAGAGAGCCAATTCCCACGTAGACAGGAGGAGTAGGCAGTGACTCCCTAGGAGTGAAGGCCGAGGTCGAATGCCGCTCCCTCCAGAGAGATGAGACCCGATGCGTAGAATGGTTGTTGATGAAAAGAAATTTGAGCAATGGGAAGAGGAGAAGAAAAAGAGACGGGAAAGGTTGAACGAATTGACTTTGCTCTTCGACCTTTTTCCAAAGAAATCGAGATAGTCGACCTCCTCCTACTTTCGGGTTGCCTCTTCGGAGAAGTACTGGGTCGACAAATGCCAGAGCCACATATCACATCCGGAAGCCACTATGTGTTTTGTCGCCAATGAGGATGACAACATGTGCAAGGCTCTCCTAAGCACACTAACCTGGGCAACCTTAACTTGGTTCAATGGATTGGCCGGTAGTATCACCACGGGCATCCTTCGTAACAAAATTCTTAGATCGCTTCGACCGCAGGAGCTCGAAAGATAACCGTCACCGATCCGAATAACTTGGTGCAGGTAAGAATGAAAGCTCGATGAGCTATTTCACCAAGTTCAAAGAGATGGTTGATAAAATAGAGGAAGACCTCACGTACAGGAAGTAATCAATTGCTTCCGAAGTGGTATTTCCTCAGAAGACATGGACTACGAGCTCACAGTCCGAACGGTCACAACTCGACAGGAGTTGTTTGAAAAGGTGTATAATGTCGCTCTGGCCGAGGAAAGGAAAGAAAAGAAGAATGGTAAGAGCCCCAAGGTTGAGGTCGCTGACGATAAAAAAGACTCCAACAAGAATGGGGGGAACAATAAAAATGGAAAGAACAGAAATAGGGCGACAGAGAAGGTGCCCGAAGCTTTCACTCCCCTCACGGTAAGTCAAACTGAGATTTTGAATGCTGTCGAGCTGGCTCCTCCAGTCCCAATGAATCCAGGCAACAAGTTTAGGCGGGACAACAGCAAGTACTGCGACTACCACAAAGACACTGGTCATCTCACAGAGGATTGCTTGGGATTAAAGCGTATCATCCAAATGAATGGTCGACTGTGGAGACTCGAAGCTTATGTGAAGAGACCTCAAGCCGGGGAGGTGAGCGGCCAAAGCAGTGGGCAACAAGGACCTAGGCAGCTTAGACTCGAACCTCGGGGTCATCACTGAACAAGCAAGCAACACGGCCATCAAGCACAAGATATTCCAGCTTAATAAGGCCCCACATGTGCCTCCAAGGAGAGAAATAAGAGATGAGGCAATCAGCTTCTACCCCCACGAATTGGCAACAAATATAGCGGCTAGGGAGCAAGTTCTCGTCATCCCAGGTCTCATTGATGGATGTACGACGAGCGTACTCTTAGTCGACACGGGGCCCGCAAGGATATTTTGTTTTACAAAACTTTCAAGGAAATGGGCCTTAATGATGAACAATGGAGAGATATGATGGCAGTTGGAGGGCTTCACCAACCACCGAGTTGATGCTAAAGGCCGATAGTGCTCGACGTCGACCTAGGCCGACCCCTCAGATTGTCTCGAAGGTACAATTTATCGTAATTGATGTAAATAGTGACTATGCCGCCATACTTGGAATTCCCGGACAGTCGCTCTTGGAATGGTAGCATCAATTCCTCATCGCCGAGTAAAGTTCCCCACACCCGCTGGAGTGGGTTGCGTACAAGGCACAAATGCCTCGTGCTTATCTCGGATCATGTTCTAAGAGAAAGAAAGAAAAGGGAGCTAGAAATTGAGACCGCCGATGGTTACTTGAAGCCGTCTCGCCGCCACCAAAACTACCCGACCGTCAACAATCACCGACGTGGTAGAGTCGACCTATCGCTCAAATGACGAGGTCATGCTTGAGTCGACACGTCACTCTAACACCACCGAGGTCGATTCGTATGTAGTTATGGTCGATCAAGTCGTCATAGGAGACCTATGCCTCCGGATAGACAATAACTCTGGGGCCCCTACCAACAAGGTTGCACAAGCTTGATGATATGATAGCCGAGGAGGCTCCACACTTGGGAGCCGAGGAAAGACAAAAGGTCGTGGAAATCATAGTGGAGACTCTACAATTCGTAGATGGACCAGAGCTAGAAGCCGTCGATGAGCTAGAGTCAAGAATCACCAACCCTTCTTACCCCGACCAAAAAATTCAAATTGGAAAGCGCTTATCGCTGAGGAGCGAGCGTAAATTATCAAGCTACTCGAAGAAAGCAAAGATGTCTTCGCATGGAGAGTAGAGGACATGAGGGGAATCAAGGAGGAGGTCGCTGTTCACGTACTCAAGTCAACCCGACCGTAAAACCTAGACCCCAAAAGTTGAGAAGTTTTGCTCGTGACAAGGAAGAGGCTATCAAAGCCGAGGTACGTAAACTTTTAAGTGCAGGTATAATCAAGGAGGCCGTTCATACAACATGGCCGGCCAACGTGGTCATGGTGAAGAAATCAAACGGCCAATGGCGGATGTGTGTCGACTTCACGACCTTGAACCTTGCATGCCCAAAGGACAGCCTATCCTCTCCCCGTAATCGACAAGCTAGTTGATTCCATTGCTGGCCACTCCACCCTCGCTCTCGACGCTTATTCGGGGTACCACCAGATCAAAATGCATGAGGATGATATAGTCAAGACGGCATTTCAAGCGGCTGGAGGCATCTACTGCTACAATATGATGCCTTTTGGATTGAAGAATGCAGGAGCAACCTATCAACGCATGGTGAACAAGGTCTTTGCTTCTCAAATTGGCCGAAACATGGAGGCCTACGTTGATGATATGGTCATAAAAACTAAGACTGGACATCACGTGGTCGACTTAAAAGAAACATTCGCCAACTTGAGAGCAAACGACATGAAGCTCAATCCTAGCAAGTGTGTATTTGGAGTAGCTGCTGGAAAGTTCTTGGGATTCATGGTATCTCAAAGAGGCATAGAGGCTAATCCAGAGAAGATAAAGGCTTTAGTTGACATGAAGGCTCCTACCAGTGTCAAAGAGATGCAGCGACTTAATGGGAGGGTAGCAGCTCTTGGTCGCTTCATATCAAAGTCAGCAGAAAGGTCTCTCCCCTTCTTCAAAGCATTGAGGGGGACGAAAAGCTTTGAATGGACGACCGAATGTCATTCGTCGTTCCAACAATTGAAGGATTATCTTGCTACCCCACCTTTGCTCAGTAGCCCGATGACTGGTGAGACTTTATTTGTGTATCTATCTGTAGGAGACAAGTCAGTTGCTGCAGTATTGATTAGAGAGGATGAAGGGCTTCAAGCTCGCGTACTATATCGCAAAGCTTTATCGTATGTGGTAAGCAGATATTACAACGCTGAGAAAGTTGCTTATGCTCTAGTCGTAGCTTCAAGAAAGTTACGAGCTTACTTTCTGGCTCATCCAATCGCGGTTCTTACCAATGCTCCCTTAAGAAAAATACTGCACAAGCCGGAGAGTTCAGGTCGACTACTCAATTGGTCAATTGCCCTCACTGAATTTGACATTGAGTATCGACCTCGAAAGGCGTTGAAAGCTCAAGCTCGTCGACTTCTTGGTCGAGCTTACGTTCACCAAGGAAGATGATGAGCAATGAGCTCCAAAAGAAAAGGGCAAAGGGAAAGAGCCAGAGTCACAAGTCGACATCACTTGACCCGTCGATTGTTGGAGGGTCTATTCAGACGGGTCGGCAACCAAAAATGTCCGTGGAGCCGGAATTGTCTTGATCGAGCCGTAGTCTCGGGACCGTTTACGAGGAATCGCTAAGGTTCAAATTTGACGCTTCCAACAACCAAGCCGAATATGAGGCCTTGATTGCCTATTGAGTACGCCAAGTGCTTCTGAGCAACTAAGATCATGGCTTATCGTGACTCACAATTGATAGTCAACCAGGTCGAGGTGAGTACGAAGTGCTTAGTTCTACTCTCATCAAATACTCGCGACCCGGTGAAGGAGCTAATAAAAGACTTAGAATTCGGGAGATTCAAAGAATTGGAAGAGAAGATAACGAGCTAGCCGATCTCCTTTCGAAACTTGCTACTTCGTATGAGCCACATGACGAGCCCATCTCCTTCCTTGAAAATCCGGCTTATGAGAGGATAAAGATTCAATGCATAGATGACCCCTCAAGAAATTGGACTCGTGAAAAGTGTTGGATCGAGGAAATGAAGGCATACTTAGAAAGTGGCGAGCTACCGTATGATGAGAAGAAGGCTCGAGCCGTCAAAAAGAAAGCTCCGAGGTATGTCATTCAAGGAGGCGACCTGCTCGTAAGATCCTATACTCGGCCACTACTAAAGTGCATCCACCCTCAAGAGGTCGCCCTATTGATACATGAAGTACACAAGTGGGATCTCGTGGTGGACACCGGGGCCGTGACTCTTGCGACAAGTTAATCACTTTGGGATACTATCGCCACATACGAGAGCCGACACTCACAACTTTGTTCAAGAATGTGATCAATGCCAAAGGTTTGCCAACTTACCTCATATGCCTACAACCGAGCGTACTCCGCAATTGCACTGGCCATTCGACATGTGGGGTGTCGACTTGATTGGACCCTTCCCTCCCGCCCGAGGAAATTGCAAGTATGTGATCGTTGCTATAGATTACTTCACTAAATGGGTTGAGGCTAAACCATTAGCTCGCATCACGGAGGAGAATGCTATAAACTTCATTCATGATTTCATTTGGTGCCGATTTGGTTTTCCAAGAGCCATAGTATCTCGACAACGGACTACAGGTTCTCAAGAGCCTTCGAAGCGTAGATGAATCGGGTAGGAATCAAGCATTGGCAATCTTCTCGTCGCATATCCTCAAGGAAATGGGCAAGCCGAGGCAAAGAAATAAGCTTGTTCTATCTTCGCTCAAGACAGACTCGTAAGTCGACGTAACAATTGGTTGGACGAACTCCCCGCTTGCTCGGGGCGCTCGTACAACCACTTGGGGCCTACTGGGAAACCCCTTTCGCTCTCACATATGGGTCGAGGCCACGGCACTCCGCCGAGCCTCGATTCCCATCGCGAGTGACTTTCTTCAATCAGAGCAAAATGATACCAACAGATTGATCGACCTGGATCTAATCGACGAGAAGCGAGAAACAAACTTACCTCCGAATGGTCAACTACAAACAGCGAACTAAGAGTTACCACGACAAGAAGGTCAAGGCAAGGTCGTTCCAGTGTTGGAGATTACGTGTTGAGAAAGATTGAAGCAACGGGTAGAAGGACCCAAAGCAGAACAAGCTATCTCCTAACCGGGAAGGTCCCTATGTAGTCACTCGAGTCGTCAAGGAAGGAACTTACATGATAGCCCACCCCGAGGTGACGAGTTGAAACATCCTTGGCATGCTACTCACCTGATCAAATATTACTTCTAGCTTTCAGTTTTCAAGTTCAAGTTTGTGTTTGTTCCAGTTTCAAGATGATGTAAGCATGTTTCCCAATTCAATAAAAAGTGCAGTTTATTCGATCAAACATAGTGTTACACCAATCCCAACGAGCTCGACTCTTAGTCAGCCTCGTCCTAATAAGCTCGATTCTTAATCAGCTTTGTTCATTTAACAAGTCCGACTCTTAGTCGACTTCGTTCTAACAAACTCGACTCTTAGTCAGTTTGATCTAATAAGCTCGATTCTAAATCAGCTTTGTTCATTTATCAAGTCCGACTCTTAGTCGACTTCGTTCCAACTAACTCGATTCTTAATCGCTCAAAGGGTGAACAGTTCGACTTATGGTCAATCTCGTTCACAAAAAGTTGATCAAGTCTGAGGTCGACTACACCAACAAGATCAAGTCGCCTCTAGGCTCAAATTAACTCATTTATATTATCTACATCTAGCTCGACATACAATATGGAATGAAAAGCATACAACATTCTGGAAACAAAAGTCAGCTACGATAGAAATAAGTCTCCCAAAACGGGCTAAGACTTAAACAAAATTAATTTACAAAAATATTTTGCCTCCCAAAAAACTGGGCCAAGGCATTCGAATAATGTTAGATCAAAAAAGGCAAAAATTGTTTGGAACTTGTTCATTACAATGCTGCTTGGAATAATTTAAGAGGCCGGGTCGGCATTGGTCTGATTGTCGGTGGTAACTTGATCTTCAATCATAGGATCTTGTTGCTGAGGGCTCAAGGGTTTACCCGACTCCGAATAGATTTGCTCATCTACTGTCACCATGGCTTCGGCATCGTCAAGCTCGGCCAAGACCACATCGAAATTTCTATCAATTACAGGGGGAGCTTCCTGTGAGCACCCCAACCCGGGACCTAACACGTGTCCCGAACTGAGGGAGCTCAAACCAAGACAAACCATCTAGATTTTTAAAACATTTATTTGCCTTTAAAGGAAAACTACTTTTCAAACTTCCAAGTAAGAATTAATTAATAATATCTCTACTAAAAGGAGATCCAACTACAACTTTAACAATCCGAAATCTGATTAATTACACAAAACCCTGAATAACATTGTTTAATAAAAGTGTTTTCCAAACAAATTACAAAAGAGGAATACTTAATAAATACTCCTAAACAACCCACTCCTATACTTAACTTGTCAAGCCCCAAAAGCAAAAGTCCACAATGAAATCCCCGGCCTCACTGGTTCGGGTCACCTGTCTCGGAATCTAAAACAGTAAAGGGAGAGGGGTGAGAATAAATCTCAATGAGCTATTATGATATGCAGCAAGATGCCATACAAGATGCAACATATAGCATGGCAACACTTAACACATTAGGAAAGCGGTAAACACCTTACGTTACCTCATTTTACCTTTTCCCGTCTCGAACAATAAGTCGTACAACGTGGGAGTAAAACTCCACTCTTTGGTGAATTGCCTCCAGCACATTCACCTCTTATAGGACTCATACCCCGTAGATCCATATAAGAAAAGATATCTATGATATAGAGTATCCAACCATAACATCGTCCCTCCTTACAACGGTTGCAAATGTAACCGTAAAGGCTACTTATCACTCAGGCAGGTCGTTAGCACGGCCCCGCCCGTGGCCACAGAGTGGGGAAGGGTCACCGGTATGATGTACCTTCAATCACTTATTGAACAAATCAATAATTGATTGGCATCCATCATACCCACCCGAACATAATACGCCCAAGCACATGATAGTTACTTGAGATAAATCCACAAAACGGGATAAACAATATAGCAACATGGTAAAATATACTCATGTTCAATCCAACATCATAATGCAACATTTAAGTAATACACTATGCATAGCATCATCAGTAAATATGAATGATAACAATTAAATCCACCAATGGGATAGCAATAAACTCAACATGCCACATAATCCACAATCGGGATATCACACCACCATATAACACATAATCCACACATTGGGATGTCACATAACAACTTGCCAAATAGTCCATACTTAGGATATTAAGGTAACCATATAATTAATAATTCCACAACTTGGATACAATGCCACCAGTGATACCTACCCATTACCAATTAGCTCAATAGTGAAACCTATGGCTTCTACACCATTGCAACTATTCACTAAAGATAGGGAGTGAGGCTACTATATATCATAAACCACTCTTACATAGTCATTATACGACCTCGAATAACATTTATTAAAGTTCAAGTTCTATTTCCCAACTTGGAACTATTTTGGTGAAGTCACAAATCAAACCTATCAACCATTTTCGGGGCAATATTTAAACTACTTCCACAATTCCATTTTGATCACTTAAGATGTCATTGAGTAGCCAAAGCATTCTACTTTAATCTAGGTTAAAGATATTTCATTTTGGTTCTAATTCGATTAGGTTTAAACAGCTTCAAAGTTGATCCAATGTCACCAGGCCAGGGCACGACTCGTGCCCCAGGGCACGACTCGTGCCCCTTTGGCCTTCCCCAGAAACAGGCGTCCCCACAAGGCACGACTTCCCTTTAATCCTTGTCACGACTCGTCCCCATCCAAGGCACGACTCGTGCCACAGGGCACGACTCGTGCCCTGAACCCAGAATTCTGAACAAGGCTGGAAATACCTATGTAGCTATACCAATTTATCCCAACCCAAGTTTCCTCTATTTTGTGAACATAAAAAGGTTTACTAACTTCATCCATATCATTATAGATCATTTAAATCTCCCAAAATAACATCAACCTAGGTTACTCACTCTTGGATTTACTACTCATTCAACCATCACAATATCACATTTCACACTTAGTTTCTAAATCTTGTTCAATCCACATTCTTACATTCTTAATCAACCTTTATGAACAATACTATCATTCTAAGGCATTAAACAATCATTTAATAACAATAACAACATCAAATCATTGATGAGCATACAAAGAAAGGAAGTCATAATAACTCACTTGGATTTGCAAAGGAATGTGGATCTTTCTAGCTAGATGAGTTCCCCAAGATGAACCCACTTCAAGGATGCTCTAAGACTTGATTTTTGGTGAAGAAATGTTCTTGACTTCAAAGCTTCATGCTTGGGCTTCCATGGGAGCTCTCTAGTTTCTCTAGGAAGAAGAAGTAAAAATGAAGGAGGAGGAAGAAGTGTGAGGAGGGTAATGGAGAGGGAGGAGGGGCCGGCTAGAGGGAGGCAAGGGGGAGAGGAGAGGGGTGACACTTGGCATGGCATGGGGAAGTAAGGGATTTTGGCCCCCCACCAAGAATAACCAAGGCTTTCCCCTACCCAAATAAAATAAAACTTATCCCATTAATTCATCCTACTCATTTATCCTCCCCACATTATTTATCATTTTTCCATTTTTATTATTTTCCTTAGTTTCTTTATTAAATGTCCAATAAATTCTTATAAGATTCTAAATTTACTTTTCACCCAATTTATCTTAATTTAAGAATTTAATGACATAATTGAACACATAAAATAAATATAAATATTAAAAGCATCTAGTATAATATTAAAAATAAATGCCTAGGGTTGGGGTCGTTACACTCACTCCTTAAAGAAAATTCGTCCCCGAATTTGGCTGTCGCTTACCCTAAGGATCAAATAGCAAAGGTTACCTTCCACACATTCTAACTTAACACTTTTCCACTAGATTTCTCAATGGTATAATTCCACTATACACTTTCTTAACCCGAATACTCTAGGACTTCACTCCCCAATTAGTCTCTTCAACACTATGATTTTTCCAAGATTTTCCAATTTCATAAGTAATGTGATACTACAACTTAATATCCCGAGAATACTATACCATCATCACTAACCCGAAATTTCACGACCTCAAAGAAAGTATATTCAAATAAAAGTATTACATCTCATGTCTCCCAATACATTACGATATCACATTTAAACTTCAAATACTCGATAAGTCGCCCCAAATCGGTCTATAAGTCGACTCACCAACATTTCCTAAAACTTCAAATGGATTAACAAACTTTGGCGCTAAATTACCTTAGACCTTGCTTCCCCAATTTCATCCCAACAAATTAGAGATCGATATTTTCTTTCCTAACAACGTCTCATACGGTTTTATCTTAATGTTAAAATGATAACTAATATTATACACACCCAACCACTGGTAATCATATTTCCTATCGACTACAAAAATCCTTCAACTCTTAGGATCGGTAACCATCCCCGATAGAGAACTTCAAAAGATAAGATTCCGTTTAAATCACACAAACAATTGTAACCGCTCTCGAACAATGATAAGAAATTTCCGCTCTATCTAAGTTAACTTCCTCGAAACATACGCTATCACTTCCCATTTTGCATAACACTACACCTTGATCTTCCTTTAATACACACTTAAAATTTCACAAGATTCTCACATCCACTAGGTAAGGTAAGAGTCAACCTATTTTCCATCACTAACAATATGATTCATCCTCATCACAACCTACACCATTTATACGCCCTTTAGATTCAACCAAAGTAATGACTTTACAATTCTTAAGGGTTCATTAAATTTCTTAGGTAGTACTTGCTAACTCAAAGATCACGGACTCAACCTCACAAGATCCTTGGCAACGCCCGAGTTTAAGACTATAGAACCCAAAATTTGCAATCCTCTCGAGCTAACTCACACTAGCTAAACTTTGCATATAAGGATTCTTCACAAGGAATAATTAACCCAATTCTCAATTTATTTTTACAATCTTCCCGAAACTTTAATTAACAAAGATATCATCGATTCTAATTACCCTAAAGCCATCAAAATAAGAATTACAATTCTGCTTATCCTACTCAGAACCAACACAACAAAATATACCAACGAAAGCACATTTAACATTTACTCGCAACTAGCACATAAATTTTTTTTTTGGAAAAGACTCCCTAAGCAAGTCTAGCATATACCAATTACTCTTCACATCTTAATTCAAACTTTCGCCCTAAATATCCACATATAACCAGAATTTCACATTTAAGGTTCACCTATAACAAATACCAATATAAGCAGTTTAAGCATGGAAAAAGGAGACTCACTTATTATGATAGTCTACCATTAAACAACAACTACTTAACCCTCCAGGTCAAGTATATCTAAGAATCGTAAAATAATAACTATACCATTTCAACTGGCAATACATGCTCAGCCATAACCACATCACCATCGTGGTAAACCGAAGAAGGTTCAAGGTATTCTCTCATAAGAGCAGAACCCTCCAACAACAAAACAACTTTTCAACAATGTATGTCACATATAAGCAAAATGTGATGCCAAACATAAATGATATGCAACAGGATCTATAAAATATGACCCCTAACTTTTGAGACAGGAATATACCTCTAGCGACCTCTCGAGGGACCTATCTCTCCCGAAACCGAAACACCTACTCGACCATAGACCTTCTCTCTCGGCTCCCTTCGCTATCTCTCTTGGTACCACCTCTTTGTCGTCCACCTTGCTGACTGCTGCCTGAAGCTCGCTCCTGTTGAAACTTTGGACAATTCCTCCTAAAGTGTCCCATTCCTCCACACTTAATACACTTACCTTGCTTACTCCAACAATGATCTTTGGTATGTCCAATCCTCTTGCAAAATTTACAATTCATCCCATACTGCTTGGATTTTGGCCTAGATAAAGAAGCTACGACAAACTCTCCTCTCACACTTCCTGAAGTTAACGCCCTTGGCTGATCTCCAATCTCACCTTCCAATTTCCCACTATTTTCCTCAATATTTTTCTCAATCTTATAAGCTCTCTCTAAGGCTGTCTGATAATTGGTGAAGCTATCAATCCCAAATTTCTTCCTAAACTCAGTCCTCAAACCTTTTATAAACCTATGAACTTTTTTTTTTTTGCTTCATACGATACTAAATGAGGGCAACTTCTAGCTAATTCCTCAAACCTGATTACATACTGATTCACCGTCATGATCCCTTGTTCTAGTCCTAAGAATCCGATTTCCTTCTTGTCCCTTGTAACCATCGAAACGAAATAATCCTCGAAATGTTTGGTGAAATTATCCCAAGTCTGGGGCGTATGATCCCGCTCCCAACTTCCTTTCAATATTTGCCACCACTGATCAGCTAAACCTTCAAGTTTGAACACGGCATACCTAACTTTCTCCTTGTTGGGACTTTCTATAACCTCGAAAATCCTATTCATTTCTGCTAACCATTCTTCTGCCTTTAACGGGTTCGGACCTCCGTTAAAGCTCGGGGGGTTCATCTTCACAAATCTTTCCAATCCATCACTTTGACATCCTTCATGATGATTAGGAACTGATCCTCTAGTCTCCATACCTTGTACAATTTCCCTGAATAATTTCATCATCTCTTCATTCTGAATTCCACCTATACCCATATCTACTTCCTTTCCTAGCACCTTTCGCTGATCATCCTTGCTTCCGGCCATTAGAACGAACTCCTGCATTAAACACTCGGCGTTAATTACCACACATTCCCACTTAGTCTAGACATCTACCCTTGACCTCTAAACTAAGCTCTGATACCAACTGTGAGCACCCCAACCCGGGACCTAACACGTGTCCCGAACTAAGGGAGCTCAAACCAAGACAAACCATCTAGATTTTTAAAACATTTATTTGCCTTTAAAGGAAAACTACTTTTCAAACTTCCAAGTAAGAATTAATTAATAATATCTCTACTAAAAGGAGATCCAACTACAACTTTAACAATCCGAAATCTGATTAATTACACAAAACCCTGAATAACATTGTTTAATAAAAGTGTTTTCCAAACAAATTACAAAAGAGGAATACTTAATAAATACTCCTAAACAACCCACTCCTATACTTAACTTGTCAAGCCCCAAAAGCAAAAGTCCACAATGAAATCCCCGGCCTCACTGGTTCGGGTCACCTGTCTCGGAATCTAAAACAGTAAAGGGAGAGGGGTGAGAATAAATCTCAATGAGCTATTATGATATGCAGCAAGATGCCATACAAGATGCAACATATAGCATGGCAACACTTAACACATTAGGAAAGCGGTAAACACCTTACGTTACCTCATTTTACCTTTTCCCGTCTGAACAATAAGTCGTACAACGTGGGAGTAAAACTCCACTCTTTGGTGAATTGCCTCCAGCACATTCACCTCTTATAGGACTCATACCCCAGAGATCCATATAAGAAAAGATATCTATGATATAGAGTATCCAACCATAACATCGTCCCTCCTTACAACGGTTGCAATGTAACCGTAAAGGCTACTTATCACTCGATACAGTCGTTAGCACGGCCCACCCCTGGCCACAGAGTGGGGAAGGGTCACCGGTATGATGTACCTTCAATCACTTATTGAACAAATCAATAATTGATTGGCATCCATCATACCCACCCGAACATAATACGCCCAAGCACATGATAGTTACTTGAGATAAATCCACAAAACGGGATAAACAATATAGCAACATGGTAAAATATACTCATGTTCAATCCAACATCATAATGCAACATTTAAGTAATACACTATGCATAGCATCATCAGTAAATATGAATGATAACAATTAAATCCACCAATGGGATAGCAATAAACTCAACATGCCACATAATCCACAACTGGGATATCACACCACCATATAACACATAATCCACACATTGGGATGTCACATAACAACTTGCCAAATAGTCCATACTTAGGATATTAAGGTAACCATATAATTAATAATTCCACAACTTGGATACAATGCCACCAGTGATACCTACCCATTACCAATTAGCTCAATAGTGAAACCTATGGCTTCTACACCATTGCAACTATTCACTAAAGATAGGGAGTGAGGCTACTATATATCATAAACCACTCTTACATAGTCATTATACGACCTCGAATAACATTTATTAAAGTTCAAGTTCTATTTCCCAACTTGGAACTATTTTGGTGAAGTCACAAATCAAACCTATCAACCATTTTCGGGGCAATATTTAAACTACTTCCACAATTCCATTTTGATCACTTAAGATGTCATTGAGTAGCCAAAGCATTCTACTTTAATCTAGGTTAAAGAGATTTCATTTTGGTTCTAATTCGATTAGGTTTAAACAGCTTCAAAGTTGATCCAATGTCACCAGGCCAGGGCACGACTCGTGCCCAGTGGCACGACTCGTGCCCCTTTGGCCTTCCCTTAAACGAGGCGTCCCCACAAGGCACGACTTCCCTTTAATCCTTGTCACGACTCGTCCCCATCCAAGGCACGACTGCGTGCCACATGGCACGACTCGTGCCCCGAACCTGCACTCGAACAAGGCCGGAAATACCTATGTAGCTATACCAATTTATCCCAACCCAAGTTTCCTCTATTTTGTGAACATAAAAAGGTTTACTAACTTCATCCATATCATTATAGATCATTTAAATCTCCCAAAATAACATCAACCTAGGTTACTCACTCTTGGATTTACTACTCATTCAACCATCACAATATCACATTTCACACTTAGTTTCTAAATCTTGTTCAATCCACATTCTTACATTCTTAATCAACCTTTATGAACAATACTATCATTCTAAGGCATTAAACAATCATTTAATAACAATAACAACATCAAATCATTGATGAGCATACAAAGAAAGGAAGTCATAATAACTCACTTGGATTTGCAAAGGAATGTGGATCTTTCTAGCTAGATGAGTTCCCCAAGATGAACCCACTTCAAGGATGCTCTAAGACTTGATTTTTGGTGAAGAAATGTTCTTGACTTCAAAGCTTCATGCTTGGGCTTCCATGGGAGCTCTCTAGTTTCTCTAGGAAGAAGAAGTAAAAATGAAGGAGGAGGAAGAAGTGTGAGGAGGGTAATGGAGAGGGAGGAGGGGCCGGCTAGAGGGAGGCAAGGGGGAGAGGAGAGGGGTGACACTTGGCATGGCATGGGGAAGTAAGGGATTTTGGCCCCCCACCAAGAATAACCAAGGCTTTCCCCTACCCAAATAAAATAAAACTTATCCCATTAATTCATCCTACTCATTTATCCTCCCCACATTATTTATCATTTTTCCATTTTTATTATTTTCCTTAGTTTCTTTATTAAATGTCCAATAAATTCTTATAAGATTCTAAATTTACTTTTCACCCAATTTATCTTAATTTAAGAATTTAATGACATAATTGAACACATAAAATAAATATAAATATTAAAAGCATCTAGTATAATATTAAAAATAAATGCCTAGGGTTGGGGTCGTTACACTTCCCACTTCTCACAGTGGTCTTCTTCATCTTCTTGAGCGATGAAGGCCAGATCATTTTCGAGGTAGGGAACGAGCGAGTGGCCACCTCTAGCCGTCATATCATACTGGGATTCAGAAAACCAGCGAGCTAACTGCTCGATGGTAACTGTCGCTGTTGGATCCACCAGTGCTCGACGAGCCATATGCCTCTTCCCAACCTCGAGAAAATCCTGGGCCTTAGACACTATGGCATCGTAGTACTCATCCCCTGCTTTGAATTTTTCAACGGCGACTTCAGTGGCGTTCTTAGCAGCAATGTCAGCAGCAGCCTTCTCAGCAGCCTTGAGATCTTCTTGCCATTTCCCACGTTCAAGCCGACGATCCTCTTGCAGTTTGACCATGAGATCGTCCTTGTCCTTCAAGAGTTGGGAAACTGTGGCCAACTCCGTTTGGGTCTTCACCAGCTCCTTCCTCTCAGCTTCTTTCTCCGCCTTAACCTCTTTAAGCTTGGACTCAGATGCTTCAAGGTCGGCTAGAGCTTTGGTCTTCACCGCCTCATTGGCTTCATAAGAGTTGTCCAAGTCATTGTACAGCTCCTTCAGATCCGCAAGCTCTTTAGCCTTTTTGGAATAGTCCTGAAGGGCTTGTCTCTCCCTTTCAATTGAGGCCCTCCAAGAGCTTTTGGCCTGCTCGATCATGGTCAGATTCTGCATTCCAAAGAGAGCAAAGAAGTGTTAGCTCGAGACTTCAGTTGGTCGAGTAAAAGAATAAACGACTAAAATGAAAATGGAAGTAAAGGGTTACCTCGCAATGAGCAAGTCCAGCTCGAGCCGAGAACTCCTCAGGCGCCATACCCTTTTCAGCAAATTGAGCTAACAGGCTCACATCCAACGATCTCCTCACAATGACTTGACCCAAGTTCATAGTGGGATAAGAGCGGCTCAGGCAGTTAACTCCCTCGAGAGAAGGGACGTCGCTCAACCTCTGCATCATCTCTACCACAGATTCTTGATCAAGATGAGAGGAAGAGGGAGGAGGTGGAGGTGTTTGATTAGAAGAAACGGCCTTGCCCTTTCCAGACCTCAGCCTTTTCCTGGTATTCAGAGCTTGGTCATCGACCTCCTCGGCAGCATCGTCATCATCAATCTCTACCACCTTCACAGGGCTAGATCCTTCTACCTCGGCTCCAGGAGTCTCCATGTTAACATCTTGAATTGGGTCGGAGCTCGGACTTACTCTAGTTGACTTGGAAGATGCTTCACCTCCATCAGTAGCACTCACAGACTGGGTACCACTTTGCAAAGGGTCTTCCTCTTCTACCCCTTCCATTGGCACCAGCCCGATGTTCTCCTTCGACAGCAGGCTGGTCCTCAAAGCGGCCTCTCTTTGCCTATGAGCACGAGCATTGGCCTTCCCATGGTCCTTCCTCGCTTTTTTCTTATCAGAAACCCCAACAATACGCACCATATTTGCTTCTTGCTCGGGAGTTAAAACTACACGACATAGAAGAAATCAAGTGTTAGCTCGGCAATTCAAAACAGTTTTACGAGTAAACCATTGACGAGATAATTGATACAACTCAAGGCAGTTCTATGTACGAGCTAACTAAGTTCTACATACGAGCAAGTAATTTAATAAAGTTGCAATTCGTAATAGTTCTATGTACGAGCTAACTAAGTTCTACATACGAGCAAGCAACGGACGACCTAAGAGTTGCATACAAATACAAGATAACAATAGACGAGTAAAGGATTGCAGAACAAGATCTTACCACCGGCATGCTCCCCGTTATCCTTGCAGTAATTTTCTGTCTTCTTGCAGCGCTGGCACGAATTCCCAAACCTCCCCAGAGAATGAGTAACCCAGTCGGGATATATTTGCCCTCTCAACACAGGGACAAGGGGCTCTACCACTCCATCTCCGTGCATCATCCCACTGGACGAAGTTATATTTGGTGGTGATCAGGCTCTCCCAGCTAATGGGTCTTCTCTTGACTAAGCGACACAAAGCCCTATACAAGTTAAGATGCCAGGTCGGCTCCCAATAGCTCCCCTCATCTATGGTTTCTGTTTCATCATTGGGCAAGGGGAATTCCCATCCTAATCTACTCTCTACCACTACAACATACGAGTTCCAAATTTCCACTACTGCTTACTTGGGAGGTTGGTGAAGAGCTTGGGAGATTTAGGTTTAGAGGGTGTACTGATGCTCAAGTCCTCTCCACTATACTTTATGCTGAAAAACTCTTTGAACACTCTCATACAGGGCTCATATCCTAAAAATCTACACACCATGGCAAAACACACGAGGACCCTACAAGTATTAGCTCCAAGTTGAAGGGGAAGGGCATTTGCACATTCCAGAAATTCATTGATAAAAGGGTCAAGAGGGCAACCCGAGGCCAAGAACAACCGACCATAAAAGAAAGCAACTTTGGTAGCATCCTTAGTGAAGGTCGACTGTACTTTTTCATGAACTCCTTCTGGGTATATATGGTTACTTGGTAATCCAACGGGTCGACTTCGCAGAAATCCTTGATCATACTGTACCTAGAGGGCAAATTCTGATTGCCACGCGATGGCCCTGGGGGAACATAGCCCCTCTCATTCTTGCCTGACACCACATTGGGCCCAAATGCGTTGACAATTCGAGGACCAGAAGACGTTGAGGCAGCGTTCCCTTCTTGAGTCGTCATATCTGTACAAGCAAAAGAGGAAGCAGGGGAGTCAGTCCTATGATCATGTTCAGTCGACCTACCTAAGGACGACCTAGACTCCCCTGGGAAACCTATCCTATTTCTAAGGAAGGAGGGCTTATGGACGTCCCTAACGTAAAACAGGGTGATATGGTCAAGTAATTCATGGAACAGATGAAAAATGACAACATTTGAGTCGTCAATCGCCACATTTTCAATTTCTCCTACAATTGGCAGCCCTATCTCAGTGTAATTCAATCCCCAACCAGTCAAAATGGAAGCGCACTCATCCAGGGACATCACTCTCCACTCACCGTTCACATTCTTACATGCCCTACGGTTAACAGTGCAATAACCATACCACGCTCCTGGTTCGCAACTAAAGGTCCTAGCCATGGCGGAAAAGGAGAACAAGACATAAATTAAAACTCTAAAGCAAAGGTATGAAAGAAATACCTTAATTAATTGCGTAACGTGGTTTCGTTCTTTGGAGTAGAGAGCTGAATTTAAATCTTGCTGGGATCCCTTGATTATCGCCGGAGAAGAAGAAGTTCTAGAGCAGTAAAAGTTCTAAACAAAGAGGGATTTCTCTATTTATATTTTCCTAAATTTGGAAGGGGAAAAGAAAATCAAAATTAATTTTCCAAAATTAAAAGTCAAGCGGTTTCCGAGAAGGAGTTCCAAGAGTCAGAATTGCAATCATTACTAAAACCGGCGCTCCTTCATCTCCAACCGTCCGTCACCAACGATCAGGATGTTGCCACGTCATCACGGTCGACCTACTTCAAAGACTAGTATCGAGCTTCGAGTAAAGCAATTTTTGGCAAAGAAATCTTCTTAACTTCCAAGTCGACGAAGTCAACTCGAAAGTTGGGGGCCACTGAACATACCAAAAGTGTCGAATTGGGCCAAGCAATTAAAGTCCAATCACAAGCAGCCTTGGCCATCACATTCTCAATGAGGCTGACCCAATCAGAACAAGGCCCAAAGCCCATCTCTTGTATCAGTCGACTAAACCCATGGTCCGACCTACTGTGTCCCGACCTAACTTAGTCCGACCTCATGATCCAAATCACAATTCGGGTACGAACCATGCTCTACCCGACAGTCAGGTCGACCATTCCACGAGTGGCGACCTCGACCTAAATCAACAAGTGACGACCTGACACTTGCCGGCGTATTTGGTTGAACAATTCTCATAACCACATCCCTACAAATCAGGGGCCGTTATAGACACGTTCCCAAAATCAAGTAATCGCGCTACAATCTCGGAGCACATGTCGCCTCCCCAAAAATACACCACTCTTGTCTATAAATACTTCATCACTACCAAACGGTGAAGGGTAACTGCCATTTTGTTATCAGAATTCATTATTCTATACATTTTGAGCTATATACAACTGTGATCTTACTCTCACGCCCGAGCGTCTTCGCCGGAGACACATCCGGCTAGTCGTGGGTTCTGTTTTCAGGTCAAGGAGCCAGGTGATCAGTCCTGCCACGTGGAGGAAGATTGATAAGCACAATTCCTGCAGCATCAATTAAAATCACATTTTAATCAATTAATCATGCATATCAATGAATCAATCTAGCATGGACTTATAAACTCAATTTTATAACATCCAGATTTTCATATACATTGCAATAATTATTAAAATCACATTTTAATCAATTAATCATGTATATCAATGAATCAATCTATCACGGACTTATAAACTCAATTTTATAACATCCAGATTTTCATATGAACATATCGATTGTAAACACAATCACGTAATAGCGTAAAATTGAACAAACCGATTCGCCCGCTTTGGCTTATTATGTCGCGTGACAACATCGCCCGAGGCTTGATATGTCGCGCGACCTAACAGCCGCTTAACCTGAACTCCACATGGCTCAACATGTCGCGCGACATAAGCAGCCAAGTAACAGGATTTCCAGATTCGAACCAATACAGATTACATGTAATTAAATCACGTAAAACATCCCTTTTACAGATTTAATTCAGCATATTTCGAAAATGATTTTCACATTGTTTCACATAAACAATTAAAATTCTATCGCATACAAAACATGCAATAAGCATATAAACAATTTATATCTTAAATCTAGCATGTTAATTCAAACTTAACCATACGAACGGGGCTCTGATACCACTGTTGGTGTTTTATGGGTCCATGCGCAGCGGAATTAAGCATTAAAAACATAAAACCCATGAAGCCCTAGGATCCGTTCTATACAATTAATTTAAATTCCTATGAGATAGAATTAAACCAACCTCGAACGCTTTCCGTTCTTGAGCTATCGAACGATTTGATTATGTGATATCGAATCACAAACTTCGTTCTTCAACTTGCTTGAACTCTAGGCCTTGATCGATGAACGAGCGAAGACCCTCTTTTGGTATCCACACCTTTGAATGAATCCAAGAACAACTTCTTGATGATTGCTAGATCTAAACCTTGAAGAATATTGAGAGTATTTTGTTGTGTAATTTGATTGAAAATTTCGGCTAGCTACTAGGTTTGACAGAACCCTTGTATTTATACTACAATAGTAAGAATACTTCTCCTAATCGTATTAGGAGAGACAGTCACAAAACGCGTACAGCCTGGGATATGTCACGCGCGGTATATTAAGCCATTCGCTTAATATGTCGCGCGGTATATATAGCCGTATACGTACACTCTCAACTATTCTTCCTCCTGGCTTAACCAATTCATTCTAGTTGTGTGTGACCCAATAGGATTACATTATGTTGGCAATGAGTTCGATCATATCGAACCTCATAAGACATAAGCGGACTCTAGCAAGCCATTATGTCTACCCAAATAATGTAACGTAAGAGTTCACGTTTCCAATGGTGTACTTCCATTTATCCCTTTGTCTCGCGATGTTATATTGAACACAAGTCATGGTCCTTGTCAACTTGTTATTGTTCAATGCTTTCTCGATTCTTGAGTATAATGATAATTCCAATCACATTGGGGTACGGCCATACACTTTCATCATTATTACTCATCGAGGGGCCCAAGCATAACATCTCTCTTCCGAGAGACAAATTCCTTCTTGACTTATCATCCTTCCCATCATGAATCCGATCATGCCAATGATAGTCTTTATAGATATCGTGTTAAGATATCGTTTGACTAAAATCAAACATGACTTTCATCATATGTAAGGTTACGATAATCTTAGGTCTAGGAAATAAATGAAGTAACCGTATGAGATTTAAGTATGACATTTGACCATGACATAAATCTCATGCGGGTCATGTCCAGTCACTTGTTCTCTAACAAGTACCCATAATTTCAATGTGCATCTCTATGCATATAATCATCATATGATTATCCATTGACAATTATACTAATTATTCTCTTAATAATTAGGGACGGAGATTATTACAATAAATATGCAAACTATATAATAATCAAATAATAAACATAAACGATAAAGATGATACATAACGGTTTTCAGTTAAACATAACTAAAGCCTAGGGCATTACACCAACAAGAATGATAGGTTTAGGCATATGTTTTACAAAACATATGCATAAAATTATTTCTTTAAGAATTATCCTATATATTGATTTGGCAAACCATAAAAAGACAATGGAAAATAAAATAAATAGTCAACATTGCAAAATTCTTTACGTAGTGTACAAATATTTATTTATGGGCAATCGTGTCAATTTTTTTATTAAAGCTTCAAATATTTAACGAATGTAGTGAAAATTTTGTAGCGACAATAGTCTCTCTCTTAAATTAAAAAAAGAAAAAGAAATATTACTCTAAAATGTTAATTTATAATTCAATAAGGTAAGTATTTCAAAAGCAAATTATGTCATGGCCATAATTAATTAAATTTATAATTAGTAATCATGGTGGATTAGTGAAAGTTTTATTGTATATAGTGCCTTCCTAAATTATTGTTAACTCGTCAAAATGTCAAAAAATAGTGATGTCAATTTAAATGCGCAATGGATAAGTAAAAATGTAGTGCCAATAGCCTCTCCCTATTTAAGTTATTATTATCAATTATTAGTCAACATTAAATTAAGTTGACTAAAATATTAAGATAAAATTTTTAATTTGGGACGGGAGAAATATCACTCGACAGAAAGAAAATTAAAAGATAATATGTCCGTGATCAATTTCTTGTTATTCTTATTATTATTTTACAGCTTTATTATAGTCTATCAAAAGATGAAATCTTACAATTATGTTGCTATGCTTCGTAAGAATATAAAATATTTTGTTACGATATTATACTCTCTCGGTCCCAAAATAGATGACATTTTTTAATTTAAGATTTATTTTGAAAATGATAATTTTTAATAAATAAAATCATAAATATTCTTGTTAGTTGCTGTTCACTTTCGAACTTTTAATTTTGCAAAAAATACAATGAAATATGATTTATTATTAAAATAAATTATTCATGAACGTTTTTTTATAATATTTTAAAAGATTATTTACTTAAAAAAAATTAGATCATTCAATTTGCAACAGAGAAAATAGATAATAGTGGTTAGCCTTAGGTGATATATTAATACGAATAGTAAGAATCTTTTTTACTTCAAATTTGAAACTTTAAAGGTACTTCTTTGTAGATATGCGAATTTGAATAGAAAGATACAATAATAACACTTTTTTATGATATAATATGTTTAGATAACTTTTTTTTACGATATAATATGTTTTAGATAACTTATTTCAAGGTAAAAATATAACATTTATCATAAAATTTTGAATCAATTCAAACTAAACAAATATGAAAGTAAAATTTTTAGATTGATATTTTATTCAGTTTGAAGCATATATTATTGAGCATTTAAAATTAGTTACTACTTTTAGTTTTTAATTTGATTTGATTTATTATAATTTTAATCATGTTATCATTCCACTTGTGGTAGTTAATATTTGAGAAGAAAAGGAAAATGATGAATATAAGAACTCAATTTTAATGTTTTCTTCAAAAAAAAATTTAATGTTTTAACTGATTTCTAATTTACGTTTTTTTTTTCTTGTATATAACTCTAATGTTTGTTCTTATAATTCAGTTGAAATAATATTTCGAATTTGTACAACTTTTAAGAACAACTCAAAGTAACCAAACATGGATGGTCAAAACAAACGGAGCCTAAGATGCATACCAACTGAATAAATTTATCTACTAAAGAACTCACTCGATTCGAAATAGAAATTTAATGAATGAAATTTAGTACTTCCTTTGTGTCAAGAATAATGTTTTAAAAAAAATCAAATTTGCTTTTAATCAAAAGTAAATCCGAAATCCGGAAAATGGAGCATTATTTTAGAGAATTAAAATTTCGTTATAAAAAGAGAGCTAATATCAAATCTATTTTTCATGAAAATTGATTTACCACTCTTTGTGTTGGGCCTATATGTAGAATAAAATAAAAACAAATAGAAATAAGCAATACAAACAAAAAAACCCTTCAAGAAAAAAAATATGATGCACACCAACTGAATAAATTTATCTACTATAGAACTCACTCGATTCGAAATAGAAACTAATGAATGAAATTTAGTACTTCCTTTGTGTCAAGAATAGTGTTTAAAAAAATCAAATTTGCTTTTAATCAAAAGTAAATCTGAAATTTGAACATTTATTTTGGGACGGAGGAGAAGTGTTGATCAAAATAGCCATTTGGACTATTCGCACAACCCCGCTGAATCACAAAAGAAGTTAACGTTATTAGTAGCTCTAATGTAGTTACTTAGGAAATAGAAATTAGTTGAGAATAAATATTACTCCCTCTATCCCGATTTAAGGTTCTTACTTTCCTTTTTAGTCTGTCCCAAATTAAGGTTCTTACTTTACTTCTTTCCATAAATGGCAAGTATTTTGGACAAATATACCCTCACCTCTTTATGACAATTTCCAAGAAACCAACACTTATCAAACCTAATTATACTTAAGTATCCGGTGTAAAAGTCACTAATTAACCAAACCAACTTAATTTTAACCAACCCACCTACCCACCCAAGTTAATTTTGCTGAACATAATTGACCTAACTCACCCACAGGCCACAACCACGTTCGACTTCACGATCTCCCTCTCCCCCAAAACGAAATCTCAGATCTACCGTCGCCGTCGTCTCCTTCCAGTCGTCTCCTTCCCTTCCTTCCCCCATGTCGATCCTCTCTCTTCTTCCTCCATTCTTTCCATCAAAAGGCCGATCTATAATCTCGTCTTCCCCGTCTGTATGTGCCGTCAAAACCCCCAAATCAGAAATCTAAGTCGATAAATCCTCTCTATTCCCCATTCCGTTTGTATACTCTTGCTTCTCCCTCTAGATAAACACCAAAAATTTGAAAATCCCCAAATTTTTAAAACCCTAATTTTTTGAATTTCTTTTTGAATTGTCATTACAAATAAGCCTGCTAGATTTTTTTTGCTAGAATTTTTTGATTACAAAATATTCATAAATGAAACTGTTTACACATGGATTACAAAAGCATTATCACATTTTTTTTCTGCACAAAACCTTTCTTTACATTTTTCTGCACAAAACCTTTCTTCACATTTTCTGCACAAGACCTTTCTTCACATTTTCTGCACAAAACCTTTCATCACACTTTTCAGAGGCAGTTGATAAGTAAAACCATTTTTCATCTAGGTGCACATCATAACTCATGTCCTTAAATTTTGTTAAATTTTGCACACTGTCATGCATCAACTTAGAAAGACAGAATTGTAACCTTTGGTATTTGTTGGCTTGTGTTAGTTCCGGCTTGATTGCATTGGAGTGTCTTATTATAACTCCATTTTGTGCCCATCTACCCACTGTGCTCTTACTTACACCAAGTTTTTGCCCTAATCTCCTTAATGTTTTTCTTGACTTGAGTGGAATCTCCATAACTGTTGCTGAATTTATTTCCTGCTTCGGATGGCTCTTTTTTCCATTCCTTTTAGCCATGACATTAATTGCCAAACCTGATGCCCTTTGTTCTCTTGCTATTGCCCAGATTTTTCCAACTGTTCTTGCGCTGACTGCCCACTTTTTGGAAGCTTCATCGGCTTTTTTGTGCGCAACCACACCTGCTTTTTGATGCTCGAGCAGAAATTCAGCAATGCACTGTCTCTTCTCATTAGACAGATTTTTGGTTCTCATTTTGAAGAATTTTTTTTGTTGCAGCAGTTGTAAATGTAAGTGCAGGTAGTTAGGCTATAAATAGTGGGGTTTAAATGTACTGTTAAAATTTCCCTCCAACTTGGATTATTGAATTTTCCCTCCATGGCAAGGGTTTGTTACAACTTGTTGTAATTTGTGAATATTTGAAATTTATTCTCAAGGTTGAAAGCCATCTTTCCCTCCTAAAGTAGGAAGTACAGTCGTCTGTGAGAGTTGCTTTTGGGTGTCAGTTAACCAAGGCTGGTTAGTGAATTGCCAGATTAAGTTTTTGATTACAAACTTCTCTCTCTTCTAAGTTTTACCCCACTTGCATTTCTTTATTGAAAATTTATTCATTTCTTAATCTCCGTGCAAAGTCAAACTCAGAACCTTAAAGCGGGACGGAGGGAGTAGATTCATAAGATAATTGAATGGAGATTTTCATGATTGCGAAAATCTCTTTTTTAAAAAAAATAAATTGAGATTTGAAATGATTTGCTGATAAAACTCATACTTATCTAATCTCTCAATCAAAAAAGTCCAATAACGCAATTGATTGTTCGTTTTTTTTTTTTTGCATTTTATTTTTTCGTATGTTTTTATATTGATATTGAATTTCTTTTGTGCATTAGATTTTTTTCTTTCTTTATCATTAAATTTTTTTTTCATTTTGCTTTTGCTCTTTTTGTAAGACAATTATTTGTGCTTCAATCCATTTTCATTTTTAACTAATTTATTGTATAAAATCAACCCTATAAATTTTAAAAGTTACTAATTGAATTCCAAATGGATGATTGTGATTGGTGGATGATGGAAAGATTGGCCAAAGATATTGTGCCACTTTGAGTTTTCTAGGAGCTTGAAAAACTTTTGCTATTATATATAGTAGATTCACAAACTCCTTTTTTTTTCCAGATTTGTGAGTGACTTCTTTATAATCTCTTTTGGCTTATTTTGATTAGGATTTGTTTTTTATATTTATGTTTGTGTTTATTATTTTGATTTTGATTTTGAATTTAATTTAATTTAATTTTAACTTTAACTTTTATTTTATAAATTTTCGTCTTTATTTTGATTTTATTTTTTTGCTTTTTTCTATTTTTTTTTTTATGTTTGTGAATGTTTCTTTCACTTTTTAATTATTAGAATTTTAATTTTCGTTTTTTATTTGCATTTTATTTTTTCGTATGTTTTTATATTGATATTGAATTTCTTTTGTGCATTAGATTTTTTTCTTTCTTTATCATTAAAGTTTTTTTTTCATTTTTCTTTTGCTCTTTTTGTAAGACAATTATTTGTGCTTCAATCCATTTTCATTTTTAACTAATTTATTTTATAAAATCAACCCCTATAAATTTTAAAAGTTACTAATTGAATTTCAAATGGATGATTGTGATTGGTGGATGATGGAAAGATTGGCCAATGATATTGTGCCACTTGGAGTTTTCTAGGAGCTTGAAAAACTTTTGCTATTATATATAGTAGATTCTCAAACTCCTTTTTTTTTCGGATTTGTGAATAACTTCTTTATAATCTCTTTTGGCTTATTTTAATTAGGATTTGTTTTTTATATTTTCATTTGTGTTTATTATTTTGATTTTAATTTTAATTTTTATTTTATAAATTTTCGTCTTTATTTTGATTTTATTTCTTGCTTTTTTCTATTTCTTTTATGTTTGTGAATGTTTCTTTCACTTTTTAATTATTAGACTTTTAATTTTCATTTTTTTTTTGCATTTTTTTTTTCGTAGTTTTTTATATTGATATTGATTTTCTTTTGTGCATTAGATTTTTTTCTTTCTTAATTATTAAAGTTTTTTTTCATTTTGCTTTTGCTCTTTTTGTAAGACAATTATTTGTGCTTCAATCCATTTCATTTTTAACTAATTTATTGTATAAAATCAACCACTATTAATTTTAAAAGTTACTAATTGAATTTCAAATGGATGATTGTGATTGGTGGATGATGGAAAGATTGGCCAATGATATTGTGCCACTTGGAGTTTTCTAGGAGTTTGAAAAACTTTCGCTATTATATATAACAGATTAACAAACTCCTTTTTTTCGGATTTGTGAGTGACTTCTTTATAATCTCTTTTGGCTTATTTTGATTACGATTTGTTTTTTATATTTATAATAATGTTTATTATTTTGATTTTGATTTTAATTTAATTTTAACTTTCATTTTATAAATTTTCGTATTTATTTTGATTTTATCTCTTGTTTTTTTTCATTTTATGTTTGTGAATGTTTCTTTCACTTTTTAATTATTAGAATTTTAATTTTCATTTTTTATTTGCATTTTATTTTTTCGTATGTTTTTATATTGATATTGATTTTCTTTTGTGCATTAAATTTTTTTCTTTCTTAATTATTAACGTTTTTTTCATTTTGCTTTTGCTCTTTTTGTAAGACAATTATTTGTGCTTCAAACCATTTTTCGGATTTGTGAGTGACTTCTTTATAATCTCTTTTGGCTTATTTTGATTAGGATTTATTTTTTATATTTATGTTTGTGTTTATTATTTTGATTTTGATTTCAATAATAATTTTAACTTTTATTTCATAAATTTTCACCTTTATTTTTATTTTATTTCTTGTTTTTTTCTATTTCTTATATATTTGTGAATGCTTCTTTAACTTTTTAATTATTAGAATTTTAATTTTCGTTTTTTATTTGCATTTTATTTTTTCTTATGTTTTTATATTGATATTGATTTATTTGTGCATTAGATTTTTTTCTCTTCATCTTTATTTTGATTTTATTTCTTGTTTTGTTCTATTTCTTGTATGTTTGTGAATGTTTCTTTAACTTTTTAATTATTAGAATTTTAATTTTCGTTTTTTATTTGCATTTTATTTTTTCTTATGTATTGATATTAATTTTATTTAGTGCATTAGATTTTTTTCTTTCTTAATATTAAAGTTTTTTTCATTTCGCTTTTGCCCTTTTTGTAAGACAATTATTTGTGCTTCAATCAATTTTCATTTTTAACTAATTTATTGTATAAAATCAACCCCTATAAATTTTAAAAGTTACTAATTGAATTTTAAATGGATGATTGTGATTGGTGGATGATGGAAAGATTGACCAATGATATTGTGTCACTTGGAGTTTTCTAGGAGCTTGAAAAACTTTTGTTATTATATATAGTAGATTCACAAACTCATTTTTTTTTCGGATTTGTGAGTGACTTCTTTATAATCTCTTTTGGCTTATTTTGATTAGGATTTGTTTTTTATATTTATGTTAGTGTTTATTATTTTGATTTTGATTTCGATTTTAATTTAATTTTAACTTTTATTTTATAAATTTTCGTCTTTATTTTGATTTTATTTCTTGCTTTTTTCTATTTCTTTTATGTTTGTGAATATTTTTTTCACTTTTTAATTATTAGAATTTTAATTTTCCTTTTTTATTTGCATTTTATTTTTTTCGTATGTTTTTATAATGATATTGATTTTCTTTTGTACGTTAGATTTTTTTCTTTCTTAATTATTAAAGTTTTTTTTCGTTTTGCTTTTGCTCTTTTTGTAAGACAATTATTTGTGCTTCAATTCATTTTCATTTTTAACTAATTTATTGTATAAAATCAACCTCTATAAATTTTAAAAGTTACTAATTGAATTTCAAATGATGATTGTGATTGTTGGATGATGGAAAGATTGACCAATGATATTGTGCCACTTGGAATTTTTTAGGAGCTTGAAAAACTTTTGCTATTATATATAGTAGATTCACAAACTCTTTTTTTTTCGGATTTGTGAGTGACTTCTTTATAATCTCTTTTGGCTTATTTTGATTATGATTTATTTTTTATATTTATGTTTGTGTTTATTATTTTGATTTTGATTTTAATTTTAATTTAACTTTTATTTTATAAATTTTCATCTTTATTTTGATTTTAATTCTTTCTTTTTTCTATTTCTTTTATGTTTGTGATTGTTTCTTTCACTTTTTAATTATTAGAATTTTGATTTTCGTTTTTTATTTGCATTTTATTTTTTCGTATGTTTTTATATTGATATTGATTTTCTTTTGTGCATTAGATTTTTTTCTTTCTTAATTATTAAAGTTTTTTTTTTCATTTTGCTTTTGCTCTTTTTGTAAGACAATTATTTGTGCTTCAATCCATTTCATTTTTAACTAATTTATTGTATAAAATCAACCACTATTAATTTTAAAAGTTACTAATTGAATTTCAAATGGATGATTGTGATTGGTGGATGATGAAAAGATTGGCCAATGATATTGTGCCACTTGGAGTTTTCTAGGAGTTTGAAAAACTTTCGCTATTATATACTCCCTCCGTTCCACTTCACTTGGCACTAATTTCCATTTTGGTCCATCCCACTTCACTTGGCACTACCCAAAATGACAAACTTTTTATAATTTTATATTCACTCTACCCCACCACTCATTCTCTCTCTTCATTTTTCACCACTCAATTTATTCAACCAACACTACTATTTACCCCACTCATTCTCTCTCTTCATTTTCTACCACACATTTCTTTTATTTTATTCTTTTTTCTTAGTTATTGTGCCATTCATTTTGGTGCCAAGTGAACCGGGACGGAGGGAGTATAGCAGATTCACAAACTCCTTTTTTTCGGATTTGTGAGTGACTTCTTTATAATCTCTTTTGGCTTATTTTGATTACGATTTGTTTTTTATATTTATATTAATGTTTATTATTTTGATTTTGATTTTAATTTAATTTTAACTTTCATTTTATAAATTTTCGTATTTATTTTGATTTTATCTCTTGTTTTTTTCTATTTTTTTATGTTTGTGAATGTTTCTTTCACTTTTTAATTATTAGAATTTTAATTTTCATTTTTTATTTGCATTTTATTTTTTTGTATGTTTTTATATTGATATTGATTTTCTTTTGTGCATTAAATATTTATTTTCTTAATTATTAACGTTTTTTTCATTTTGTTTTTGCTCTTTTTGTAAGACAATTATTTGTGCTTCAAACCATTTTCATTTTTAACTAATTTATTATATAAAATCAACCCCTATAAATTTTAAAAAATTACTAATTGAATTTCAAATGGATGATTGTGATTGGTGGATGATGGAAAGATTGGTCAATGATATTGTGCCACTTGGAGTTTTCTAGGAGCTTGAAATTTTTTTGCTATTATATATAGTAGATTCACAAACTCTTTTTTTTTTTTTTTTTTCAGATTTGTAAGTGACTTCTTTATAATCTCTTTTGGCTTATTTTGATTAGAATTTGTTTTTTATATTTATGTTTGTATTTATTATTTTGATTTTGATTTTGATTTTGATTTTAATTTTAATTTTAACTTTTATTTTATAAATTTTCGTCTTTATTTTGATTTATTTCTTGCTTTTTTCTATTTCTTTTATGTTTGTGAATGTTTCTTTCACTTTTTAATTATTAGAATTTTAATTTTCATATTTTATTTGCATTTTATTTTTTCGTATGTTTTTATTTTGATATTGAATTTCTTTTGTGCATTAGATTTTTTTCCTTCTTTAAAGTTTTTTTTTCATTTTGCTTTTGCTCTTTTTGTAAGACATTTATTTGTGCTTCAATCTATTTTCATTTTTAACTAATTTATTGTATAAAATCAACCCTTATAAAGTTTAAAAGTTACTAATTGAATTTCAAATAGATGATTGTGATTGGTGGATGATGGAAAGATTGGCCAATGATATTGTGCTACTTGAAGTTTTCTAGGTGCTTGAAAAACTTTTGCTATTATATATAGTAGATTCACAAACTCCTTTTTTTTTCAGATTTGTGAGTGACTTTTTTATAATCTCTTTTGGCTTATTTTTATTAGGATTTGCTTTTTATATTTATGTTTGTGTTTATTATTTTGATTTTGATTTTAATTTTGATTTTAATTTTAACTTTTATTTTATAAATTTTCGTCTTTATTTTGATTTTATTTCTTGCTTTTTTCTATTTCTTTTATGTTTTTGAATGTTTCTTTCATTTTTTTAATTATTAGAATTTTAATTTTCGTTTTTTATTTGCATTTTATTTTTTCGTATGTTTTTATATTGATATTGAATTTCTTTTGTGCATTAGATTTTTCTCTTTCTTTATCATTAAATTTTTTTTTTCATTTTGCTTTTGCTCTTTTTGTAAGACAATTATTTGTGCTTCAATCCATTTTTATTTTTAACTAATTTATTGTATAAAATCAACCCTATAAATTTTAAAAGTTACTAATTGAATTCCAAATGGATGATTGTGATTGGTGAATGATGGAAAGATTGACCAATGATATTGTGCCACTTGGAGTTTTCTAGGAGCTTGAAAAACTTTTGCTATTATATATAGTAGATTATATAGATAGTTGAGAATAAATATTAGATTCATATGATAATTTAATGGAGATTTTCATGATTACGGAGATCTCTTTTCGTTTAAAAACAATTCATGATTGCAGAGATCTCTTTTCGTTTAAAAACAAATTGAGATTTGAAATGATTTGCTGATAAAACTCATACTTATCTAATCTGTCAATCAAAAAAGTCCAATTCTTCTAATTTTAGATTGAATTTAAATTTCAAATAATTTTAAATTTAAATCAACTATTAAAATTATAATCTTGTTCTTAAATGAGTTTGACTTGAAATAATTTATCAATAGGAAAATTACTTAATGCCATGTCATAATAGTGACATGGCCTAATGTGAGGGCTCTAAATGTTTGTCTTTTAATATATTATATAGATAGTTGAGAATAAATATTAGATTCATAATATAATTGAATGGAGATTTTAATGATTGCGGAGATCTCTTTTCGTTTAAAAACAATTCATGATTGCGGAGATCTCTTTTCGTTTAAAAACAAATTGAGATTTGAAATGATTTGCTGATAAAACTCATACTTATCTAATCTGTCAATCAAAAAAGTCCAATTCTTCTAATTTTAGATTGAATTCAAATTTCAAATAATTTTAAATTTAAATCAACTATTAAAATTATAATCTTGTCCTTAAATGAGTTTGACTTGAAATAATTGATCAATGGGAAAATTACATAATGCCATGTCATAATAGTGACATGGCTTAATGTGAGGGCTCTAAATGTTTGTCTTTTAATATATTATATAGATTACAATATGTTGCTATGCTTCGTAAGAATATAAAATATTTTGTTACGATATTATACTCTCTCGATCCCAAAATAGATGTCATTTTTTAATTTAAGATTTATTTTCAAAACGAAAATTTTTAATAAATAAAATCATAAATATTGTTGTTAGTTGCTATTCACTTTCGAACTTTTAGTTTTGCAAAAAATACAACGAAATATGATTTATTTATTATTAAAATAAATTATTCATGAACGTTTTTTTTAATGTTTTAAAAGATTATTTATTTTGAAAAAAAAATAGATCATTCAATTTGCAACAGAGGAAATAGATAATAGTGGTTAGCCTTGGGTGATATAACTTTAATGTTTGTTCTTATAATTCAGTTGAAATAATATTTCGAATTTGTACAACTTTTAAGAACAACTCAAAGTAACCAAGCATGGATGGTCAAAACAAACGGAGCCTAAGATGCATATCAACTGAATAAATTTATCTACTAAAGAACTCACTCGATTCGAAATAGAAATTAATGAATGAAATTTAGTACTTCCTTTGTGTCAAGAATAATGTTTTAAAAAAAATCAAATTTGCTTTTAATCAAAAGTAAATCTGAAATCTGAAAAATGGAGCATTATTTTAGAGAATTAAAATTTCGTTATAAAAAGAGAGCTAATATCAATTCTATTTTTCATGAAAATTGATTTACCACTCTTTGTGTTGGGCCTATATGTAGAATAAAAGAAAAACAAATAGAAATAAGTAATCTAATATACAATAGAAGGAGGTATTAACTGCCTCTTAGCCTGGGTATAAAGAGGGGCTAGGATTAAAAGGTAGAAATCTGATCCGACGGCCGATATTCATTTTCCCTCCCACGATCTCTTCTCTCCCTCCTCCGTCAACCACCATTCTTCCACGATGCCTCTTTTTCCCCTCTTCCCTATTCAGATCGTCATACAATTCATTTCCCCTTTCCCCAAATTCATAAAATTAACTCTTTCATAGCCGACGGTTGGTCAAGATCCCCCGGCGAACTGATTTCACACTTCAGAGCCCACTCCCATAGCTCACAGAATAAAACCAATCTCATGCCCCCATTTCTGGAGCACTTGCACTATACACTCTCACCAACGTCGACTTCGCAGCGACCGATAGATCGCCGACGCCGTTGAACTGTGGCCACTAATGATCTTTGGAAACTATCTTCGACAGGTATCTTCTATGTTACTGGGTTTCAATTGATTTTTCTTGAAATTCGTGTTTGTAAGGTTTGATTTGATTATTGATTTCAATTCATGATGAGGTATTTGCTGTTTCATTCCCTAATTATTCAGCATTCTAATTTGTTGTATGTAGACATTTAGGTTATGGAACTTAAACCCTAAACATCTGAATGTTTGTGCTGTGTTGTGAATGAACTCGATCAATCATGAATTATATGTATTAGAAAGGAATATTTGTTATGCTTCCACTATTCGATGGATTATGGGAAGAAGTGATAATTGAAATCTGTCCTCTGTATGTAATGACAAAGGATTGGTGTAAAGTTTTATGCTGGAATTTGGTGCCTCAGATTTTGATTGACATTAGAAGTTGAGTATAATCCGAGGATGGTGCATTTAATATGTCTATTTTAAAACTTGGTTGAATGTGATTATAATGGCATCCAAAAATTGTTAAAATAGTAGTACTATAATAGAAATAGAGGTTGAAGCGGGATTCATTGTCATTCGAAAGTCTATATATAGATCTTCCTTCGAGTTTAATTTTAGTAACTATGGACTATGATTGTTTGCTGCCATTATTAACTAAACTGATGTGTTTATGAGCTGTTTTTTTAATCCATATACTCTCTCCGTCCCATTACAAATGTTACTTCTTTCCCCTTTTAGGTGTATCATAACAAATGTTAATACCCTAAAATGGAAACTCTGTAATACCTCCCTATATTGCTGTAAATTAATTTGAATGGTTATATAGGTTGTGGGATTAGCGAGAACCACAATTAAGCGCTGCAAGAGTGTTGACGGACTGAATGATTAGTGGACATTGTTGGGACTAATGGTGATGGTGCAAATACAGTGAATATTTCTTCTGGTGCTTCCATATTGGCCCCTGTCTGAGGAGCTAAAGTTGCAAAGGAGAAAGTAGAGGTTTTATTTTTCAATGGAGTTGAGTATTTTTTAATAAATTTTTGGGACATGGAAAATGGTGGAGAGAAGTTGGAAAGATTGTACTGACCCACCCAAGCTGTGTTTTCGATCTAGGTAAAAGTATCAACGGCACGGGGAAGTGTATGGTGCCAAATTATGTCAAGGTATGTTTGAGGTAGTATTGCACCGTTGCATTGTGATAAATAAGTGAGTACAAGTACATGGTTCACATGAGGGTTTTTGCTGTATGAAGAGCTCAAGTTATGGCCTGATATTGTATCCTTTAAGATGAATCTACAAATTTCAGCATGGAATTTTGGGATTCTATGTGCATATAGAGTATAATGCTAGAAGGTGTGTTGGGAACCGGTCAAGAGCAACCTCCAGCCAAGGCCAATGTCGTGGAGGGGGTGAACCCGTTTAATGAGTATTGGTCTTATTTTTTTTCAGTTGGTGAATATGGCCAAAATGATTTTAGGAAGTAATGCATTAGAATTTTGTTTCTTACAATAATTGGGTAGTGGCTGCCAACTGAGACTGGTTTAGTTGGAGTTTGCAGTTAAGGTTTACTTGGAGTTTTCATGTTAATGTTCTATATTTTTGTTAGATTGCGCTTTGAGATATGGAATTCATCAGAAGAAGGAAAGGAGAATAGGAAAAGAGAATCAAAGAAGAAAACATGAAGCCAAAAAAAATGTTGATCAGGTGAAAGGAAGCAAGGGAAACTAAGATACTCATAACGAGCCAAAAGCACCAAGTACCAGTTTTTTCAACCCTTGATGCTTCTTTCAGAGGAAGAGAATAAAGGGTGGGTTGAGAGGAAGGGAGGGAGGGGAAGTGAGATGGGGTTTTTATAATGTCATAATATGAAATCAAAATTAATAGATTGAAATAGACTTAGGGAAGTGGCACAGAAACTAAGAGAAGCTTATTAATAAAAGAGAGAGAGAGAGAGAGAGAGAGAGAGAGAGAGAGAGGAATTTGGAAGAAGAATAGAAAAGGAATAGAGGAATACAGAATAAAATACTCCTGTGGCTATTTATAATTAATTCATTGAACAAGACTATAAAGGCATAGACTATGTTTGATGACAAAAGGGTAAATTCATGTGATGCTATAGAAGAAAAGAATAGCGAAATACAGAATAAAATACTCCCGTGGCTATTTATAATTAATTCATTGAACTAGACTATATAGGCATTGGCCATGTTTGATGGAGAAGGGTAAAGTCATGTGACACTATAGAAACTGAGAGTTTGAATCTAAGTACACTCACTTTGTTAAGCTACTAATGGTTTTCTTTTTTGGGCAGATGGTTGTGATATGGAGGAAACATCAACAAGGGTTAATTTTTTATGTTTAAATCTGCAATGTGGCTGATTAATTTCTTATAAATATGATGTTTGATTGTGTGTTGTGTGATGTAAGACGATTGATTGTGTGTTGTATATTGGCTTATATGTGCTCAATTGAAAGTGATGAGGATTGCCCATTTGTGTATGTGTGAGTTCCTGGAGAGTTTCAATCTCATTAAAATGGATATATAAATGTGTGTGTATGTGTGTGTGTGTGTGTGTGTGTGTGTGTGTGTGTATGGAGGGGTTATTTGGATTTTATCCAGTTGATTAGCTTAAAAATGAGAAGAAAATTCTATTTGAAGTGCATGAACAATAACTTTAGGAAAAGATCAAACTGGCACATAACTCTCTAATTTCCATGAGTCAAACGAAAATTAAGCTTATATTCACTGATTGATTATAACTTACGTTCCATTTGGTTCGTAAGAGAAATTCTTGGTTTAAGGTTTCAGGACAGTGAGTAAACTTTGCATATTATACGCCAACGTAAGAATGCGCATTCTCCTCAGGAAGACTTGCATAGTTAATTTTCAGTCTTTTGGAAAATTGATAAAAAAATTTAACCCTAACTGCCTGTGAACTATCCAACTCTTATAGCTTATTCTTACTTCAAGCGGACTAACATTTTTTCGGTTCGAAATTACCGCTTGGATTCTCAGTGATATATGGGTATACATTGTTCTCTACAACCTCATTTCCCATTTTTTTCAGCAACTAATTCATCCGATTCCAAACTTTCCATTTAAATTTGGGGACGGGAAGGAAAGGGGGAGATTGAATTTAGATTTATAAATGATTGCTATTATATAGTTGTTGTTCCTGATGCTAGGCGTCACAATTACATCATACAATCATTTATGCATTAGTTTAACAATTACCTCATACATTCATTTATGCATTAGTTTAGCAAAAATGAATGTTGAAACACAAGAAAATGTACAAAGCAAATATGTTTCTTACAGCTGTATATCGAGAACTAAAGTTCAATGATTTCTTTTATTTACTTAGAAAACTACTCTATTATTTACTAGGTGTTTTCTAATCTTGATATATTCCCTGTTAGCTATTAATGTCTAATTTAAGCTAATTCGCCCCGCTACTTTGGCATTGATTTCCTAAGCAAAATGGAGTAGTAAAGACATTAAGGTCTAGAGGGACTTTCATTTCCACAATCTTTTGCTGGTTTATTACTTGAATCATGTCTAGCTTTGTCGTTTTATTATTACCTCTCCATGTGTGCAGCTGTTGTATTTTGATTGTAATTATTTCTGTCATTTAGTCATTCACAAGATTTTGGGGGAAACTAGTTTCTCCTTAAGTTATAGAAAATCCTGTTTTATAAATTGTTCCTAAATATTCACTAACTACTTGCAAGTAAAAATAAAATGGACTTTTTATAATTTATGGAGAAACTAGTTTCTCCCAAAACTTACTCATAGTCATTTACTCAGGAAACTACTCTTTTAGAATCCAGCTAAGTTTACACCAGTGATAGAGAATTGTGTTTATTTACCTTGACTGCAACATCAACATAATTTGATGTTCAATAGGTAACTTAAGCCAAACACCTTTTTTTTTCCTGCAAAAACTTTTTAAAAAGCCACATGCTGTGTTCATTTGTGTTCATTTAAGTACTTTTTAGTTTGACTTTGAGGGTACGAGAAAAAGAGTACAGGGTAAGTGGGTTACATGAAAAAGAGGAAATGCATAACATAGGTTTCGTTAGGGACTTGCGGGGAAAAGTTCTTTTTCCATACTGTCTCCCTTTTCATACTGACCCGTGCCAATGGCACGGGCATTTGAGTACTAGTAAGTAATACAAACAACAAACACTTCAGGAAAAAAATATGATGCACACCAACTGAATAAATTTATCTACTAAAGAACTCACTTGATTCGAAATAGAAATTAATGAATGAAATTTAGTACTTTCTTTGTGTCAAGAATAAAATTTTAAAAAAAAAATCAAATTTGCTTTTAATCAAAAGTAAATCTGAAATTTGAACATTTATTTTGAGACGGAGGAGAAGTATCGATCAAAATAGTCATTTTGACTATTCACATAACCCCGCTGAATCACAAAAGAAGTTAACGTTACTGTGATGATGTGTGTTTGTGTCCGAAAATTTTCCCATTTTTGTTTTAAAAAATCAACGAAAACGGAGTCGCCACGCCATTTTAATTTTGAGGGCCAAAACTTTGAAAAAAGCCCGAGATCAGAGATTTAGGTTCGGAGGTCATGTTACACGCCGGGAAGGACGTTAGTGTGCACCCGGAATGCCTCGTAAAACGAGTCTTCCAAGCTGAAAATCATTTGTGTGTGTGTGTGTGTGTGTGTGTGTGTGTTTTGGCCAAAATACTTTGAAACTCAGAAAAGTAAAAATAGGGATATCTTTACAAGACTTTAAACTGATTCCATGATTTTTTGGAAGATTTTTGGGTTGAGATTTGGTACTCAAAAGACCTTTTGAAGTTGAGAGCCATTTCTGCCAGAATGAAAAAGGCAGTGGACCTTTGATTTTGAAAGGGATTCAAGGGTCTTAAAACTTCATAATCTGGATAAACTCAGAGAATGAAAGTTGTTCTAGACACCTTAAATAAGATTTGTGCGAAGTAATTTTCCATTTTGGAGAAGATTTGAGGGGTCAAAACCTTCTGGAAACCTCAGATATGAGATCTGGATTCCCAGAAGCTGATGAACTAGCCTCTGAAAGAAAATTTGAAACGAGGAGTTTTACTCACCCAAAAAATAAGGTAAAAATATTTCTGGAAAGCTCTGGATGTTGGATACAAAAAGTGTTTTGTAGTCAACACCAAATTCCAAGTTCATCTGTGTCCAAGAATTAAGACAATGGACTGAGGTCTGGGAAAATTGCTACTGGACAGCAACTTCTCAAGAAAGAAAATATGATTTTAAGGGGGGTTTTGCATCAATGCTTGTCCCCATTTCCCTAGGTTTTGGTTAGTGATTACAAGACTTTAAACTGATTCCATGATTTTTTGGAAGATTTTTGGGTTGAGATTTGGTACTCAAAAGACCTTTTGAAGTTGAGAGCCATTTCTGCCAGAATGAAAAAGGCAGTGGACCTTTGATTTTGAAAGGGATTCAAGGGTCTTAAAACTTCATAATCTGGATAAACTCAGAGAATGAAAGTTGTTCTGGACACCTTAAATAAGATTTGTGCGAAGTAATTTTCCATTTTGGAGAAGATTTGAGGGGTCAAAACCTTCTGGAAACCTCAGATATGAGATCTGGATTCCCAGAAGCTGATGAACTAGCCTCTGAAAGAAAATTTGAAAAGAGGAGTTTTACTCACCCAAAAAATAAGGTAAAAATATTTCTGGAAAGCTCTGGATGTTGGATACAAAAAGTGTTTTGTAGTCAACACCAAATTCCAAGTTCATCTGTGTCCAAGAATTAAGACAATGGACTGAGGTCTGGGAAAATTGCTACTGGACAGCAACTTCTCAAGAAAGAAAATATGATTTTAAGGGGGGTTTTGCATCCATGCTTGTCCCCATTTCCCTAGGTTTTGGTTAGTGATTACAAGACTTTAAACTGATTCCATGATTTTTTGGAAGATTTTTGGGTTGAGATTTGGTACTCAAAAGACCTTTTGAAGTTGAGAGCCATTTCTGCCAGAATGAAAAAGGCAGTGGACCTTTGATTTTGAAAGGGATTCAAGGGTCTTAAAACTTCATAATCTGGATAAACTCAGAGAATGAAAGTTGTTCTGGACACCTTAAATAAGATTTGTGCGAAGGAATTTTCCATTTTGGAGAAGATTTGAGGGGTCAAAACCTTCTGGAAACCTCAGATATGAGATCTGGATTCCCAGAAGCTGATGAACTAGCCTCTGAAAGAAAATTTGAAAAGACGAGTTTTACTCACCTAAAAAATAAGGTAAAAATATGTCTGGAAAGCTCTGGATGTTGGCTACAAAAAGTGTTTTGTAGTCAACACCAAATTCCAAGTTCATCTGTGTCCAAGAATTAAGACAATGGACTGAGGTCTGGGAAAATTGCTACTGGACAGCAACTTCTCAAGAAAGAATATATGATTTTAAGGGGGGTTTTGCATCCATGCTTGTCCCCATTTCCCTAGGTTTTGTTTAGTGATTAAAAGACTTTAAACTGATTCCATGATTTTTTGGAAGATTTTTGGGTTGAGATTTGGTACTCAAAAGACCTTTTGAAGTTGAGAGCCATTTCTGCCAGAATGAAAAAGGCAGTGGACCTTTGATTTTGAAAGGGATTCAAGGGTCTTAAAACTTCATAATCTGGATAAACTCAGAGAATGAAAGTTGTTCTGGACACCTTAAATAAGATTTGTGTGAAGGATTTTTCCATTTTGGAGAAGATTTGAGGGGTCAAAACCTTCTGGAAACCTCAGATATGAGATCTGGATTCCCAGAAGCTGATGAACTAGCCTCTGAAAGAAAATTTGAAAAGAGGAGTTTTACTCACCCAAAAAATAAGGTAAAAATATGTCTGGAAATCTCTGGATGTTGGCTACAAAAAGTGTTTTGTAGTCAACACCAAATTCCAAGTTCATCTGTGTCCAAGAATTAAGACAATGGACTGAGGTCTGGGAAAATTGCTACTGGACAGCAACTTCTCAAGAAAGAAAATATGATTTTAAGGGGGGTTTTGCATTCATGCTTGTCCCCATTTCCCTAGGTTTTGGTTAGTGATTACAAGACTTTAAACTGATTCCATGATTTTTTGGAAGATTTTTGGGTTGAGATTTGGTACTCAAAAGACCTTTTGAAGTTGAGAGCCATTTCTGCCAGAATGAAAAAGGCAGTGGACCTTTGATTTTGAAAGGGATTCAAGGGTCTTAAAACTTCATAATCTGGATAAACTCAGAGAATGAAAGTTGTTCTGGACACCTTAAATAAGATTTGTGCGAAGGATTTTTCCATTTTGGAGAAGATTTGAGGGGTCAAAACCTTCTGGAAACCTCAGATATGAGATCTGGATTCCCAGAAGCTGATGAACTAGCCTCTGAAAGAAAATTTGAAAAGAGGAGTTTTACTCACCCAAAAAATAAGGTAAAAATATGTCTGGAAATCTCTGGATGTTGGCTACAAAAAGTGTTTTGTAGTCAACACCAAATTCCAAGTTCATCTGTGTCCAAGAATTAAGACAATGGACTGAGGTCTGGGAAAATTGCTACTGGACAGCAACTTCTCAAGAAAGAAAATATGATTTTAAGGGGGGTTTTGCATCCATGCTTGTCCCCATTTCCCTAGGTTTTGGTTAGTGATCACTAGACATTTTAGTGGTGAATCAACTATACCAAACCATCCTTGGGGTACATTAGGACTAAGCATTTCATTTGCTTGGGAAGGGGATTTTTATCCTTTGAAAATGAGATTTTATGCTTGAAAATGGTTTTTAGGGTTTTGAAAATGAGTTTTCTTTGTAAGAAAGTAAGAAAACTTGAAAATAATTTTGATCTTTGTAGAAGATCATCCATGGAAATGGTCTTCCATGGTGATCTTCTTAGATCTAGAGCAAGAAGATGAAAGAACTACATTTTGTAGTTTGAAGATGCATGCATGGTTGAGATTTAGGGTTAGGAGAAGGAGGGTTTACCAATCTTCCTTGTGTTCTTGAGTGTTTGGCTTGAGTGTATGAGTGTTTAGGGCTTTAATATGAGAGTGAGTGGATGAGTATGAGTTGGGAAAGATTGGAGAGAAAATGGTGACAATTCAAGTGAATTCTCACTGTTTTCTCTCTATATTTTGCCAGAGGTTCGGTGCAAAATGTGTTTTTCCTTTTTATTTTTGTGACTGGAGGGCTCAATTTATAGCCCTCTGAAAATTACAAACCCATCCACGCGGACAGGACCTGCAGCGTGCACTGTTCATTAAATGCAGCTTCAGGCTTTGGACAAGGGGAATATTTCTTTTCAAAATTCAAATTGACCAGCCAGATTATGTTTCCAGCATTTCTATTTGTGGTTTTATTCCTTTTGTTTTGCTTTTTGAGATTCTTTTTGAGGTTTAGCCTTAAATAACAATGCCCATTTTACCCTCACTTTGTTAGAAAAGTTAGGATTGTTAGGAATTGTTAGAAATGTTATAACTTTCGTTAATTTTCTAACGAAAATTCTAACAAGCTCAAATTGGAGCACTTACAGTAGCCCCTCGGCGACGGCGCTTTCGAAGGAAGCGGGGTCGTCGATAAGAGTAAGGCTCCATATTTGGCGGGATGATCGAGTGATCGGGTGGCTGAACCTAGCGATAGGCTACCTACGTATCCCGAATGGGAATCAAGCCGGCCGTAGTTCGGGTCTTTGACCCTGGAGATGATGGCGTTTTAGGTGCCTCGAACCTGATGAGCGAGTTCTACAGTCGTTTGCTGGAAAGAAACTCTGCTGGGGATAAGAGATGACCATTTTCGGTCTGATGGCTATCCGCTCTGCTGGGGATAGGAGTGATCATTTTCGGTCTGATGGCTATCCGCTCTGCTGGGGATTTTTGTGATTTATCGCTTTCCTAGTGATAGCGTCTTAGGTGCCTCAAACCTTGGAGATGGCGTTTTAGGTGCCTCGAACCTTGGAGATGGCGTTTTAGGTGCCTCGAACCTTGATGATGATGGCCTTTCGGTGGACTTCGTCTGCTGCCGAAGGAGAGGGTGACCGTTTTGGTCGAGGGGCTGGACCTAATGATAGGCTACCTACGTATCCCTAGTGGGAATCAAGCCCTTTCGTAGTTCGAGAACTACTCGAGATTCCGTTGGCTTTTGGGATTCCGTTATCTTTGCTGGGGATTTCGTTAGCCTTTGCTGGGGAAAATCAGACGTATTCGTCTGGGGAATTGGTCTTACGTTTGACTGCCGGGGAAGATTTTGATGAAAGATACGGGATCTCGTTATCTTTCTCGAGGAAATCGGTCTTACGTTTGACTGCCGGGGAATGATTTTGATGAAAGATACGGGATCTCGTTATCTTTCTCGAGGAAATCGGTCTTACGTTTGACTGCCGGGGAATGATTTTGATGAAAGATACGGGATCTCGTTATCTTTCTCGGGGAAATCGGTCTTACGTTTGACTGCCGGGGAATGATTTTGATGAAAGATACGGGATCTCGTTATCTTTCTCGAGGAAATCGGTCTTACGTTTGACTGCCGGGGAATGATTTTGATGAAAGATACGGGATCTCGTTATCTTTCTCGGGGCACTCGGTCTTACGTTTGACTGCCGGGAAGACTTTGATGAAAGATACGGGATCCGTTATCTTTCTCGGGGCACTCGGTCTTACGTTTGGCTGGGGGAATGATTTTGATGAAAGATACGGGATCTCGTTATCTTTCTCGAGGCACTCGGTCTTACGTTTGACTGCCGGGAAGACTTTGATGAAAGATACGGGATCCGTTATCTTTCTCGGGGCACTCGGTCTTACGTTTTACTGCCGGGAAAGATTTTGATGAAAGATATGGGATCTCGTTATCTTTCTCGAGGAAATCGGTCTTACGTTTGGCTCAGGGAATATTTTGATGAAAGATACGGGATCTCGTTATCTTTCTCGAGGAGATCGGTCTTACGTTTGACTGCCGGGAAGATTTTGATGAAAGATACGGGATCCGTTATCTTTCTCGGGGAGATCGGTCTTACGTTTGGACTCGCCGGGAGGATTTTGATGAAAGATACGGGATCCGTTATCTTTCTCGGGGGAGATCGGTCTTACGTTTGACTTGGGAAGATTTTGATGAAAGATACGGGATCTCGTTATCTTTCTCGAGGAGATCGGTCTTACATTTGATCAGGGAAGATTTTGATGAAAGATACGGGATCCGTTATCTTTCTCGGCACTCTGGCCTTACGTTTGACCGCCGAAGATTTTGATGAAAGATACGGATCTCGTTATCTTTCTCGAGGAGATCGGTCTTACGTTTGACTCAGGAAGATTTTGATGAAATATACGGGATCCGTCATCTTTCTCGAGGAGATCGGTCTTACGTTTGACCGGAGGATTTTGATGAAAGATACGGGATCCGTTATCTTTCTCGGGGCACTCGGTCTTACGTTTGACTGCCGGGGAAGATTTTGATGAAAGATACGGGATCTCGTTATCTTTCTCGGGGCACTCGGTCTTACGTTTGATCAGGGAAGATTTTGATGAAAGATACGGGATCTCGTTATCTTTCTCAGGGCACTCGGTCTTACGTTTGACTGCCGGGGGTGATTTTCTTGACAAGGGGCTGACTTTGGTTAACTTTGGTTAACTCTGTCAAGTTGGGGACTGAATTGCAGAGTCCTGGAATTTTAAGGGGCAAAAGGGTTATTTTGACCCTTGCAATCCTATCCGCGCGGATAGGGTTTGAAAACCAGGGGTATTAATTAGGGCCAACGCCCTTTTCTTCTTCCCCATTCAGTTTTACAGTTTGTCGAGAGAAAAGAGAGAGAAAGTGAGAAATCCGCCATTTTTGGCCTAAAAAGCTTCGAAATCTTCCGATTTTCTTCGATTTTCGAGCAATGGAACATGGGGAAGGCGCTTTTCAAGGCCAAGGACGTGGCCCGGTAGCGGAGAGGCGATTGGAGCTCGTCCGGATGAGGAGGCATTACAATCTTTCGCAATCGATTGCGGAGGAGCCCTACCCCGATGCTTGGCAACATTGGGCTTCGGATTCGAATCTCCGAACGGTATACTTTGAAACCCTTTGATCCCTTTGTTGATTTCTTGTTTGAAATTTGAATTTTAGGTGATTTTTGAATTTTTTTTTTTGAAATTGAATATTGCATGTTCATTGTCTTTGAATCTTGATGATTATGTGAGTAACCCAAAATGTGCATTTTGCTTGGGAAAAAGAATTGGCATTTTCGCCATTTTTTTTTTTTTTAATTCGAAAATTGCATGTGAAAATTCGAAAATTGTGATTTTTTTTTTTTGAAATTGAATATTGCATGTTGATGATGATGATTTTTTTTTTTTGAAATTGAATATTGATATTGATGAATGATGATTTTTTTTTTTGAAATTGAATATTGATATTGATGAATGATGCAATGCATGCATTTTGTTTGGAAAGAATGGGCATTTTGCCAATATGAGATGTATGTATGTTTAGGATTTTTTATTTTTGAAAAGTGGGACGGATTTTTCCTCCCGTTGCATGTAAGATGGATGATATGCATGTATGCATTTTTTTTGAGATGATGGATGGTATGCATGTTATTTTATGAAAATGGGACGGAGTTTTTACTTCCGTAGGAATGCATGCATTGGGATTTGCTGAAAACTGTTTTCTTTTATGCGAGAAAAATGGGGCTATGCTCATTGTATGCTGTCGAAATTTTTTTTTTTAATGCATGTGTATGCTTTTTTTTTTTTGTGCAAACGCAATTTTTTTTTTTGATATTTTCTCTCTTTCTTTTTTTTTTTTTGCAGGGCGGAAACCGTTTTGTAACGGAGCAGCTGAACAAAATGAAGACTCGAGGATCGGTGGAGTCCGTGATTGACTTGTGGGACCGGCTTCCGAATGCGGGCCGAGGAGCTTTGCCGAGTCCGAGACAGATTGTTGTCGAGACGGGGCTCTGGGAGTTCGTTGAGTGCTTGAGGGGACTGGTCAAGTTCCCTAAGAGCAAGGGCTTGATGTTTGCTCTGGCGCAGCATTGGTGGGACGCGACCCACACCTTCCACTTCTTCTGGGGCGAGGCTACGGTTACGCCCTCCGACTATGCTGCGATTACGGGCCTGTCCTTTAATGGACGCAGCATTGAGTGGCGGGATGGCTACAGCGATGCTGATCTGCGAGGCTCTTACAGGATTTTCCCTATTCCCAAAAGGGGATGGGGATGGAGTATGCCGTGGTCTACGGTAAGATCGTGGAGACCATAGCGAGTTACGAGGTGGGGAGGAGAGGATAGGCGCCGATCGATTGCCGGGGCCTTCTTGTGGTTTGCTTTTTCGAGCACGCTCTTTGGACATCTTTGAGGGGACGGCAGTCTTTGCCTTGTTGAGGTCCTTGGAGGACATGGAGACGGCTGGAGATGTCTCGTGGGGAGAGGCCGGGCGGCGAGCTTTATTTTGCTCTTGATAGGTACGATCGGAAGGCCGTGAGCTCTTTGTCTTGCTTTGAGTTTGCCACTGGAGGTATAAGCTCCCTTTTTGCTTTCCCTCTTTTTTGAGCACGCACTTTTCTTTTGCCTTTGGATTGATTGGATTTTTACCTTTCGCGGTATGGGCGTTGGAGTTTTTCCACGTCACGATGTGGCGGCGGCCGGCGGAGTACGTCGGGGCGTATCCGGCTATGCGGTCTTGGTCCAAGCATGCCGGGAGAAGATAAGCTCCAGGGGGCGTACGACTCTCGAGCACGCGGATTGCCTTCCTTTGACGGAGGCCGAGACGGATGAGGGGATGATATTCTTCCCCGGGATCGCTTTGAGGTGGCGCAGTGAAGGGCGCCGAGATCCTGGACTGTGCAGCGGAGGATTTTGAGGGGTCCGATCTGCGATGCATATTATCTCGGGAGAGAGGGTGACGCGCCGCATGGCGTGGGAATTCGCCTTTGAGGACACCGGTGGAGCCTCCCGTCGATATGATGCACCCGAGCGATCGGTCCGTGACTGGGATGATTACCGAGCCGGCCGGCACTTCTCGGATTTCGTGGCGATTGAGCCATATGCGACATTCGTCTTGAGGAGGCCGAGGATGCCTCGGGTTACGGATAGGGAGGGGCTTGGGATCCCGCGGTACCCTCGGACGGATTTTTCCTATATCCGGGATGGGGTCCGATTGAGGGTGCGAGATCCCTCGGCCGAGCGACTTCCACGAGCTTTCCGGCCTCGTCGAGGGTATGAAGGTATGGCTTCACCTTTTCCCCTTCTTTTCTTTCTTTTGTTTCATCATCTTTAGCGTCACCTCTTTTTTGACGCTTTTGCTTTTGTGCGGTTTTCGGAGGTGGTCGTCGAGAAGGCGACGAAGCAAGTGATCGGGGCCAAGAGATTCATCGGGAGGATGGTCGCTTGCGGGGCTCCTCGAGCTAGAGCGAGGCGACCACGGCCGGCGCACATCGGGCGGGAGGCTTCCCTATTCGCTCGTAGACTTCTTCAGAGACTCCTCTGTCTCCTCTCCTTGATCCCAGCGCGGTGCGCCTTCGGATCACGTCATTCTCGGGGATCCACACGGGCAGGGACACGTTTGGCAACATGGCGGGTCGTCTTCGTACGTCCAGGAGTCCGACGCCTTCACCTTTGGATACGATTTTTTCGCAGATCTCGGCTTGCCCTATCAGAGCGTGCCGGTTGGTCCTGATGAGCCTCTTTACGGAGACGAGGACGATTCGAGCCCGAGATCTTCGGGGCTCTGAGGAGGCGGGCCCGAGTCGCAAGAGGGGCCGGGGGCAGACATCGGGCGCTGGAGACTCCGATTGATTTTTTTTTGAGATTTGAGATTGAGATTTAGATTTGTACAGCTTATGCACATTTTTTTTCTTTTTTTTTGGATGTAATAATTTAGGATTTTATTTTATGAATGCAATGCAATATGAATGCAGTGTTGCATGAGCCTTGGTTTTTTTTTTTTGCAAGGGTGTTTGGTATATGGACTGGTTTGGGGAGGTTTTTGCACAAGTTTCGAGCAACCGGGACGGAATATTCCTCTTTTGGTGTAGCAGCTTGGACTGTTGCAAATTTTTTTTTTTTGGTAATGACACTTATATCCGCGCGGATAGGGTCAAGATCTGACAGTTTTCATTTATTTCGGTGGTTGGATATGGTTTGGACCATAAATGTCATTGAAACTTCATCTTCTGCAGTTCAAACTCACTGGAATTTCGGGAGAGAAGAGAAAAAACATGGAAATGGCCAAAAATTCTCCAAAATTGTCCAAAGAAAGGCAAATTTTGTTCTTTGAAAAGTTCAAGGAGTGGTGTAGGGAGATTATGCACGGGAGAAGATCATTCTTTGAAGAAAGGTACAAGATACGATGCTTGTGGTCTCTCAAAGAATTGGTTCCGGATTATGACCTCTTAAGAGCTTCTTCTTCGTTTTGGGATACTAGAAGGCATGTCTTTTGCCTTTCCTTCAATGAGATTGTTCCGACTGTCGAAGAATTTCGGGCCTTGCTTGGAGGTCCGGAGGTGGAAGAGATAGCGGTTCCCTTGCCCGGAGGGGCTTCTTTTTGCGACAGTTGTGCGTCCTCCTTCATCTTTCCCGGAGGAAAGCGCAAGGTATGATCCGCGGTCCCGATCATTTCGATATTTCCGGTCTTCCCGACAGATTTAGGGGCCTAGGTTTGGTAGATGATGCGTATTGGGATGCCTTTGCACATTGTATGTTTGGCACCCTGTTCATGGTCTATTCCTTTGGGATTTGCCATCGGTCTCTGCTAGATGTTGTCGTTCACCGCTGTCGCACAGGCGAGAGATGTCGTTCCTTTGATTACGGGAGACTTTTCATGCTCTCGATAGTTAGCTACCGGAAGGCGGTATATGCACGGGGGCAGCCCGTTTCTCTTGACCCTGTGGGCGATGGAGCGTTTGGGGGTTCTTCGGAAACCTACGATATGATCGAGCCTTGGACATTTGCCGGGAGAGGGGTTGATGTGGATTTTGATGATCGGGGCTCGTGGGAGCGTTGGATGGCGGGTCGCGGGCTGAAGACATCAGATGGTCGGTGCCTTGTTGGCGGGTGGAGACTCGCAGAGTGCTTCGAGATGGGTCTCCCGTGGTCATGCTTCGGGGCTTTCTCGATCCGGCTTCTATATTCCGGCTTTAGTTTTGAGACAGTTTGGCCTGGAGCAGGTTCCTTTGGAGGGCTTTGAGGATATAGCCACAGGGGTGGTGGCTCCTGTTTCCATGGATGATCCCTCGGTGTTTCCATTTCTTTCCCAAGCATGGAGGTATGATGCCTTTCCTCCTCGGGTCATTCTCGGGCGTCGAGACCGGTGTTCACGACCACTTGGTACCTGGATTGGTATGAGAGGCATGCAGGAGAGACTCGGGTGGCTATTTTGAGACGGCGTGAGGCCATTGTGGGTGCGGAGGACCGGGCTGTTTCGAGAGGAGGAGGGCCGAGGCGAGGGCCAGCCCTCATGGCCCGGGAGCGGAGACGCGTGACCGGCCCTATGAGGCTTACGTCAAGAGACGGGAGAGGAGGGCTCCTATGCTACCGGCTAGGCTACGGGAGATGAGGGATGACTCTAGGGCTACTAAGGCCACGACGGAGGCTGGTTTGATAGACCCTGTCCCTATACCGAGCTTGGTAGGAGGAACAGCGACATTTTTCCTGTTCGAGAAAAAGAAGATTCGAAGGGGAAGAAGAGGGGAGAGGCCGGTGCGAGTGGCTTGGAGTGACTCGAGGTTTCCGAGTATCCCTTTTCTTGTCATGGCGGACACATTAGTTTGATTATGTATCTTAGTTTTCTTTTAGCGGGTTACCAGTTGTAGGAATGAATCGGGCTTAGACTCATCAAAGAGCTTTTAACTCGTAATGAATATTTGAATTGCTTTAGAGTTTTTCGAGACGCTTTCATGGTCTGATCAATTGTATTGATGCCAAAGTATGGCTTTTATTTGTGTTTTAGACCGAACCGTTTCCGCCGCCTACGTTCCCCTCATTTTGAGGAGCTCGGGTCTTCGTAGTTCAACCCGGTGAACTCCTTTTTTTTTTGTTTTTTTTTGTTTTTTTTTTTTTTTGTTTTTTTTTTGGTGTTTTTTTTTTGTTGTTTTTTTTTTGTGTTTTTTTTTGTTGTTTTTTTTTTGTTTTTTTTTTTTTGTTGTTTTTTTTGGTGCAACCACTGTTTTTACCTAGGCCGCCCTTCTCGGGTTTTCAACCTAGTTGGGTATTTCTCTTTTAGCACTTTTCCTTCTTTCTTCTTTTTTTTTGTTTTACGCGTAGTATCCGCGCAGCTTGTCACCATTCACTGGGTGTACAAAGGGATTCCCGTCGAGGTGCACAAGTTGCATGGCTCCTCCGGAGAAGATCTTACGGACGACATATGGCCCGACCCATACAGCTCCCATTTTCCGAGGGGTTGATACGGGTAGGGGCTTTTCTTTAGAACGAGATCACCTTCTCGGATCTCCGATGCTTTACTTTCTTGTCGAAGGCTCTAGCCATTCTTCCTTGGTAGGCCCGGATGTGTTCCATGGCCTTCAATCGGCGTTCGTCTAGTAGGGCCAATTCGTCATGGCGACTGGGAGCCATTCGACCTCGTTGATCTGGCTTTCCCGGCGGTATACGGAGCGAGGGTATTTCCGGCATCGATTGGGAGTACGGCTTCCATTCCGTATGTGAGGGCAAAAGGTGTTTCCCGATTGCCGTTCGGCGATGTTCTGTAGCCCCCGAGTGCCAAGTGTAACTTCTCGGGCCAATCTACGCCTTGGACAGCCATTTTCCGGATGATATTTTCCAGAGTCTTGTTTCTTTGCTTCGACGGCTCCGTTGGTTTTGGGGCACAGTAGGGAGATGACTTGTGACGGGTTATTCGGAATTCCGCCGGCGGTTTTCACATTCCCCTTGAAGTGGGATCCATTATACGAGATGATTTCTACCGGCAACCCGTATCTGCACATGATGTTTTCTTTGATGAAGAGGGCAACTTTCCTTGAATTGAGGATTTTGTAGGACTTGGCTTCAACCCACTTGGTGAAGTAATCCACGGCTACCAGGACGAACTCGTGGCCGTTCTTGCTGATGGTGTGATTTTGCCTATGACATCAATTCCCCAAGTGACGAAAGGCCAAGGGTTGTCATGCGGTATAACTCGTGAGGAGGCAAGTGATTAAGATTTGAGTATCGGCGACATTTGTCGCAGCTTTTGACAAAGCTGGATGCGGTCGGCTTCCATGGTGATCCAAAAATACCCCATTCTCGGTATGATTTGCATCGTAGCTCGAGCATTCATGTGAGGGCCGCAGGTACCACCCTGTATTTCTTTCATGTGTTCGGTAGCCTCTTGTTTGCCGATACATCGCGGAGGGGGCCTTGATAACGTTTTTGTATAACATGTTTCCCAAAAGAACATAATGGGAGGCGAGCCGCTTCAGGGCTGAGAGACTTTTCGCTTTGATTCCTTCTTTATATTCCCCATCTTCATTTTTGAAAGAGGCCTCGCCATCCTTCAGGTACTGGTAAATCTGAGTGTACCAGGGATCATTGGCCGGTTCGGCTTCCGCTTCAATTTCGAAGCAATAGGCGGGGTTTTCTCTTCTCCCGACTCTGAATGGTTTAACAGACTTTCCTTCGGGTATTTCGACAAGAGAGGCTAGTGTAGCCAGAGCATCTGCGAACCTGTTTCGGTCTCTTGGCAGGTAATGAAAGCTGATTTCTTTGAATTGAGCCACTAGTTCTTCCATGTAAGCATGATACTTCTGCAAACCCGGATCCACGGTCTTCCATTTGTTAGAGACCGATTGATGATGAGGGCAGAGTCACCGTACACCTCCAATTCCTTGATATTTCTTTCAAGGGCGGCTTCCAGCCCAGCTATGCAAGCTTCATATTCAGCGGCGTTGTTGGTGACTTCGAAGTTCAGCCTTGCTGCTATGGGGGTGTGTTCGTCAGTAGGATCGACCAGGAGCATTCCTATCCCGTTCCCCCTTTTGTTTGACGCTCCGTCGAAGAAGAGTTGCCAGTGATTTTCTCCTTCTAGGGCGAAGATTCCATCATCGGGAAATTGAGGTTCAGGTCCTCGAGACTCATCACTTGGGAAATCGGCCAGATGTTCTGCCATTATGCGTCCTTTTACGGATTTCCTTGAAACATAAGTGATGTCATATTCGGCCAAAAAGAACGACCATTTTGCCAATCTCATGGAGATGGAAGGCTTGTCGAACAGATATTTGATGGGGTCTATCCTTGAAACAAGATGTATCGGGTGAGACTGCATGTAGTGTTTCAACTTTCCCACTACCCAGACCAAACCTGCGCAAGTCTTCTCGCAAGCAGAGTAATTGAGTTCGCTTCCTTGGAGCTTTCTGCTTACGAAATAGATGGCGTTTTTGTTGGGTATGCATGTTTTAACCCTCCTATTTTGTATTTGATTTGATTGATACCATGACCTCCTGTCTATTTTAAGGACTTTAGGACACTATGTAATGAAGCTTAGACTTCAATTTTTTAGCTAAGTCCATTTTATAGAATAGGTTAATCTTAGGCTTGAAGTATGGCACAAGTTTCATTGGAAGTAAGGTTGTAGTTCCTGAAGTATTCAAAACCGCACCATGAACCGCACATGCAAACCGCAAGTGCAGTTCAAGCCTTGAACTTGCTTCTTGAACCAACCGCATGCAACCGCCCTTGAACCGCACCTGTGCAGTTCATGTGCAACCGCATCCTTGCAACCTCCTGGTGTAGCAAAACCGCATTCCTAATCGCATCTCACCAACCGCATCCAATGATTGGCTACTTGGAGTGAACAACTTTTTATCCGTTGGATTCCACGTCAGCAATATCAAAAGTCAACCACCATATCTTGTCACGTGATTCAACGTCGAAAAGATCCGCAAGGATCTTGAAAAGATGACAGTGTCCTAACCTCATTGCTTGCGGCTGGAGCACGATCGGCTTTACTGCGGCTTACTAAAGGACAAAAGTGGTTGCTTTGTGGACCAATAGGATTGCATCAAGTACCGTCCTTCAACAGTGTATCCAACGGCTAGTTTCTTGATGCTTGGGTATAAATACCCCCAATCTTCACCATTTGAAGATTGCTTGAAAAATTGAGAAGTGCTTTGTGTTCATAGAAGCTGAAGCTCGCCGAAATTATTCAACCCTTTGAATCTTCATCTTCATACTTCAAGAAATATTCCCAGCCCAAATCAAGCCTTAACACATTCAAGAATCATTGTGCTCTACATCTCACGCATTTAAAGAGCCTTGATCTTGTTCTCTCACACACACCTCTCTTGTTTAAACACATAGTTTATTCACTTGAGATACACTGGTTATAGTTTTGGATTTGTTCTTCATAGAAAAGATTTTATTGTACTTTGTAATCTCACAATACTTAATATAAAATCTCTCTTAGAAATCCAAGACTAACCATCTTGGTAGTGGACGTAGATCGTTTATCGATTGAACCACTCCAAATAGCGTGTTCTTACTTTCTGCATTTATATTTCTTGTGCTTGCTAATTATTTATCTTTGTCTCTGTTTGATCTTTATTTAGCTATCCATTATTGTGAAATAGTGTTTGGAGTTAACAAAGTCAAAACCACACGTGTTTGTAAAACTGCACTTCCCAAAACCGCACCACCAAAACCGCATTTTACAAACCGCCTCTCAAAACCGCTTTACACTCTATTATTCCGCGTGCATTTTACACTATCACTTGCGCCTATTATCAACTCGCAAGAGAATTTTGTAAGCAAGAGGTTCGCCTTTAAAAGAGGGCGAAAAATTTTAAACAGCCTATTCACCCCCTCTAGCCGTATTTTCACCCTTGTTGCCACCTTTGGGACCAACAAGTGGTATCAAAGCAAACACATTTTAAAACCATCGTTTTTCAAGCTTAACAGCTTGTGTGCCGATTCGATATGGCAACCTCAAAGACAATGACTACCGTTAACTATTCACACATTCCAATGTTGGACGAAGACCACTTTGACATCTGGAAGTGCCGAATGCTTATTCATTTGGAAACCATAGATGAAATGCCGGTGGAGTGCGTGATCAATGGCCCTCTAATTCCAATGAAGGCTAACACCGATGCAACCACCAATGCCGAAACTCCAGAGGTCAAAAAAGCCAAAAGATGAGTGGTCGGATGAAGAGAAGAGAATAGTTGCCTTGGACAACAAGGCGAGGTTCATCATTTCGGAACCCTCCCCGTATCAACTCTACGTAAAGTGATGTACCTCAAAACCGCAGCGTATGTGGGATGCCATAGAGAGCTACCTCGAAGGTGATAATGCGTGCAAGGAAAACAAATTATACACTGTTGAAAGATCCTACAACAACTTCAACGTAAAACCCAACGAAACCTTGCGTCAAACCTACGATCGCTATGTTGAGGTAGTTAATGCTTGTAGATCTCTTGGTAAAACTTTAACCGATAAGGAAATCAATATGACTTTCCTATCTCGCTTTAGGTTCTAGATGGGTAAATAAGGCTACCTCTCTAGAAGACTCCAAAGTATTGGGTACTTGGTCATTAAGTAACTTGTATGCCAATCTTAGAGTCTATGAACTTAAACTAAATCATATTGAAGAGATAGAAGGAAAAACCAAATCACTTTCTATGTCCGTAGTGGAACATGAAGAGAAACCATCCACATCCACTCAAACCACGGATTCTTCCATATCAACCTCATCACTCATCGAGATGGATGATGATGATTTTGCCATGTTTGTGAAAAGATTTCAAAAATTTAGAAAATCCTCAAAACCTTTCACAAAATCATTTTCAAAAGGCAAACCTCCCGCAACATTTTCTAGGGTAGAGATACAAAGAAGAAGAGTGACTTGGTATGCTACAACCGTAGGAAACCCGCCACTTTGCATCCGAGTGTCCACAGCTAAATATGAATATATGAAAAGAAAACTTTTCCTTCGAAATTTTCTCATCGTAAGGGAATGGTTGCCGAGGAGGAAGAGAATTCCAAGGAATTAGCAACTTGGATTGAAACAGATTCTCGAGGATGGAAGTGACGGTGAAACCGAAGAGGTTAACCTCTCGCTTAGTTGCAGACGCTTCGATGACTCGCATTCTCGAATCATTTGAGTTGCATGATATGGAGGAAAAGGAGGTTTTTGCAAAACTTCCAAATTATAAATTGGATGATGATATTAAACTTACTCCTAGCGTTAAGATAGGAAATTGTTCGTATTCACGTCCCATTTTCTCATCTAAAACCTGCTCCACCTTCAAAAGCTATTCCAAAGAAAATTTTGAAAAAGGTGGTGGAAGAGGTTTCTCCCATGGAACATGAAAAGATGTTCAAGGAAGCTGAAATGGTGATCCATCAATTCTCAAATCTTAAGAAAGCCTTAAGCTTAGCTCATGATGAACTTAATCTGTACAAGACGGAGAAAACCGTGGATGAGGTCTGAAATTTCTAATCTTAAGGACCAAATCAAACAGATGACTCCTCTTGCTGATCAAAACCGCATCCTTGAAACTAAGGTTGCTGCACTTCAACTCAGAATGATGACTTGGTAACCCAAATCGACGATCGTCAAAAGATTATTGATTCGTGGCTCAAGTCTCAATCCACCAAGGATAAAATCTTGGACTTCCAAGTTCCTCCCGGAACTAAGGATGGTCTAGGGTTTGGATCTCGAGGAAGAGGAGAAGTGTGCATCCTCGAGTGAAAAGGATGAGGAAATTTTGGAACTAACTAAAGAAATTCCCAAGGAAGCATGCTAAAGGAAAGGGTAAAGGAAGACAAGTAAATTATGTCTACCCTAAAGGAAAGCAATATGGGAAGAATTCTGTGTTAAAACCTAAGAATTCGGTGGAAGCACCCGAAGTGGAAATGGCTTATGGAATTGGTAGAATCCCCGCTCCAACCTCTTCGGTGGAAAAGGCGGTTCTGCTAACTCTGTGTCCGACCGCTTCTTCTTCGACCGCTCCTCCCGCCTTCAAAAGCAGAATAGCGTTCCTGCAAAATACGTGGTCAAACCAAAGCCTCGTTCCCTTCAGATCGGAATGTTAGCCGGAACCGCACCTCCCAAACCGCTTCCTTGTCCTAAACCGCATGCAACTCCTAAGAAGAGTAAGGAGTTAGTAAAACCTCATGAAGCTTGTAGCTATTATAAATGTTCTCAGTGTGTGATGGTTTAGGTCACAAGGCCGCAGAATGCCTTTTGCGGTTCACATCCAATGCCAGGAAGAGCAAACCTCCTTCGTCAAGCAAAGTGTGGGTCGTAAAGGGTTGCTAACTTCAGACCCAAGGAATAAAGGGGGACCTCGTTCTTAATGTTTACATTTCAGTCCTCTCGCTTCATGGCCGGTCACTCCAAGGATAATGAATGGTATCTTGACAAAGGGTCGCCAAGACATATGACCGAGATAGATCGTTACTTGAAGATGTCGTTGAAGCAAGTGGTCCATCTCGTAACCTTTCGTGACAACAACAAAGGCAAGACCATTGGATATGGTGTTATAAGGAGAGGAAACCTAACTATTGAGAAGGTTTCTCTTGTCGATGGACTCAAGCACAACCTCCTTTCAATTTCTCAATTTTGCGACAAAGGAATGCTTTGCAACTTCACGTCATCAAATTGCTTTATTAAAGATAGCATTTCCGGCGTCACACTACTCACTGGATTCGTAAGAGTAATATTTACATTATTGATCTAAATTCCCGCATGTAGTATTACTAATCTCTCGTTTTGTAGCTAAGAATGTGAGCGAAAATAGTTGGCTATGGCACAAGAGGTTGAGCCACTTGAACTTCAAGTATCTTGCAAAGATTGGTAGGGAAAACCTCGTTCGTGGTTTACCCAAAGTGGCCGACCACCATCCAGAAATGCAAGCAGATGCCACTTGGTAAGCGCCCGCGTCGTCTTTCACCAAGAAGACCGCTCCATCAACTTCAAGATGTTTACAATCGCTTCACATAGATTTGTTTGGACCCGTAACCACCGCCAAAGCATTGGAGGAAATAGATATACTTTAGTGGTGGTGGATGATTACTCAAGATATACGTGGGTTGAGATGATGATTTCCAAAGATGATTGTTATGAGATTCTCACCGCACTTTTTAGACGGCTCCAAACTCAAAAAGAAGATGACATCGTTAGTGTTCGATCGTATAATGGAACAGAATTCAAGAACAACGGTGTTGCTCAAGACATTGTGATGACCATGGGATTGATCACAATTTTTCCATACCTGGGTGTTCCACAACAAAATGGGGTTGTGGAAAGGAAGAATAGGACATTGATTGAGGCCGGAAAGACAATGATATCTGGCGAAGCTACCTCGCATTTTTGGGTCAAGCAATCAATACCGCATGCTTCACTCGTAACCGCTCCCTCATCAACAAAACCTATAATAAGACTCCCTATGAGCTTTGGCGAGGAAGAACCCCCAACATTGCATTCTTCAAGATCTTTGGCTGCAAATGCTTTGTCCTCTACAACTAAGAGAAAATAGAGGTAAATTCGGAGCCAAGGCCGACGAAGGTATTTTTGTTGGGTATGCTAAACATTCTATAGCTTTTCGTATTTTCAATAAAACTAGTTTAAAAATAGTAGAGTCTCGTCCATGTTACTTTTGATGAGCATTCTCTCCTTGAGCCACATTTGGCTCCAAATGTTGCCGATGATTTTGTTGAGCATAATGAACCAGGTGAACCATCTCAAACCGCACCCGAACCTCAACCGCAAAATCCAAGACCCTCAACCGAAATTCCCTCAAACCGCACTTTTGAAACCGCACCGAAGTTCCTACTCCGTATGCAACCGCAAGGGAAGATGAAGTTAGGAATTCCCTATCCAGCCTTATAGAACCTCTTCGTCAACTTACATTCCATGACTTCGCCAAGGATCTAACGATGTTCTAATTGAAGATCTTCAAAGAAACCTCACCCAACCAGACTTACCCCTGAGGTTCGTGAAGTCGCTAGCCACCCTCACAAATGTGATTGGTGATCTGTTTTCCGGTGTTCAAACAAGGAGATCAAATTATGATGAGCATACTTCTTTTATCTCAAGTTGAACCCAAGAAGATTGATGAAGCACTCCAAGATTCAAGTTGGGTCGTTGCTATGCAAGAAGAACTCAACCGCTTGAAAGATGCAAGGTCTGGACTTTGGTGCCTAGACCTCAGGATCAAGGAGTGATAGGAACTAAGTGGGTATTTAGGAATAAGATGGACGAGAATGGAAGCATCACTAGGAATAAAGCAAGGTTGGTTGCACAAGGATATAGGCAAGAAGAAGGAATTGATTATGATGAAACCTTTGCTCCAGTTGCAAGATTGGAAGCTATCGTAATCTTCTTAGCCTACGCCTCTTTTAAGCGTTTCAAGTTATATCAAATGGACGTAAAGAGTGCATTCCTCAACGGCGAACTGCAAGAGACCGTGTATGTTGCCCAACCACCTGGATTTGAAGACTCCAAATTTCTCAATCATGTCTACAAACTCCAAAAAGCTTTGTATGGACTTAAGCAAGCTCCAAGGGCATGGTATGAGACTCTTTCTAAATTTTTACTAGAAAAAGGATTTAAACGTGGTAAAATTGATACAACTCTTTTTATTGCCAAATATAATGAGCATACTTTACTTGTTCAAATTTATGTCGATGATATTATTTTTGGTTCTACTAATGAGTTACTTTGTAAGCGTTTCGAAAAGCTAATGAAAAGCAAGTTTGAGATGAGCATGATGGGAGAATTAACATTCTTCCTCGGGCTTCAAATCAAGCAATGCGAAGAAGGTATCTTCATCAGCCAAGCCAAGTACACCAAGGAGTTAATAAAGAAGTTTGGATTAGAAAATGCTAAAGCATATGATACTCCTATGGCCACCGGCAATAAGCTAGATAAGGATCTCAAAGGTAAGAAAGTTGATCAAACTTTATATCGAGGTATGATCGGCTCATTACTTTACTTAACTGCTAGTAGGCCAGATATCATGTTTAGTGTCTGTGTATGTGCTCGCTATCAAGCGCATCCTAGAGAAGCACATCTTATTGCAAAGCGTATAATCCGCTATTTATCCGGAACCACTAACCTTGGACTTGGGTATTCCAAAGATTCGAACTTCGATCTTGTAGGTTATTCAGATGCAGATTATGCAGCTTGTACTATTGACAGGAAAAGCACTAGTGGTACTTGTCATTTCCTGAATAGACTAGTTGCTTGGGCCAGCAAAAAGCAAGCTTCGGGCCAGTCAACCACAGAGGCCGAGTATATTGCCGCCGGTAGTTGTTGCTGTCAAATCCTTTGGATGAAGCAAAGCTGGTAGACTATGGAATCCATGAAGGGAATTGCCCCATCATGTGTGACAACACTTCAACTATTTCAGCCTCCAACAACCCCGTCATGCATTCCAAGACCAAGCATATTGATATCAAGTATCATTTCCTCAAAGACCATGTGGAGAAGAGGAATATCCATTTAGAGTACGTGGGGACAGACAACCGCATTGCCGACATCCTCACAAAGGCTCTTGACTCTAAGAGGTTTTCTTTCCTCGTAGGAGAAATGGGTATGCTTGAACTTAAATAAATTCCATTCTTTTTATTAACTAACTTGGTTGTTGAGTATAGTTTCAATTCCACCGTTGAACCGCGTGTACCAAACCGCAAGGATTCTCAAACCGCACCGCAGCCCAACCGCTTCACTTAAAACCGCATGTCGCAGCTTCAACCGCTTGATCTCAACCGCAGCTCAACTTGGAGTATTTTCTATCTTTACTTTTACTTATAGTTATTAAAAAAAAAAAAAAAAAAAAAAAAAAAAAAAAAAAAACTGCTCAAATTCCTTTTTATTTATTTTTCAAATCCTTCTTTTTTCTTTAAGGGTTTATTTGCAAATGTTTTCCCACGAAAATTTAAATTTTGAGAGCATTTAATGCAAAGGGAACATTAGCATTAAATGGCCTTCATGTCAGCCGTCATTGGTTGATGTGTGAAGCTGAAAGGATGATTGTTTTTGCAATGATTCACTAAGTTGGTGAACCAATGTGTCCTTTCAACTGCCAAACCCTAATCTTTTTCTATATATAGAAGACACAATACACCTTTTCAAACTTTTACTGTCTTCACTCTCTCTGTCACCGTACGTTTCTGTCAGAGCTCACCAAACCCATTCTTCAAAAACTTCATAAGTTTCTAAGTCTTTCTTCATCAATGGCACCCAAACCCATAGAAGATATGGTATGATTTCTTAAACCTAAACTCTTTAATCTTCTGCAAATCATACATGCTATTGAACTATTTCTGCCATTGATGAACACCATGAAGCTTCGAACAACCATAACTAACTTTTGTTCATATTTGCTTCAAATCTTGATCATTTTGCTTGATATTTGTTAGGTTTTGTTCGGAATCATGCATAGATTAAGTTTCTAAACTTTGTTTCATGATCAATCAACATCTTGAACACTGATTTTGAATTTTAAAGTTTCTTAGGTTCGAAACCCATTTCTTGATTTTTCCAGTTTCTGAGTAATTTTGAGCAAAGTAGATGTTTTTATTGTTATATTGTTAATCTACTACTCAATGTGATCATTTTGACATGTTATTTGATCATTTTGGTTAACATTTTTTCAAAATCTTGTTCTTGGTGTTCTTCGTGTTCTTCATGCACTCAAGTAACTGTTCATCATGCTTTTTCAGAAAAATTCTTATGTTTTGGCTTGACCTAATTTTCAAACCTGTTTTTCCATACTTAGAAAATTTCTGAAAATTTTATTTTGTTACATGTTTAAACCGCATGCCATTGAACCGCTTTATTCAAAACCGCATGCTATGTTTTGAAACCGCACTTATAATTGCTTAATTCTCGTTTCAAAACCGCATCCCTGAACCGCATATCTTTTCACTTCTAAACCGCATGCTGAAAACCGCATATACATTTTCAAACCGCATGCTAGAAAATTACTTAAGTTTTACTAAGTATATAGGCTGGACACCATAACCTTCCTCTCTAAGCACCGCTTGCAGTGTGGGATAATTTTGGATTACAATGCCACGTGCTAAGTATATACTTTTGTATTTTTCTTATTTGTTTTCCTACCTGTGTTCACAGTTTCCTTGTGGTTGGAAATTTTCATTTCCAAAACCGCACTATTGCCAACCGCATGTGTGCCCCAACCGCTTGTGAACTGTGATTTTCCTAAAGTATTCTAACTTGTGTGTTTTCTTTGTAGAATACCAAGTACTTTCTACCAGGTTGGGAAATCAATGAACCTGAGTTGCGGTCTGATGCTCTTGGAAGGGAGATGATTAGGAAGATGCAAGCTTCTGGAATCCTTCCCCTCTTCAACAAACAACAAACCTTTACCATCCCCTCCTTCATTGACCAATTTTATGAAACCGCAGTCAAGGGAGTGACTGAGCTTCAGGATGGAACCAAGATACCCAAACTTAGTGGGAATTGTTGAAGGGTTTAAGGTCTCAATTGACTACTTGGACATCAGAAGCACCTTCGATTTCCATGTGTCTGGTGCTCCAGTTGAAGTGTCCCAAGAGGTTCAGGATGCTACCTGCTCAACTCTTACTGGAACCCTGGCTTCTTTATCTGGCAACTACAAGAAGATAGCTAGGAAAGAGTTTGGAGAAATGATGAGCCATTTATGTTACTTAGTAGGGAAGTCTGTGTGGGAAGACAGAAACCACAACAACTTCACCTCTTCTCAAAGGGCAAGTATTGCTGTGCCATATACAACGGAATGAAGCTCCATTGGCCCAAAATCTTGATGAAAGAGCTGGCCAGCGGATTGATGCCTACCGCTTGAAGACCAAGGATGTGCATACCAGTGGAGACCGTTTGGTAGATCAAGCTAACCGCCATCTTTGGCAACTATCAGCACTTGGAAGCTATGAAGACAACCACTCCTGATATCTGCTATCATTGGGGAGTTGAAGAATCTTTTGGGCTCAAGGCTTGCCACTCCTTCAGCATTCTCTTTGGCAATGAAGACTACAAGGCTCGTATGATGCCGATACCTTTCAACCCAAGGAACTTTATGTGGAGATGACTCCGGCGACCGCATCAAGAGCCATTGGCAAAGCTATCAAAAAGGTCTCAAGGAAAAGAAAAGCACCCGCGTAACCCCTTCTTAAGCCAACTTCAACCGCGCCAACCCAACCGCGTGGTTCAGCCGGGTGCAGCCCAAGCCGAAGAAGCCAAGGAAAGGGAAAGAGAAGATGACCCTTCTGGATGAAGTGGTTGAAGAAGAAGAAGAAGAGGAGGATGCAACTATTCCTCCATTGATTGCCAAGGCCAAGAAGGCAAAAGAAACTCAGGCTGAGCTAGCCAAAATGACTGATGAGGAGTTAGCTGCTTACTATGAAGCTGAGATTGAGAGGATAAAGAAGAAGCAAGCTGAGAAGGGTGCTGCCTCAGGAAAAACCAAGGATCCTATTCCCCAACCGCCACCTTCTCAACCGCCCCAAACCAAACCGCTTGCCCAAACCCCACCTCAATCTCCTATCCTCTCCCATCATTCCTCACCAGCCAAAACTCTATCACCAAAACCGCTTTCTCCTCCACAACCACAAAGAGCTGCAACCGCTCAGGGGGAGAAACCAAAGAGGGTCAAACACTTAGCCCAAAAGAAGACCCCAACCAAAGGCCCCAAGCGGTTTCTTCAAAGAGTTCGCAAACAACCTTCTCCATCTCCTTCTCCATCCCCTTCTAAATCTTCTTCCTACTCCACTTCCCATACACCGTCCCAATCCCCTTCTAAATCTCATTCTTCCTCCTATCAATCCAAATCACCAACTCCCTCACCTCAGAAAACAAACCGCTCCCCATCTATCCAAAATTAAAACCGCGCCCAATCACCACCGTACTCACATCACACCCCAGCCATCTCAATCTCCAACCTTAACCGCGACAGAACTCCTTCCCCAAACCGCATCAATACTCCTCCTCCTGCAAATTCACCACCTCAAAAATTCCCTACTCCTGACCGCCTTCCTACTCCGCCTCATCAAACCTCACCCATTCCTGAAACCGCACCCACTCAACCGCAAAGAACCCCTCCTGTTTCTGTCCATACCGCCCATACAAGTTCCTCCTCTGATTCTAACCCCATAACTTCTGGGATTCCAACCACCAACATTCCACCCTCAACCGCACCTATCTCAACCGCACCAATCCCCTCTTTACCTATCCCAACCGCTTCTATCCCTTTACCCCAAACACAACAAATTCCTCCCTCAATTACCCAAATTCCTTCAACTCCAACCGCACCCTCAGACTACCTTCAAATTCTTTCAACCCTTCAACTGATTCAATCACAGTTGATTGTAAACCAAGGCCACATGCTAAAACTGACTGAATCCAACTTGGCCTTAACCGCATCCAATGCCAACCTGGAAGCCTCCAACCGCTCTCTACATGCCAAGGTTGATGCTCAAGCTGCTGAAATGGCCATCATGAAATCCCAATTGATTGATGCCATTAAGGGGGAGAGAGTGTCCACAGAAGCTGTCAAAACCGCAGCTAATGAATGCTTCCAAGCCTTTAAAGAAGATCTAGCCACTGGAGTGCTCAAAGCCATGGGTGATGCTGTTTCAAAATCTCAACTTCATGAAATGCTCACAAATCTTTCCAGTGAGTTTGTCACCTCCACCAACTCTGCACTGATAGCTTTCATGAAGACCCTCCAAGAAACCCAACCGCAGCAAGCCTCAACCTCAGCCGCTCCTTCCCAAACCGCTCTAGATGACTTGCAGCTGAAAATCTTTACTGAACTGGACTCCCTTAAAGATAGAATAAATGTTGATCTCAACATAGTGGGAGACAGTATCAAAGAGCAAGTAAGGAATTTTGATGATGATATCTCCTTCAGATTTGAGAACCTCAAAGCAGGCTTCAACCTCAAGCTAGACAACTCCATCAAGGAATTGAAGTCCAACCTGAATGTGACTGTTGATCTGGAACCGCTTAGAGATGCTCTCTCTACTCAAACAAGAGCCATTCGGGATGAGATCTTCACATTCTACAATGCCTTGAAGGCCTGCATTGAAGGATTCACTACTCAGATCAAGGAAAGTGTTGATGGAAACACTAGATCTGTTGATGCCGTTGGAACCGCCGTCTGCTGATTCTCAGAATCGCACCGCGATCTGTTGAGACTACTCTTGCCGGACAGTGAAGACCTCGAGCCCTCGGAAGAAATATCGAGGTGAAAGCTCAGCCTTCGGACCTTCAACCGCACCTGCCCCAAAGAAGAAGTCAATCAACCAAGAGAGCAAGCACGCCATCAACATCAACCGCGCCATCATCAACCGCGTCAGCATTAGGATTTCTCATTTGTAATTCCTTTATCCTTTTTGCTGAACTCCTTTTTTTGTTTTGTTGGACCACACTCCATGTAATTTTTGTCCAACTTTCTTTTGTTTTTGAAACCTTTGTATTTTGCTTCTCTACCATTGTAAGTGTAACCGCATTGGTAGTAATGAAAAATGCATCATTGGTTCCAAAACCTTGTTCATATCAAACTGCTTGTTTGTAGAACAATGAAACCTCTTATGGTTTATAAAACTCATTCAAATATTTTCTAACTTAAAATCACTATTTTGAATTGATGTTTAAACATTCAGTTTGAACCGCACTTTGAACTTAAACTCACAATTTCTTAAGTGCACTGAATGCATTTCTATACTTTCCACATTGTAAGTTTTCATCTTTTAGAAAGTATAGAAATCTATAGCTTAAGCTAAGTGTGTGCATTGACTTGGGACATGAATTACCATGTTAATTCTTATGGACATGTTCTTACCAAGTACAATGTTTGCTTTTGTTATAGTAGGTAATGGCATCAATCAAATAGGGGGAGATTGTTGGGTATGCATGTTTTAACCCTCCTATTTTGTATTTGATTTGATTGATACCATGACCTCCTGTCTATTTTAAGGACTTTAGGACACTATGTAATGAAGCTTAGACTTCAATTTTTTAGCTAAGTCCATTTTATAGAATAGGTTAATCTTAGGCTTGAAGTATGGCACAAGTTTCATTGGAAGTAAGGTTGTAGTTCCTGAAGTATTCAAAACCGCACCATGAACCGCACATGCAAACCGCAAGTGCGGTTCAAGCTTGAACTTGCTTCTTGAACCAACCGCATGCACTGCCCTTGAACCGCACCTGTGCAGTTCATGTGCAACCGCATCCTTGCAACCTCCTGGTGTAGCAAAACCGCATTCCTAATCGCATCTCACCAACCGCATCCAATGATTGGCTACTTGGAGTGAACAACTTTTTATCCGTTGGATTCCACGTCAGCAATATCAAAAGTCAACCACCATATCTTGTCACGTGATTCAACGTCAGAAAAGATCTGCAAGGATCTTGAAAAGATGACAGGTGTCCTAACCTCATTGCTTGCACTGAGCCTGATCGGCTTTACTGCAAAGCACTGTACCAAAGGACAAAAGTGGTTCTTTGTGGACCAATAGGATTGCATCAAGTACTGTCCTTCAACAGCTGTATCCAACGGCTAGTTTCTTGATGCTTGGGTATAAATACCCCCAATCTTCACCATTTGAAGATTGCTTGAAAAATTGAGAAGTGCTGTGTTCATAGAAGCTGAAGCTCTGCCTAGAAATTATTCAACCCTTTGAATCTTCATCTTCATACTTCAAGAAATATTCTCCAGCCCAGAAATCAAGCCTTAACACATTCAAGAATCATTGTGCTCTACATCTCACAGATTTAAAGAGCCTTGATCTTGTTCTCACACACACACCTCTCTTGTTTAAACACATAGTTTATTCACTTGAGATACACTGGTTATAGTTTTGGATTTGTTCTTCATAGAAAAGATTTTATTGTACTTTGTAATCTCACAATACTTAATATAAAATCTCTCTTAGAAATCCAAGACTAACCATCTTGGTAGTGGACGTAGATCGTTTATCGATTGAACCACTCCAAATAGCGTGTTCTTACTTTCTGCATTTATATTTCTTGTGCTTGCTAATTATTTATCTTTGTCTCTGTTTGATCTTTATTTAGCTATCCATTATTGTGAAATAGTGTTTGGAGTTAACAAAGTCAAAACCACACGTGTTTGTAAAACTGCACTTCCCAAAACCGCACCACCAAAACCGCATTTTACAAACCGCCTCTCAAAACCGCTTTACACTCTATTATTCCGCTGTGCATTTTACACTATCACTTGCAGTCTATTATCAACTGCAAGAGGATTTTGTAAGCAAGAGGTTCAGTCTTTAAAAGAGGGCGAAAAATTTTAAACAGCTATTCACCCCCCCTCTAGCTGTATTTTCACCCTTGTTGCCACCTTTGGGCCAACAGTTTTCGACTTTGGAATCTTTCTTCTCTTGAGCTAGCATAGCCCCAATTGATGTATCCGTGACAGTTAGATATAGCAAGAGTGGCTTTTGCCGATGTGGTGGGCAGAGAATCGGGGGATTCACAAGGTATGCCTTAATCTGTTCAAAGGCAAGCTGACATTCTGGGGTCCATTCTGTGTAGGCATTTTTCTTCATCAACTTGAAGATTGGCTCGCAGATCGAGGTCAGCTGATTTACAAAGCGGCTTATGTATTGCAGTCTTCCCATGAAGGATTTCACTTCGTCGGTGTCCTGGTGGCTTCATTTCAACTATCGCCTTGATTTTCTGGGGATCTACTTCGATTCCCCGTTCTGTCACCATATATCCTAGCACCTTACCTCGTCTTACACCGAAAGTGCACTTGGCTGGATTCAGTCTCATGCCGTGGTCTCGGAGGCGGCCGAAGAATTTTCTCAAATCAACAAAGTGCTGGCTATCTGATCCTCTGGAATGTATTATCATGTCGTCCACATAGACCTCAATTTCTTTGTGGATCATGTCATGGAACAGAGCTGTAGCTGCCCTTTGGTACGTAGCCCCAGCATTCTTTAGTCCGAATGGCATGACCGTGTAGCAGTATGTGCCCCAAGGGGTTGTGAAGGCTGTTTTGGCTTGATCTTCTTCTGCCATTTTGATTTGGTTGTAGCCGGCAAAACCGTCGACGAAGGATTTGACTTCATGGTTGGCCGTGGAATCTACCAAAATGTCGATGTTTGGCAGGGGGAAATCGTCTTTTGGACTGGCTTTGTTCAGATCCCTGAAGTCTACGCAGCACCGGATCTTTCCGTTGGCCTTGGTTACTGTTACTATGTTGGAAAGCCATGTAGGGTATTCAATGACCCTGATGAATCCTGCCCTGAGCATCTTTTCTATCTCCTCTTTCACTTGTAGGGACCATTCGGGCTTAATTCTTCTTAGTTTCTGCTTTACTGGCTTGACTTTTGGGTCGAGCGGTATTCGGTGCTCAACTATGGAAGGATCGAGGCCTGGCATATCTTTATAGGACCATGCGAACACATCCACAAATTCTTTTAGCAGCTCAATTAGGGCATCCCTTTCAGTCCCTTCGAAGAAACTACCAATCTGCGTCTCTTTAGGCTCTTCCGCAGTTCCCAGATTCACACTCGTCAAAATCTCTTCGGCAGCTTGGGCTCGATTTTCCTCTTTCCGGACAACCTGCTTAAAGATTTCTTTGATATATTGTTCATTTAATGTGTCTGCCTCTTCATCTAGTGAATCGTTATTAACTGTTTTTAGATTATTAGTTAATTCATCATTAGTTAAAGCGGCAATTAAGGGATACTCAGAAAGGTTCATCATTTCATTGAAGACGAAGGGGAATACAATGTTCGCTACAGACTCGTAGTCTTCAGGCGTAAGGCCATCGGACGACTCGAGAGACTCGAACTCAACAATGAGAGACTCGGAGGACTTTACAAAGGTTGACACGAAAGGATGGGGGACCAATCCAAGCTTGGTGATCATTTCCTCTTTGGTCGCGGACGGGCCCGAGAGAGTTTCCCAATTCTTTAGCGGCATCGTCGTCGGTGGCTTCACAACTCGGGAAAGGCATGGTTTCGTGCTCCCTCTTCAAGCATTGCTATCATCTCTTTGTGCGAATCGGGAATCAACCGAGGTTCGGCTCTTGAAACTGAGCATGAAGATGTAAGGATCTTCCTCAATCCTGGGGATTTCCATTTCGTCACAATCCGACCGCTCAATCCAGATGTAAGGACGTATTGCGTCTCGGTGTGCTGCTAGAAAAATCTCATGTCCCATACTCGAGCGGAAAGGCTTGGCGGGTAGTTCAGAAGGAGGACGTCCCACACGACGTTCATAGATTCGAGCCGAGTCTGTCGGTGTTTGCCAACTTTTATCATGAAAATCTCCTCACTGGCGAGGCCAAAGAATGGGTTTGCGACGAATGCGACAAATCCGTGATTGAGGACCGGGGACTTGTGTGCCCGTATCATGGCGGTGTTCGGCGTTTCCTTCCAAGACGCCTCCAAGTGTTGGAAATAGCAATTAAATTTGATGAATCGAACTTCTTCTGAGTCTCGCTCGCTTGAGTGTGTCGACATAGTTGGCATTCTTTGGATTCCAAAGGATGCTGGCGAGACTTGCCTCTTGAAGGATGTAGCCCCGGTGTTTGACTGTGGGCGTTCTTGGCTATTGTTTCAGCTTCGTTCCCTATGAGGAAACTGTCACCCCTTATGACTTCAAGGTCTCCCTGCCGGTTGATGAATTTGATGCATTGGTGGAGAGTGGAGGCTATGGCTTTCATGTGATGCAACCAAGGGCGCCCTAGTAGGGCTGTGAACTCGGAGGGGATATCCATTACATGGAACTTTGCGGGCACCATTTGGGTTTCGTACTGCAGTTCCAGAGTCACCGTCCCCGTAATGGGACGAGACGAACCGTCGTAGGCCTCGACACCGGTAGATGGGATCACGCGCCTTTTATTTATGCGGAGGGCCCTCATCATGCCGAGGGAAGGACGTTTACCGATGATCCATTGTCCACTAATACCCTGTGGAGTGACATGGTGTTGAGCCGAATAGTGATGTACAAAGCTTCATTGTGTTGGGAGACATCTCTTGGCAAATCTTCATCGCGAAGGTGATCATACTCCCATATAGGTGAGGATCATAGATTTGGTCCTTGTCTCGGGATGGAGAGTCATCAAGCCACCACTTCGTGCCTTTTTCTTGCGAGGTAGAGTCTTTGCCGAAGCCCCCGGGTTATACCGATGCCTTTTGTGGCGGTTGCCATCTCCAGTCAACATGTTGATTGAGTGGGAATGCTGCATCCGCGTCGGTTTTTCTTCATCGGTGTATACTCGGGAACCGGACAAACCGAACCTTGGCCGACCCCCGAGGGGGTTGGACTTACGTTCTGCAAAGATTCTGCATCCGAAAGTCTCAACTCTGTCGTTGGCAAGGCTTTTCGCTCTTTTACCCCTTTTTGCTTTGGGGAAGACTGACCGGAGTAGAGTACATAATAATCAAATCCCTCGAGATGGCTCCCCGAGCGTTCCCACACCGTTATCACCGGCCTCGAATCTCTCCTTCAATTTTTGCCGGGAGGAAATTTTCTTTTTCTTAGGAGGACGGTCCTCGTGTATCCGGTCCCGATAGTCCCTTTCAAGGCAATCGGGACAGTCACAAATATCCCACCAAATGTGTTCTACGGCCGTGGCGGATTTGGGACCTCGGGTTGAGCGGTTGGGAATGACTTTGAGTGGAACCGGTCCGGGGGATCTCGCCGGGCTCATCTCGGTAGCGAGTGATTGGACTCCGCCGGATAATGAGAGATATTGAGGTCCCGGGAACGGGCACATGTTTGTCCTTCGTGGTAGCCCCGCCGGTTGGGATATTGTTAAGGTCCCGAAGTGGCGTGTGGCCTCTTCCATCCAGCTCGCCGTCCGTTCCGGCGTTCTTCCGGGGCTTTGATGGCCGACCATATTTCTTCAACCTGTCTCCCGATTTTCATCACTCAGCCGATATTTGTGGGATCATCACTTTGAGAGGGGACGACCGACAAGATACCGAACTCTTTCGTCCCCGATCGCCGTTTGGGGGCCGGTTGCCCTGTAAGTCGGCGGGCAGGAGTCCCGGCGGTGGAAACATAGGAATCTTGGGGTAGCATCTTGATGTATCCGGGACTATTAAGAAGAGGGGAGAACCCTCTTCCTTCTTTGCGATAAAAGTGCCATCGGAGTTGAGACCGATAGTCAAACCATGACTTGCGACAACCCTCGCAGGTCATCAATTTGAGCCTCATGTCGAAGTCTCATCTCGTTTCTACCAACCGGATCCACATCGGTCTGTCGAGGGATTTTGGAGGACGGAGCAACGTTATCCCCATCATTACCACCGATGCGAGACATTCAAACCCGGAGTCGGAACAAACGGTGAAGCCGACGATGCGCTTGACTCTTCCCAACTGATCAAACGGTGACCCGGTGCCCGAAACCAAGCTTTGTGCGGAGGCTGGGGAAAGGACACGAAGGTTCGGATGTCCGGGAATGGAAGGAGGGTAGGTGTTTGGGCTTTAGGCTCATGCAACATGCGCTTATTTGTTCACGTTTACTTAAAACATGTTTTATTAACCTAATCGGTTGGAAAAGATTGCTCTTCTTTTTCGCAAACTACTCGATTCCCGGATCGGTGGGCCCCGTCACTACGTCTATAAGCCCCTCGTATTCCACCCGTATTTCGACCTCCCGGGGTGGACAGCCTCGGGCGAGGTCCTATAGGGCAAGCGGGTCCCACCGACCGAAAGAAAAACGATCCTAAAAGTCGGCGGGTAATCGAGTCTTAACGAGCATTCGATGTAAATTACGGACAAAGCTGACGTCAAAAGTCAAGATCAGGTCCGAGGGCTCGACGAAAAGTCAGCATTATTTGGACTGATAAATGTCCACGATTGATCTTGATTTGTTGTCAATTAGGCCGTAATTAGGCATGGAATAATCATTAATCCTTGATGACTCGGTGTCAATGCCGGGAGTCGAGTGTATAATTTGTGCCGCCGAGCCGAAGTCAAGGCGCCTGGTCAATATCTTGGTCAAAGTCTGCGGCGGAAAACCGGCAGATCTTCGGCGATTAGGGACCCCGAAAGATATTGAGTCGGTATGCCGACAAAGGCTTGAAAGGAAAGGTCTATACACGTACGGGGCATGACACGGAGACCCGGACTAAAAACCAACCGGGTCGCAGACAAAGTGTGTCACGGACGAGTGCATGGTCGACACGAGGCTCCATGGGATGTTTGGGTAGTCCTGTGCTCATCCGAGAGGCGTAATAAGACCAAACGGACCGCGACAAGGATTTCCCGGGTTAAGGACGTAGTGTGCGGTGTACGGTCACGTGCGCGTAGTGTGCAAGCAGTCTATATTCTTTTTCTGAGTAAAATAGAAATTTTTTTATGTGTCTTAAAAATATGATGCATGATTTTTTTTTTTTGAGAATTTTCTTCTTCTTTTTTTTTTGAAAATCTTTTTTTTTTGAATTTTTTTTTGAAATTTTTAATGAGCACATAAGCACGTAAGCACGAAAATTCCGACAGTTAGGGACATTATTCCGACAGTCAAAATTTTGACTTTCTCCGAGGCGGCCAAAACAACATGAAAACTGTGCAAAAATCAACACACACACAAAAATAATTTTCAAAGCCGGGACGGAAGCTTGACCCTCAAAAGCTTTTTTTTTTAAAAACGGAGATACCGGTACGTGGGATTGTTAGACCACAATTTATCCCCGACTCGTGTTAGGAGGCGATAACGGGAAATTTAGTGGTTTCCACCAATATACCAAATACCATTTTTTTAAAAAAAAGCTTAGTCCCCAGCGGAGTCGCCACTGTGATGATGTGTGTTTGTGTCCGAAAATTTTCCCATTTTTGTTTGAAAAAATCAACGAAACGGAGTCGCCACGCCATTTTAATTTTGAGGGCCAAAACTTTGAAAAAAGCCCGAGATCAGAGATTTAGGTTCGGAGGTCATGTTACACGCCGGGAAGGACGTTAGTGTGCACCCGGAATGCCTCGTAAAACGAGTCTTCCAAGCTGAAAATCATTTGTGTGTGTGTGTGTGTGTGTGTGTGTTTTGGCCAAAATACTTTGAAACTCAGAAAAGTAAAAATAGGGATATCTTTACAAGACTTTAAACTGATTCCATGATTTTTTGGAAGATTTTTGGGTTGAGATTTGGTACTCAAAAGACCTTTTGAAGTTGAGAGCCATTTCTGCCAGAATGAAAAAGGCAGTGGACCTTTGATTTTGAAAGGGATTCAAGGGTCTTAAAACTTCATAATCTAGATAAACTCAGAGAATGAAAGTTGTTCTGGACACCTTAAATAATATTTGTGCGAAGGAATTTTCCATTTTGGAGAATATTTGAGGGGTCAAAACCTTCTGGAAACCTCAGATATGAGATCTGGATTCCCAGAAGCTGATGAACTAGCCTCTGAAAGAAAATTTGAAAAGAGGAGTTTTACTCACCCAAAAAATAAGGTAAAAATATGTCTGGAAAGCTCTGGATGTTGGCTACAAAAAGTGTTTTGTAGTCAACATCAAATTCCAAGTTCATCTGTGTCCAAGAATTAAGACAATGGACTGAGGTCTGGGAAAATTGCTACTGGACAGCAACTTCTCAAGAAAGAAAATATGATTTTAAGGGGGGTTTTGCATCCATGCTTGTCCCCATTTCCCTAGGTTTTGGTTAGTGATCACTAGACATTTTAGTGGTGAATCAACTATACCAAACCATCCTTGGGGTACATTAGGACTAAGCATTTCATTTGCTTGGGAAGGGGATTTTTATCCTTTGAAAATGAGATTTTATGCTTGAAAATGGTTTTTAGGGTTTTGAAAATGAGTTTTCTTTGTAAGAAAGTAAGAAAACTTGAAAATAATTTTGATCTTTGTAGAAGATCATCCATGGAAATGGTCTTCCATGGTGATCTTCTTAGATCTAGAGCAAGAAGATGAAAGAACTACATTTTGTAGTTTGAAGATGCATGCATGGTTGAGATTTAGGGTTAGGAGAAGGAGGGTTTATCAATCTTCCTTGTGTTCTTGAGTGTTTGGCTTGAGTGTATGAGTGTTTAGGGCTTTAATATGAGAGTGAGTGGATGAGTATGAGTTGGGAAAGATTGGAGAGAAAATGGTGACAATTCAAGTGAATTCTCACTGTTTTCTCTCTATATTTCGCCAGAGGTTCGGTGCAAAATGTGTTTTTCCTTTTTATTTTTGTGACTGGAGGGCTCAATTTATAGCCCTCTGAAAATTACAAACCCATCCGCGCGGACAGGACCTGCAGCGTGCACTGTTCATTAAATGCAGCTTCAGGCTTTGGATAAGGGGAATATTTCTTTTCAAAATTCAAATTGACCAGCCAGATTATGTTTCCAGCATTTCTATTTGTGGTTTTATTCCTTTTGTTTTGCTTTTTGAGATTCTTTTTGAGGTTTAGCCTTAAATAACAATGCCCATTTTACCCTCACTTTGTTAGAAAAGTTAGGATTGTTAGGAATTGTTAGAAATGTTATAACTTTCGTTAATTTTCTAACGAAAATTCTAACAAGCTCAAATTGGAGCACTTACAGTTACTAGTAGCGCTAATGTAGTTACTTAGGAAATAGAATTTAGTTGAGAATAAATATTAGATTCATAAGATAATTAAATGGAGATTTTCATGATTGCGAAGATCTCTTTTTTTTAAAAGAAACAAATTGAGATTTGAAATGATTTGCTGATAAAACTCATACTTATCTAATCTGTCAATCAAAAAAGTCCAATTCTTCTAATTTTAGATTGAATTCAAAATTCAAATAATTTTAAATTTAAATCAACTAATAAAATTAAAATCTTGTCCTTAAATGAGTTTGACTTGAAATAATTGACAAATGGGAAAATTACATAATGCCATGTCATAATAGTGACATGGCTTAATATGAGGGCTCTAAATATTTGTCTTTTAATATATTATATAGATAGTTGAGAATAAATATTAGATTCATAAGATAATTGAATGGAGATTTTCATGATTGCGGAGATCTCTTTTCGTTTAAAAACAATTCATGATTGCGGAGATCTCTTTTCGTTTAAAAACAAATTGCGATTTAAAATGATTTGCTGATAAAACTCATACTTATCTAATCTGTCAATCAAAAAAGTCCAATTCTTCTAATTTTAGATTGAATTCAAATTTCAAATAATTTTAAATTAAAATCAACTATTAAAATTATAATCTTGTCCTTAAATGAGTTTGACTTGAAATAATTGACCAATGAAAAAATTACTTAATGCCATGTCATAAAAGTGACATGGCTTAATGTGAGGGCTCTAAATGTTTGTCTTTTAATATATTATATAGATAGTTGAGAATAAATATTAGATTCATAAGATAATTGAATTGAAATTTTAATGATTGCGGAGATCTCTTTTCGTTTAAAAATAATTCATGATTGCGGAGATCTCTTTTCGTTTAAAAACAAATTGAGATTTGAAATGATTTGCTGATAAAACTCATACTTATCTAATCTGTTAATCAAAAAAGTCCAATTCTTCTAATTTTAGATTGAATTCAAATTTCAAATAATTTTAAATTTAAATCAACTATTAAAATTATAATCTTGTCCTTAAATGAGTTTGCCTTTAAATAATTGACCAATTGGAAAATTACATAATGCCATGTCATAATAGTGACATGACTTAATGTGAGGCTCTAAATGTTTGTCTTTTAATATATTATTTAGATTACAATATGTTGCTATGCTTCGTAAGAATTTAAAATATTTTGTTACGATATTATACTCTCTCGGTCCCAAAATAGATGACATTTTTTAATTTAAGATTTATTTTTAAAATGATAATTTTTAATAAATAAAATCATAAATATTCTTGTTAGTTGCTATTCACTTTCGAACTTTTAGTTTTGCAAAAAATACAATGAAATATGATTTATTTATTATTAAAATAAATTATTCATGAACGTTTTTTTTAATGTTTTAAAAGATTATTTATTTTGAAAAATAAATTAGATCATTCAATTTGCAATAGAGGAAATAGATAATAGTGGTTAGCCTTGGGTGATATATTAATACGAATAGTAAGAATCTTTTTACTTCAAATTTGAAACTTTAAAGGTACATCTTTGTAGATATGCAAATTTGAATAGAATGATACAATAATAACATTTTTTATGATATAATATGTTTATATAATTTATTTTACGATATAATATATTTTAGATAACTTATTTCAAGGTAAAAATATACTATTTGTCATAAAATTTTGAATCAATTCAAACTAAACAAATATGAAAGTTAAATTTTTAGATTGATATTTTATTCAGTTTGAAGCATACATTATTGAGCATTTAAAATTAGTTAATACTTTTAGTTTTTAATTTGATTTGATTTATTATAATTTTAATCATGGTATTATTCCACTTGTGGTAGTTAATATTTGAGAAGAAAGGAAAAATAATGAATATAAGAACTCAATCTTAATGTTTTCTTCAAAAAAAAAACAAAACTTAATGTTTTAACTGATTTCTAATTTATGAATTTTTTTTTCTTGTATATAACTCTAATGTTTGTTCTTATAATTCAGTTGAAATAATATTTCGAATTTGTATAACTTTTAAGAACAACTCAAAGTAACCAAGCATGGATGGTCAAAACAAACGGAGCCTAAGATGCATATCAACTGAATAAATTTATCTACTAAAGAACTCACTCGATTCGAAATAGAAATTAATGAATGAAATTTAGTACTTCCTTTGTGTCAAGAATAATGTTTTAAAAAAATCAAATTTGCTTTTAATCAAAAGTAAATCTGAAATCTGAAAAATGAGCATTATTTTAGAGAATTAAAATTTCATTATAAAAAGAGAGCTAATATCAAATCTATTTTCATGAAAATTGATTTACCACTCTTTGTGTTTGGCCTATATGTAGAATAAAATAAAAACAAATAGAAATAAGCAATACAAACAACAAACACTTCAAGAAAAAAATATGATGCACACCAACCGAATAAATTTATCCACTAAAGAACTCACTCGATTCGAAATAAAAATTAATGAATGAAATTTAGTACTTCCTTTGTGTCAAGAATAAAATTTAAAAAAAAAAAATCAAATTTGCTTTTAATCAAAAGTAAATCTGAAATTTGAACATTTATTTTGGGACGGAGGAGAAGTATCGATCAAAATAGCCATTTGGACTATTCACACAACCCCGCTGAATCACATAAGAAGTTAACGTTATTTGTAGCGCTAATGTAGTTACTTAGGAAATAGAAATTAGCTGAGAATAAATATTAGATTCATAAGATAATTGAATGGAGATTTTCATGATTGCGAAGATCTCTTTTTTTTAAAAAAAAAAAAACAAATTGAGATTTGAAATGATTTGCTTATAAAACTCATACTTATCTAATCTGTTAATAAAAAAAGTCAAATTCTTCTAATTTTAGATTGAATTCAAATTTCAAATAATTTTAAATTTAAATCAACTAATAAAATTAAAATCTTGTCCTTAAATGAGTTTGACTTGAAATAATTGACCAATGGGAAAATTACATAATGACATGTCATAATAGTGACATGGCTTAATGTGAGGGCTCTAAATGTTTGTCTTTTAATATATTATATAGATACTCCTAAGTAACTCACGTGAACCGCACATGTTGTACTATTCATTTTAAAATTATTTTTTAACAATTCCCCCATCCCCAGTCAATTTTTTTATTATTATATTAAAATTATTTTTTAACAACTATCACTACCCTTACTAACTCTCCACCCTCACCCACCCACCCACAATCAAACTTTTTATTTTACTCATAATTAAATTATATTATTTTTAACAACTTTCCTACCCAACCCCACTCCCTCCCACTCTCAGCTACCTACCCTATCCCCCACCCCACTCTCAGCTACCGACTCGACCCCACACCCACACCCACACCCTATACTATCTGTTGGAGTTTTGGTAGGCTTCTCAAGAACTTAACGAAAAACTTAACATAAAAAAGTAACGTAGATTGGAAAGCTATGAGTCAAGTCGAGTCTTGTATTAAATACAATCTTCGTTACTTTTTTCTGTTAAGTTTTTAATTAAGTTCTTGAGAAGCCTACCAAAACTCCAACAATCGTAAGAAGTTATTTACGCTTCTTCAAGATCTTCAAGAGATGGCAACATAAAATGTTCGTCTACTTGACAACATTGAGATTGGTGCGATTTCTTTGGGAATATCCACCATTGGTATCCAAAGAGGATGATCCCCAAGCAAAGAATGCTTTGGATACATGGAATCACAACGATTTATTGTGTCGCAATTATATTCTTAATGGCTTGGATTATGCACAATACAAGGTGTGTCGTGGCATAAAGACCGCAAGAGAACTTTGGAAATTTCTCGAGATGCACTATTCCATGTGTATAGTGACAAAAAGACGGCAAGTGAACTTGGCGGAAGTAAGTACCGAAAACAAGAGAAAGAACACCGGGAAAGTGAAGAGGACCGCCAAGAAGGTCAAAGGTAATTGTTTTAATTGTGGCAAACCCGGGCATATGACTAGGGAATGTCGACATCCTAGAATCAACAACCAAGGTGGAAACCCTCTTCAAGCCAATGTGAATGAAGATAGAAATGTTCCATTGAACTTCGAGCAACTTAGTCTATCGGGATAAGTTTTGAACTGACCAAATGTGGTTATTATGTTAGTAAAGGGTACCTTGTTGAAGGACTCCTTAACTTGAATTGTAAATGTTTTATCCGCCTAAGTGCGAAGAATAAAATTTCAAATTTTATTTACTTGGTTTGAAGTGTTCCAATTGTTATGGCATGTTCAATTAGGTCGTGTAAATTTAAAATCACTAAGTCGACGAGTTAATTTAAAATTACTACCTAAGATGAAGGTTGATTCGCAAATCAATTGTGATTTCTTTTGTAGAAATCAGTTCAAACCAGAGATAGTAAATAGATAGTTCTTTACTTCTATTAATGATTGCATTTGATAATGCAAAGTTCATCTTTTGGAAAAGTAAAAGTAAAACCTTAAAGTTTTAAGTAAACAATAAGGTTTGTGATTCATCTTAATTAACAATTAAGAATTTCGTAGTGATAGAGGTGGTTAGTATGTGTTAGCAAAATTTGCAATTACAGAAGAAAAGAAATTACAACTAAAAAATTACAGAACAGAAATAAATAAACTGTAACAGAAAATATAAACTGGAAAAGAAGGAAAAGATGGCAGCAACACGATTGTGCACGAGCCCTGATGAATCAGTCTCCTTAAGACTTATTCGTCCCCTCACCAATAGTGCTTGAGGCTGCCTTGGACGCGAGTCTCCCAGGATAGAACGTGCGGACCGGGGGCACTTTGCACCTAAAGTTCCCGGCGAATTGGCAGTGTGCCTAGACAGTATCACCACAATGCGTATGCAAGGAGGCCAAACGAAGATTGAACAATATGCAGCAAAGAGAGAGTGAGAGCAGTTGCAGGAAAAATTTCTGGTGTCTAAAATGGTTTGTGAAGACTCCATTTTATAGCTGCCTTGAATCAAAACTGTCAATCCCATCATAATCACGAAAATTATTACAGTAATAATTTTGCATTTGATTCTGTGATATGGGTACATTACAAGGAAGAATTTAAAATCGAATTAACTCAGTTTCAGTTACAATGGGTAAATGGGAGTAAATTTCCGAAATCAAAATTCAATTTTCGAAATCAAAAATTCAAAATTTTAGCAAAAGGTGGGCTTGCGCGAGTAGGCCATTTCGGAGCTACATTCGTGTCCGCAGGACGCGTACGCACATGAGTTCGGTAGCCCCAAGCCTATTTTGGACCATGATTTGCACCCATCCCCTGCGCACCCGTGCGCGAGAGAGAGCCTCTATGCCACACACAATTACTCCTTACATAAAGTGTAGTAGTATTTAAACTATCTACCTTTCACATTCCCATTCAATGTGGGATAACTTCTTTTTCCCACTTCCAACCCATCATCTTTGAGCCTTAATATTTCATTCATCCATCAACCATTGTGGACAAATAAATATTCGATTTTAATGTTCTCATGGAGTAGAATACACACTACCAGAAACAGGTCATTTAGCGACGGAATTATCAGCGACGGACAGATTCCGTCGCTAAATAGCGGCGGAATATAGGCTTTAGCGTCGGAAAATTTTTGGCGTCAAATTTAGCGACGGAATTTAATTCCGCCGCTAAATTCCGCCGCTAAAACGAATATTCCTCGAATATTCGTTTATTTCCGCCGCTAATTTGGCGGTTGATTTACCGACGGAATATTCCGCCGCTAAATCTTTATCAGCGACGGAAATATTCCGCCGGTGAAAATATATCATTTTTTATTTTTTTATTTATCAGCGTCGGAAATATTCCGACGGTGAAATTAAAATATTTTTTATTTTTCTTTTTGAAATATTACACCGACGGAATATTTCCCACGGTGAAATTAAATGTTTTTTTTTTTTTTTTTTATTAAACACCGACGGAATATTTCCGCCACGATAATTTAATATTTTTTATTTATCGGCGACGGAAAATTCCGTTCGATAACAAAATGTAATTTTTGTTTATTTTTAGAACTAATTAACAAAATAACAAACTAAAAAACATTAAAATATCATAAATATTTATGATATTTTTGAAAAAATAAATAAATCATAAATATTTATTAATTTTAATTTTTAATGCCATTATAAGTACCACATTCAGTCAAGCCAGTTATTCATCCTTGTGAGATCCCGAAAGTTGTGGCGTCATCATGTTCTTTTTTTTTTTGTTTTGAACGAACATTCATGTACGTTTTTGTTTCGACAAAGAATTTAAATTTTAATTTCGCCACTTATCATTTATTTAGGAAAACAATAAGAAAAACCTTTTTGATTTTAAAGAGATTTGAGGGTTCGGGGGTTAAGTTATGGAATGGGTAGGTCGAGGAGTATCCAAAATAAAACAAAAACAAGATTAGTCCAAAACAAGGAACTAACCAATTACTATTAGACAACACTCTGGAGATTATTGTCTCATAAGTCATAACTAAGATATCCAGAAAACAAAGACCCACATCATTACTGCTGAGCACACTGTACTCTCTGGCCCCCACCACCGTGCATGTCATCATCTACATCGTAAGCTTCAATGTTGACATCGTGAAGGGTTGTCTCCTCGCACTCATCATCAAGCTCCATATCTGTCATCTGCGATGAAGGCTTAGGAGGCAAAGACACCCTCTAGGGCCTTGCATTGTTCGGAAGTCAAGGAATGCAGGAAGTCGAACCCAGTTCGGACCCAGACAGGAAGGGAGAGAATTGAAATGTGGAATTACCTGAAATTAAAGATGAAATAGCACCAGGGTAAGAGCGGCTCGATATTTGTTATTTTCAAATTCAATTGCTGGAGAGAGAAAGAGAGAGAGAGAGAGAGAGAGGATGGGAGAGAGGGATTTAGAGGTGTCTGATTAAGTTGGTTTGAAAGTTTGAAAAGGATATTTAGCCCCTAACAAATATGTCATCACCCTTTCGCTTGAACTTTGGGTGCTCTTTCATTGTAGTACAAAGACTATGTCTCCGAGAAGAGTGTCGGGAGCTTCATCGGCTTCTCGTGTGGGAATGTAATTTTCTGTCCATTTTGCATACCCTTCTCCACAACCACTTCCAAGACATTCTTCTCTGTACAATGCAAGGCCCTAGAGGGTGTCGCCTCCTAAGCCTTCATCGCGGATGACGAGATATGGAGCTTGATGAGTGCGAGGAGACAACCCTTCACGATGTCAACATTGAAGCTTACGATGTAGATGATGACATGCGCGGTGGTGGGGGCGAAGAGTGCGGTGTGCTCGGCGGTAATGATGTGGGTCTTTGTTTTGGATATCTTAGTTATTACTTATGAGACAATAATCTCCAGAGTGTTGTCTAATAGTTGGTTAGTTCCTTGTTTTGTATAAACCCTAAACCCGGCCTAAACCACAAACCACAACCCCAATCTAAACCTAAACCACAAACCACAAACCCTAAACCCTAAACCTAACCTAACCCTAACCCCTAAACCACTAAACCACAAACCCCAAACCTAAACCACAAACCCTAAACCTAAACCACAACCTAAACCACAAACCCTAAACCACTAAACCCTAAACCACAACCCCACAAACCTAAACCCCTAACCCCTAAACCCCTAACCCTAAACCCCTAACCCTAACCTAACCCTAACCACCCTAACCCCAACCCAAACCACAAACCCAAACCCTAAACCCTAAACCCACTAAACCCTAAACCTGAACCCCAACCCTGAAACTACCTAAACCCTAAACCCTAAACCACTAAACCCTAAACCTAAACCCTAAACCTAAACCCTAAACCCTAAACTGGCCCAAACCCTAAACCTAAACCACAAACCACAAACACTAACCCTAAGCCACTGACCACTAACCTAAACCCTAAACCCTAACCCCTAAACCCTAAACCATATAGGGTATAGGGTATAGGGTATAGGGTATAGGGTATAGGGTATAGGGTATAGGGTATAGGGTATAGGGTATAGGGTATAGGGGTATAGGGTATAGGGTATAGGGTATAGGGTATAGGGTATAGGGTATAGGGTATAGGAGTATAGGGTATAGGGTATAGGGTATAGGGTATAGGAGTATAGGGTATAGGGTATAGGGTATAGGGTATAGGGTATAGGGTATAGGGTATAGGGTATAGGGTATAGGGTATATGGTATAGGGTATAGGGTATAAATTATAGGGTATAGGGTATAGGGTATAGGGTATAGGGTATAGGGTATAGGGTATAGGGTATAGGGTATAGGGTATAGGGTATGGGTATGGGGTGTAGGGGTATAGGGTATAGGGTATAGGGGTATAGGGTATAGGGTATAGGATATAGGGTATAGGGTATAGGGTATAGGGTATAGGGTATAGGGGTATAGGGTATAGGGTATAGGGTATAGGGTATAGGGTATAGGGTATAGGGTATAGGGTATAGGGTATAGGGTATAGGGTATAGGGTATAGGGTATAGGGTATAGTATAGGGTATAGGGTATAGGGTATAGGTATAGGGTATAGGGTATAGGGTATAGGGTATAGTGTATAGGTATAGGGTATAGGGTATAGGGTATAAAAATAATGTCATTATAAAATTAAAATTAATTAATATTTATGATTTATTTATTTTTTTCAAAAATATCATAAATATTTATGATTTATTTATTTTTATATAAATAAAAATAATGATATTTATTAAATTAAAAATTTTTCAAAAATAATATTTATTGACTCATATTTATTTTTTGAGAGTAATTTAAAATAACTTTCATATTTTATATAAATAAAAATAATGCCATTATAAAATTAAAATTAATTAATATTTATGATTTATTTATTTTTATATAAATATATCATAAATTATTATGATTTATTTATTTTTATATAAATAAAAATAATGATATTTATTAAATTAAAATTAATAAATATTAATGATTTATTTATTTTTCAAAAATATAATGAAAACAATTATATTTATTAATAATAGCGGCGGAAATTTCCGTCGCTGAATTTAAAATCAGCGGCGGAAATTTCCGTCGGTGAGAGTGCCATGTCATCGATCCAGGTGAGCGTACGTATAGTTTAGCGTCGGATTTACAGCGACGGAATATTCCGCCGCTAAATATTAATTATAGCGTCGGAATTTAATTTCCGCCGCTATAATTAATATTTAGCGGCGAAATATTCCGTCGCTGGGGGAAATTATAAAAACTCATTTAATCCCTCAGATATCAATTACGTATCAATTTCCCTCTCTCTCTCTTCCCGCTTTCTCTCTCTTCCCGCTCTCTCTGCGACCTAGAAGAAGAATCGCCGCCGTCGTCCACCTCTCCACCGTCTCCGCCGTGACGAACCTTCGCCGTCCACCATCTCCACCGTCTTCACCATCTGCGTCTCTCTCTCCCTCTCGAAGCGATCCAATTTCTCAATCCTAGCTCTCTCTTCTTCAAGGTACGTGATTTCCCCTCGTTAAACTACATTCGATTGTATTCTTTTTTAATCAATTGTATTGCTGATGCGATTTTTGCCAATCTAGGGTTCTGTATTTTTGCCAATCTAGGGTTCCGTCCACCTCTCCACCGTCTCACGCCGTCGTCTCCGTTGGTCCGTCCGCCTCCTTCCACGGTCAATTTCTCTCTCTTCTCTGTATTCATCAACCAGGTATTTCGATTCCCCCTCTTCATCGATTTTTATGATTTATTTATTTATCGATTTCAAGAAATTTCAAGAAATTGGTTAACCGGCTTAGGTTTCTGTTTTTTTTTTTCTGGAATATTGGCTTATTGTCCTCCTTTGTTAACTAGGTCTTTTGGATAAGACTTGAGTAATATCTTTATTGCATTACTTTGGAGATGTTACGTTTGACTTAAATTTCTACTTGATGGATTTTACATATGTGCTTGTTAATTGAATGTTACTTTATTGATTGGAATTTCTGTCATTCTATTGTTTATTTCTTTGTCTGATTGGTTTGTATGATCATGGATTCACATGTTGTCATTAGATTTTCTTCTAGTAAATAAATTTATGTATTTGAGATGAATAAGATTTATACGTAAGAACTTCGATTACAAAGATGAAATGTACATGGTTAATTATGTTTGTGTAATAGTAGATGCTGAAGCCTAAGTGAATGTTAAGAACTTGAGTTTGGATATGAAAACAACCTCTTTCCTATTTTTTTTTCTAGATATACTATGTACAATGTTATCACCTTTTTCTCCAATGCTGAATGTTTGGGCCTTGGGGTTGCACATTATATTGTGTCTTGAAAACAAGACCTATTTTTTTGGAAGTCCAGAACTGGTGCTCAATTTGTTCATATTAACTGGATTGAGTTTAATGGCTTAATACCATTTTATGATTGTTGAACAATGATACCAATTTAGTGAAGTGGGATACATTAATTAGAACATAGTTGGAGTAATCAAGTATACGAGATGGCCTAAAGCTTAAGATCAAAGTTGGAACAATGGCTCAAGTTTGCACCCTAGTTAGAGTTAGATGAAAAAAGAAAAGAGGAAGAATCGCCTCCTTTGCAAGTCATTCCTTCTTAGAACACCCAAGAATCATTAGCAATCATCCCAAATAATAATGTTCTATGCTTTACGGTGTCACATTTCTGAATTAAAAAATAAATATAGTCTTAGTGCAATATTACTGTGGTATAAACAACGTACTAACAAGCAAAGCACGTTCCTGACGTATAAATGGATGGAAGGTCCGTAATGTACTTTAAGAGGAGGAGCACAATCTAGACAATGTAATCTTGTGTCCATAGAGCGCTTGCTAGAGTGAGTGTGGAAGTGCTAACTTTAAGATCAACTTAGACTGAGACCACCTTGAATCTGCTTTATATGTTATTACTAGTACATATGCCCGTGTCCAAGCACACGGGTGTATTTTTTTTTTTTTTCATATTAATTTTTTTTTAAATTTAAAAAAAAAAAAAAATATCAGTTACTTAATTAATTTAAGTAAACCCTCCTAAAGCCCACTCTTAGCCCAAACCCAAAGTCTTAGCCCAAATCCAAAGCCCATTTACGTTTTAAGGGCAAAATGGGAAACAGACTAAATAGTGAGGGCAAAATAGGGAAAAACCCCTCCGGAACTGTTCATAGAACTGTTCACGGAGGGGTTTAATTTATACTATAGATTTCACACGAACTCATTTTGCTTGGTACAAATCACATTAAATATCCATTTAAAAGAATTAGGAAGAATAATAACAATTTTGATAACCCAACAAATATATTAAACTAATAAAACAAATATATTAAACTAATAAAAGTAAGCACGAATGATCATGAGTTGAGACTTTAATTGATCTCAATTACAAACAAATAAGTAAGAAAACTGTGGATGAAATAGTTTAGGAACATCTAGTTCTAGATCTCATTTTGGGGCGATTGACGGCATCGCGGACGGTGATTATGTCGCCTACGTTTGAGCGCCTGATATCAATCCTGGTACCCTAGATGCACCTTATATGAAACAAATTAGGATACGCTTACGTATCCTAGTTTGTTACATATTTAGTAATATTAACGAATAGAAGAAAACATATGTTAGTAATATTAACGAATAGAAGAAAACATATGCCACTATAAAGAAAACGATAAATAACCGTACTCATAATCAAATATGTAACATGTTATATTTAATAAAAATTAAAATAAAAATATACATATATGTATATATATAAATATCATTATTGTCTATTAAAATTGCTTGAATTGTCGATAGTTGAAATATTTCGGTTGCATTAATCATATTGTTCTCTGAGTGTATACTAGACATATATGGTTGATTACACTGTCGATTATAATCGATAGTGTTTGATTGACCTAGTCTACGTCGTGCACTTGGAGACCATGGGGTTATGATGTCAAAATTTCTTGATTTTCGATTATAAAGCAAGTAGACAAAGTGATATTTGCAATTCATGCGTGTATTTCGGGATGGGATAGAAGCCAACCACACTACTATCACGTACAACCACTACCACGGGGTTATCTTTGGAGTGGAAAATCTCAAGTTTTTTGCACAAGCGTTAGGCCCAAAGATTGAAACTTTGATTAATTATTATAATAATAAATCTACTTTCAAAGTTTCAATCTTTGGGCCAAATGCTTGTGCAAACTTGATATTTTCCACCCCACTACTATCACGTACAACCACTACCATGGGGTTATCTTTGGAGTGGAAAATCTCAAGTTTTTTGCACAAGCATTAGGTCCAAAGATTGAAACTTTGAAAGTAGATTTAGCAATTAATCAAAAAACAAGAAAATCCCCAACTTCAGTTTGTAGAAGATACAAAAACTGCAGTTGGGGATTTTCTTGTTTTTTGATTAATTATAATAGTAAATCTACTTTTAAAGTTTCAATCTTTGGGCCAAATGCTTGTGCAATAGACTTGATATTTTCCACTGGTGTAACATGTTATATTTAGTAAATATAACATGTTACATATTTAGTAAACATAACATATTACATATGCAACAATTAGATAAGTTACTAAATATCTAATTTTCAAGTCTTTTAAAGTCAAAGGGGGAGGAAAGGGGGTGAATGTATCAATAATGTAACATATTCAACCGCACACTACCTTAGTGGTTCTAGATCCCATTTTGGGGCGATTGACGGCATCGCGGACGGTGATGTAATATCGCCTACGTTTGAGCGCCTGATATCAATCCTGGCACCCTAGATGCACCTTAGGGTATTGTGGTTGGTGGTTAACATCTTAAAATATAAATAAGATGAGAGCCTTTCTCACCCACAGCTATCAAAATCCGTCCATCTTAAAACCATGTTGGTTCGATTGCCATAGACAATTTCTTCCGGAGGACCACCCATTCAGGACCCAGAAGAATGCGTTTAAAAAGAACAAGATTGACCATGATGAGGCACCGATTCGTTTAAGTGGTGACACGGTCTATGAGGAGGTATCTAGATTGCCCGATCCTCGGTGGGGGAAAAAGTTTTCGAAGACCAAAATACAAGGGTTTGGGACTACCCATAACTGGATCAAGAGGAGTATATTTTGGGAGCTGCCATACTGGAAAACAAATCTCATTCGACATAACCTTGACGTGATGCACATTAAGAAGAATGTATTCGATAATGTTTTTAACACGTTGATGGATTTCAAGAGAACAACTAAAGACAACGAAAAAGCTCGAAAGGACCTTAAGGAAATCTGTAAGCGGCCGGCCTTAGACTTGGTATACGTCAATGGTAAACCAGTTAGACCGATGGCTCAATACGTGCTTACAAAGGAAAAGAAGCTCCTCCTCCTGAAATGGCTCAAGGATTTAAGGCTTCCGGATGGTTACGCGTCTAACATTGGTAAGCGTGTCAATGTAGAGGAGGGGAAAGTGCAGGGGTTTGAAGAGTCACGATTGCCACGTTTTGCCGGATAGGCTACTTCCGATTGCTCTCGGGGTCTATTGCCTGACAATATCTGGGTGGCGTTAACAGAGTTAAGTGAGTTTTTCCGAGCGTTAACATCGACCACACCGCGTGTTGATCACATGAAAAAGCTTGAGGAGAGCATCGTAGTGACTTTGTGCAAACTTGAGAAGATATTTCCTCCTTCATTCTTTGATTCTATGGAGCATTTACCGGTCCACTTGGCATACGAAGCTAGAGTCGGTGGTCCAGTTCAATACGTATGGATGTATCCATTTGAGAGGTAATTGAATTTATTCTATTTCTAAATAATTTGAGCGTTAACAATATACCTTCTTTAACATTATTTATGTTTTAATCTACGAATGACTTTTAGGTATCTAGGCCAATTGAAAAGGAAGATGAGCAATAGGGCCATGGTCGAGGCCTCAATTTCGTAGGCCGTTATCATAGATGAGATTGTTGCCTTTGTCGGAACATATTTTCCTCCCGATGTTGATACGAGATTGACTAGGGTTGGCCGCAATTACGATGGTGGTTTTCCGTCTAAGGGAAACATCTCTCGTATTTTCATCCCCTGGTCGGTTGCTCGGCAAACGGGTTGGTACGCGTACGTTAACCGCTAAAGAGTTTGCCGCGGTCGAAACGTATGTTCTTCTTAACTGCGACGAGGTTGGGAATATATCAAGTAAGTCATTGATGTTATGTTTACGCCTCGTCGATTAAATTATGCATGTTTAATTACCTGCATATGAAATGCCTTGTTTAACCCTACCGAGAATGTTTGAAGATTTAGCTCAGGATTTATCTCCAAAACTCATCGCAACTAGGACAGAAAGAGAATTTCCAACCGGCTAAGGAAATATGTAAATATTTCGTTTCATTCAAATTTATTCTATACACTTCTTTAAACATTCAATCTTAAAATTGTATTAAATTGGTTACAATATTGTCTTATAGATAGCCGAACATCCTGGTGATGCCAAAGCCGCGAGGTTAAGACATTTAGCATCATCTCCGTACTTGAACGTTCATTTATACAACGGTTATTTCGTGAATGGCTATGTGTTTCATACCAAAGCTTACGGGGGCTCTAAATTGACGTGGAATAGCGGTGTGAAGCTTATAGGGAATGATTATTATGGCGTCTGAAAGAAGTAGTCGAGGTGGAGTATTTCGGTAGAAACAGTGTTGTCTTGTTCAATTGTGATTGGCGGGATGCCGTGCGAGGTGTTAAGAAGCACCCCATATTTGACCTCGTCGATGTAAAGGACTCGTCCTACATAATGGCGACGACGTCTTCATCTTAGCATCTCAAGCACAACAGGTATACATGACTCCCTACCCTCGTCCGCGACCCGACGGATTGTGGGTCGTTTGGATGACCAAGGCTAGGAGCATGATTGACAACCTACCCTCGTCGACAACTACGAGGTCGTCATTAGAAACACCCTATCAAGAGGATGAAATGCCGGTGCCACCTAACGTTTCATCGCCTAATCATCCATTAGATGATGTCACTCATATTCCTCAAAATGTTGATGAACCCGAGGAGGATATCTTACCAGTGAATTTGCCAACTCCCCGCCTCGTTCAGGTCATCTCGCGCACATTGATATTGATGAATCGAGAGGAAGAGGAAGAGGAAGAGGAAGAGGAAGAGGAAGAGGAAGAGGAAGAGGAAGAGGAAGAGGAAGAGGAACCGCAGTTTGATTCATCGTAGTCCGAAGACGAAGATGAAGAACTCGAGTTTTGTAGTAATTCGAGTCCGGTGATGATGATGGGGACGAAGATTAATAATAGTTTAAAGTTTAAAATTGTATTGTGAATGCTTTAGATTATTAGAACTTTAAAGTTTTATATGTATTGTGAATGCTTTAGATTATTAGAACTTTAAAGTTTCATATGTATTGTGAATGCTTTAGATTATTTTTAATATCCGTCGTTTTATATATATTGTGAATGCTTTAGATTATTAGAACTTTAAAGTTTTATATGTATTGTGAATGCTTTATATTATTAATAGTTTAAAGTTTTATATGTATTGTGAATGCTTTAGATTATTAGAACTTTAAAGTTTTAGATGTATTGTGAATATATTGTTTCCTATTGTTAAAGTTGTATATTTTAATATTTTTACCGTAATACGATGAGTTCTAGTAGAAAGGGCAAGGGTAAGAGGACCAAGCCCATTTACACTTTGATTATCGGGACGCAACCGTCCCGATCCGGTAGCGATGGTGTTGACCCCTCACACAAGAGTACTAGCTCCACCTCGGGGCCGGTACTCGACTACCGTCGATTCCGAGGAGGATATATGTGCGGATCTCATCACTTTATGACCGATAAGTAACTCTTCATTAATTTGATATAAGTTGGTTCCTTTTTGCTTTATATATAATTCATTATTTAAGTTAAAATGTTATTGTATAAATATACTTGGCGAGTTTGTAGGTGGATACCCCACCACGGCACTAAGATCGGGCACATCGGCGGTCTCGGAAAATGACCGAGTTTTGGCCCAACTGGAAAAAATTGCCACGAGGCGTAAGGAGGATGCGTGGGATGAGTTTAAGGTAATGTGTTAATGGTTTTTATTTAAAACTTAAATGTTAGTTTGTTATTAAAATGTTATAATTAATAATGATTATACTCTTTTAGTTTTGTAATGTTATCATTATATGTTGTAGGCTAAATATTATTGGGATCCAGACATCAGCGAGGAGACGGCTAGATTTGTTTTCTTTGAGCGGGCTCACAAGTCGTTTAAGGATTTTATTTGTAACATATTTATCTATCCTTAATTAGTTTAATTAACAATGATTATACTCTTTTAATTTTATAATGTCATCATTATATGTTTACAAGATATTCATATTTTTTATAGGTACCACGAAGAAAAATTATTATACTGCTCGGCTCGCGGCGGGACAACAACCCTTGTGTCCTACTTTTATGACCGATGAGGTGTTTGGTCAATTTTGCGAATATTGGGGGTCGCCTGCGGCGAAGGCTGTATCCGAACAGGCCAAGGCCAATAGAGCAGGCTCCTCGGGGTCGGCGGCGTTGCATACCGGGGGGACGCTCACGGTCGCCGAGCATCACGACCGCATGGTATGTATGTTAATTTAAATGTAGTAGTGTATGGATGCTTTTAAATAGGTTTATGTACGTATGTTAGCTGGGAGCCAATGTTGATGCTATGAAATCCATAGTTTTAGTGTAAATGTAGTGTATGCATGCTTTTAAATCGCTTAAATGTTGCATTTATATATACAATTTCAAAGTAATAATCTCGCTTATTTTATTTATAGGAAAGGGAGTATGGTCCGAATATCACTTTTGTGGATGTTTACGCTAGCACCCATATTCGGAATTCTACAACGCTCGATCAACCTCCGCAATGGGTTGACGATCGATCTGCACGCCTTTGTAAGTAAACTACCATTAAATGACTTGATTTTGAATATGTAAATTTATTTATGTACCTTACATTGTGTATATGATTATAATTGTTTGTTTTATTTTTCAGCCGCATATCAAGCCGCCGTTGTTCCCGAAGGAACGCCTCCCGGCGAGCCCGTCCCCTTCGTGCTCGATGTTTGGGCAGAGGTCACCTCTCGGGGACATCCAAGGAGAGGAGCCCGAGTGTTAGGGATGGGGATTACGGCGGCAATGCCCGTCGACGTCGACCGGCCGTCGGCGAAATGTAGCCCACCACGTTTCATGATCCGAGGGTCGACACTGGAGGCTGCGTTGGAGGAGGAGAAACGCGAGCGGCAAAGCTTGCGGATGCTTTGGCGGTTCGACGCAGATGCAGGAGGAGAACGATCGACGTCATGCGAGATTCGAGACGGCATGCGAGACTCAAAGACAATTGGCGCCGTTGATGGCTCATCTCGGCCAGACTCCCGGGTAATTTCCCGCCTCCCCAGGTTGATTGCGGACATTTTTAGACATTTTTAGACATTTTTGTATTAATTTATACTTGTTTGTAAACATTTGAGACATTTGATACCCGCAGGAGCCCTCCCCGCCTCTCCCCCCGCTCCACCCCTCTCCCCTCCCCCTCTCCCCTCCCCCTCTCCCTCTCCCCCTCCCCCTCTCCCCCTCCTCCCCTCCCCCTCTCCCCTCTCCCCTCCCCTCCCGAATTGGTACGGTGGTATTTAGTTTTTATTTGGTACGCCGATATTTGAATTTTAGTTTTTATAGTTTTAGTTTTATAAATTGAAATGTTATATCGTGTACAAAAATTTTGGTTTATTGATATTTTAAATTATTTTTTAAATTTATTTCAGAATCGCCGACGGAATTTTCCGTCGGCGAAATTAATGTTGAAATTAAAATTAATTAAATAAATTAATTTCAACGGAATTTCCGCCGCTATAATCATTTAATTTTTATTTAATTTTTAATTTCAGGCGGAAATTTCCGTCAGTAATAAAATTTAAATTAAAATTAAATAATTTCAATGACGGTAAATTCCGCCGCCGAAATAATTTAATTTTAATTTAAATTTTATTACGACGGAAATTTCCGCTGAAATTAATTTAATTAAATTAATTTTTATTACGGCGACGGAAATTTCCGCCCATTTGAAATGAAAATTTAATTAAATTAAATTAATATAGCGGTGAATTTTCCGTGAAACCATTAATTCACCGGCGGAATTAATTTCCGTCGGTAAAAGAAAAAAATAGCGGCGGAAATTGACCCGTCGGAGCACTGCGACGAGCTGGTAGCGGCGGACCACCGACGGAATTTTTCCGTCGGTGATTTATTTTAGCGACGGAAATATAATTTTAGCGGCGGAAATTTCCGTCGCTAAATGACCTTTTTCTGGTAGTGACAAATCCATAATCAATTTGGTCATTTAACAAATAACCCATTTAGGAAATAATCTCAAATTTCCTTCACACCCACTATTTTTCCAACAATCCCCCACATGAAGGAAATAATAAGGAAATGGTGATAAAGTCCGACAGTTGACACCTGCATAGGATAGGTAGGGGTTTGCCCTTTGAACCTTCCCTTGTAAAATATATTTACTCTACTCGCTAATCAGTAGACACGATGTCCTTGAACTGTTCAGCTTTTTGTGTAGCCGATCATATACTTTACACAGGTATCTCCCTAACACACTTCAATTCTCATGACTATGTTCATTCACGGACCTGAACATAATGCCTGGTTCTGTGAGAGGGTCTAAGAATTGAGCCTCACGCAATTCTCCTCGAAGCGGCCACACTTCTCTCTCACATAGGTGATTCCCGCTCGACATTTTCGAAGCGAAAGAATCATTAAAAGCAAGCTACTTAACCTTTTCCTTTCGAGATGTCACTTAAGGAATGGGTTTGGGGATGACTCCCCCATAGTGACACTACAAGTCTTTTAACAGTTAGGTTGTCCCTTTGAAAACCTAGATCTTGGGATCTCCAGTCAACTAGGTGGGGTTTTCCACTGTGTTTAACTTCTAAAGAGGCTTTAGTCCCATTCCTAATGTCAAACGTTCAACTACCTCTTTTGTTAACCCTTTCGTTAACGGATCCGCTAAATTATCCTTTGACTTCACATAGTCAATAGATATGGTACCTGTAGAGAGTAGTTGTCTTATGGTATTATGTCTACGACGTATATGTCTAGACTTACCATTATACATATGACTTTGTGCCCTACCAATTGCAGATTGGCTATCGTTGACAAATGTATACAAATTGCCGGCACGTGCTTTGTCCACTTTGGAATATCTTCTAAAAATTGGCGCAGCCATTCGCTTCTTCACCACACTTGTCTAATGCTATAAACTCGGTATTCCATAGTGGATCCGGCTATAACGAAACGCTTAGAAGACTTCCATGATATAAACGGCAGACCTGGCTAAATGTGAATATATATCCGCTCGTAGACTTAGAGTCTTTGATATCTGATATCCAATTAGCATCGCTATATCCTTCAATTACACCTGGATGTCTAGTATAGTGTAATCCATAATTACGAGTATATCTTAAGTACCTTAGTACTCTCACTATACCCTTCCAATGGTCCTTCCCAGGATTACTTGTATACCGACTCAGTTTGCTTACAACATATGCAATATCTGGTCTTGTACAACTCATTAAGTACATTAGACTTCCAATGACCCTCGAATACTCTAATTGAGACACAGGTTCGCCTCGATTTTTCGTTAAATGTAGGATTGTGTCAATTGGAGTATTTGCCGTTCTATCGTCATCCTTGTTAAATTTCTAAAGAATTTTATCCACATAATGAGATTGACTTAGTACAAGTCCATCGGATATTCTAGAAATTTTCACACCAAGGATCACATCCGCTACACCCATATCCTTCATGTCAAACTTCGAGTTCAACATATTCTTTGTGGATTTAATCATTTTATCACAGCTTCCTATGATAAGCATGTCATCTACGTAAAGACACAAAATAACATAGCCATTTTCAGTGCTTTTAACATAGACACATTTGTCACATTCATTGATTTTGAATCCACTTTCAATCATGGCTTGATCAAACTTTTGATGCCACTGTTTTGGCGCTTGTTTGAGGCCATACAATGACTTCACTAACTTGCACACTTTATTTTCTTGCCCTGGAGCAGAGAATCCCTCTGGTTGTTCCATGTAAATCTCCTCTTCTAAATCTCCATTTAGAAAGGCAGTTTTTACATCCATTTGATGTACTTCAAGATTTCGCAAAGCGGCAATTGCAAGTACAATCCTAATAGACGTAATTCTCGTAACAGGAGAATACGTGTCAAAGTAATCAAGACCTTCCTTTTGTCTGTAACCTTTTATTACAAGTCTGGCCTTATACTTATCAATGGTTCCATCAGCCTTCATTTTTCTTTTAAAAATCCACCTATATCCTAGTGTTTTATTTCCGGGAGGAAGATCCACTAGTTCCCAAGTGTGATTTTGTAAAATTGAATCAATCTCACTTTTGATGGCCTTTTTCCACAAAGGTCCTTCCGAAGAGCTCACAGCCTCTTTATAACTTTGTGGTTCACTTTCAAGCATGTAGGTTATAAAATCCGATCCATAGGATTTTTCTATCCTACCTCGTTTGCTACGTCGAGGTTCTACCTCCGCTTCATCATTTTCATGATGATTTTCTTCTCCTACTTCTTCTTCTATTGAATCAAACGTCCGTTTAGATGAGCTTGCCTCATCTCTTTTACACGGAAACACATTCTCAAAGAAAGAAGCATTTCTTGATTCCATTATAGTATTCTTGTGTATATCTTGAATTTTCGATTCATGAACAAGAAATCTATAAGCACAACTGTTTTGTGCATATCCAATAAATATGCAATCAACAGTCTTAGGACCAACTTTCACCCTTTTAGGTGGAGGTACAGCTACCTTCGCAAGACACCCCCACACTCACAAGTATTTATAACATGGTGCTCTTCCATGCCATAATTCATATGGGCTTTTGTTTAGTTTCTTTCGAGGTACCTTATTTAACACATAATTTGCCGACAACACGGCTTCTCCCCACATGTTAGAAGGTAATCCCGAACTTATCAACATGGCATTCATTGCTTCTTCCAATGTTCGATTTTTTCGTTCGGCAACACCGTTTTGTTGGGGTGTATAAGGTGCTGTGGTTACATGTTTAATTCCGTTTTGAGCACAAATTGCCTCAAATGGAGACTCATATTCCCCACCACGATCACTTCTTAGCACCTTAATTTTCCGGTTTAATTGATTCTCAACTTCATTTTTATAGAGAATAAACTTCTCTATAGCTTCATCTTTACTTTTGACAAGATACACATAGCAATATTTTGTGCTATCATAAACAAAAGTTAAGAAGTACTTATTGCCACCACGTGATTGTGTTGATTTAAAGTCACATAAGTCCGTGTGAACTAACTCGAGTGGTTCACTATTTCTTGTTATTGAATGGAATGAAGGTTTTGTAAATTTTGCTTCAACACAAGGTTCACATTTGTGTTTGCAATCAACTTTAAATTTTGGTATATAGTTCAAGTTAATTATTCTACGAATAGCATCATAATTAACATGTACTAATCTACCATGCCACAAATGGGAAGACTCAAGCAAGTAAACGGAAGAATTATTCATTTCATTAACTTTGGGCTTAGTAGCCATTACATTCGGTTTCACTACCATAACACTAAGCTTAAACATCCCATCATTCACATAACCTTTTCCTACAAACATTCCATTCTTGGACAAAGTGACAACATCGGACTCGAACACAATACGAAAACCATGCTTAATTAAAAGCGAGCCGGACACCAAGTTCTTCCGGATATCGGGCACATAAAGTACATTGTTGAGAGTCAATTCCTTGCCGGATGTCATCTTCAAAACCACCTTCCCTTGACCTTTGATGCTCGGAAGTGGCCGAATTCCCCATAAACAACTTTTTGCCATTTTCCATAGCTTCAAAAGTACTAAACATGTCTTTGTTGGAGCACACATGTTTAGTAGCACCGTGTCAATCCACCACCGTGATTTGGATTCGAACCCACCATATTCACCTCGGAAACTACCGCCGCCAGTGCATATCGGACACATCTCTAGCAATGTCATCCACCATGTTCACTTCACGAGCCTTCTTAGGAGCCCTACATGTTGACGCCTTGTGGCCTTCACCACCACAATTGTAACAAGTTCCGTGAACCTCTTCTTGGAAACCCCACCTTGAGGCTTCAAGTTGAACGACCTTCTAGTTGTTTCAACCTTAGCTTTCCCCTTGCCTTGCCTTTGCCTTTGGAGCTTTGGCCATGCTCCACCACATTAGCTTTGGCCACACTTGGGTTAAACTTTTCTCGGCAACTCTATTGCCTTCCTCAATGCTAAGCCGAAGAATGAGCCCTTCAAGATTCATCTCCTTTCGCTTATGCTTCAAGTAGTTCTTAAAGTCATTCCAAGCCGGAGGCAACTTTTCAATCATTGCAAGTAGCCCACTCTGAAAACTCTCACTAAGAACCATGCCCTCGCATCAATCTCATGATAAATTGTTTGCAACTCATCAACTTGAGTTTTCACGGTCTTAGAGTCCACCATCTTAAAATCAAGGAAACGGGCAACAATAAACTTCTTTGTTCCCGCATCCTCAATTTTATACTTGTGTTCCAAGGACTCCCATAGTTCCTTAGCATTCTTCTTCCCCTATACACATTATAGAGAGAATCGTACAAGCCATTAAGAACATAGTTCTTACAAAGGAATTCCCCATGTTTCCAAGCATCAACCGCCGCCACGGTTGTCACATCCGTCTCATTCTCACCCACAACCGGCATATCTTCTTTCGTATACTTAGCCAAATTCAGAGTGGTTAAGTAGAAAAACATTTTCTCGTTGCCACCTCTTAAAGTCGTGGCCAACAAATTTTTCAGGCTTTTCAAAGCATGGGGGTTGAGATATGCACCGTATGAGGATTAGTCACAATAGAAGTGCCTTGAGAACCAGAGCCATTTCCAATTCCATTTGGGTTCCATTCACGCTTTGGGCCTACTTTGTTTGTCTCGGTGCCATTTCAAATGTATGCATTATTAGTCCGAATGGTTTTCAGCAACTCCTTCCCTTCGTAGGAGTAAGTCTTAAGATTGTTAGCAAAATTTGCAATTACGTAAGAAAAGAAATTACAACTAAAAAATTACGTAACGTAAATAAATAAACCGTAATGTAAAAATATAAACTGGAAAAGAAGGAAAAGATGGCAAGAACACGATTGTGCACGAGCCCCGATGAATCGCCTCCTTAAGACTTATCCGTCCCCTCACCAATAGCGCTTGAGGCCGCCGGACGCGAGTCTCCCAGATAGAACGTGCGGACCGGGGCACTTTGCACCTAAAGTTCCCGGCGAATTGGCGGTGTGCCTAGACAAGATCACCACAATGCGTATGCAAGGAGGCCAAACGAAGATTGAACAATATGCAACAAAGAGAGAGTGAGAGCAGCGGTGAAAAATTTCCGGTGTCTAAAATGGTTTGTGAAGACTCCATTTTATAGCCGCCTTGAATCAAAACTGCCAATCCCATCATAATCACGAAAATTATTACAAAGCAATAATTTTGCATTTGATTCCGTGATATGGTCGCTACAAGGAAGAATTTAAAATCGAATTAACTCAGCTTCAGTTCTTCAAGCTACAATGGGTAAATGGGAGTAAATTTCCGAAATCAAAATTCAATTTTCGAAATCAAAAATTCAAAATTTTAGCAAAAGGTGGGCTTCGCGCGAGTGGCCATTTCGGAGCTACATTCGTGTCCGCAGGACGCGTACGCACATGAGTTCGGTAGCCCCAAGCCTATTTTGGACCATGATTTGCAACCCCCCCTGCGCACCCGTGCGCGAGAGAGAGCCTCTATGCCACACACAATTACTCCTTACATAAAGTGTAGTAGTATTTAAACTATCTACCTTTCACATTCCCATTCAATGTGGGATAACTTCTTTTTCCCACTTCCAACCCATCATCTTTGAGCCTTAATATTTCATTCATCCATCAACCATTTTGGACAAATAAATATTCGATTTTAATGTTCTCATGGAGTAGAATACAAATCCATAATCAATTTGGTCATTTAACAAATAACCCATTTAGGAAATAATCTCAAATTCCTTTCACACCCACTATTTTTCCAACAGTATGTAGTATCGTTTGAAAAATAATTACTGGGACGCTGACACTTATTTATCAAACGAATGCTCCTTACACACTCAAATCAATTGAATCACAGAAAAAGGAAAGATAGAACTTTTAAGGAGATGTTGAACTCCTTATTGATAAGTTCCATCTTATGTGGGTATACCTAGCAAAGGTAAAAATATCTAAACCTAAAGAGGTTAAGATAGGACCCAAAACCATGGATTACGTTTCCATTGGCAATGCGGTATTCTTCGAAAGCAAAGGATTGAAGAGACCAAGGTTGAAGAGACCTCACTTGAACATAGTTATGACTATGTTGTCAGGAGATAACATGGTTATTACAATTAAATGACTCCACATAAAGGAAAATATTAAATATGAATTAGGATATTCATAAAATATTTGATATATGGAGGTACACCTCAAGTGTGGGGGTACAAGCTAAATACATAAGTTCTATTGATATAAACTTCTAGTATTAACTGAAACTGTTAAACTGTTAACAGTTAAAAGAATGGATCATCATATATTTGGAAGTTATTTGATGATAAAAACTCCTAACGAATTTGAAGTATTCGTAAGTTGTTTTATAAATACCTAAACTGTGGGGGTATTTGGCTAAAGTAGAAATACTTAAGCAAGACACGTTATATTTTTTGAGAATATACTTCCTTGAAATGATAGAAAATGCATAGAAACTGTGGTGGTCTTCTTAATAAGAAGAAGACCCAAGATGTAGTTGGAGGACAAAAGTTACTAATTCTTTTGATTCTAAATTTTCTAAGATGGAAAATAAATTGAAACTGTTAAATAATTGGTAACATTTAATAGTGCATTCTATTCTATTTTGGAAGATGGTTGATCTTCCTATGTGAACCGTTGGGTTGCAAAACTAGAAGTGCCAAGGATGAAACCTTTAAATGTTAGACTCTTAAAAACAATAATTTTCAAGAGGTCTAGTCTAAAGAGTGAAAAGTACTTTTCTTGATAAAAGGATCTTGAAAGGTAGTCTCTACAGACAATAGAATCAAGGAATGCAGTATTCTTTGAAAAAAATATCATCCCCGCTAAGTACAGGAAATAAGGTAAATTCTCAAAAGAGAACATATGAATCTACAAACGGTCCATCTCAAGTTGAAGATGAAGGACTTAGACGTAGTAAAAGGGCAAGAGTGGAAAAGAATTTTGGTCCTGATTTTCTATCATTTATGTTGGAAAACGAATCAGCAACTGTTAAGGAAGCGTTATCTGGTCTGGATAGTTCGTTCTGGAACGAGGCTATTAACAGTGAGACAAAATTCATAATGCTTAATAATACTTGGGAATTAGTAGATCTCCCTCCAAGTTGCAAACCATTAGAGTTGCAATTGGATTCTTAAAAGAAAGTATAAAGCTTATGGATCTGTTGATAAGTATAAAGCCGAGGATAGTTATCAAAAGGACATTATGATTCATGCAAGATTATCCCATTGACACAACAGAGCGTTTTATGTCGCACAACCGTGTTGGATCTACTTGTGTATTCATATGAACTAAAACAAGCAACTAAACAGTGGCATGATAAGTTCGATAGAACTATGTTATCAAATGAATTCAAGATTAATGAATGTGACAAATGTGTCTACATACATTAAAGGAACATTTGAATCATTTGTTAATAGTCTGTCCTTACGTGGATAACAATGGTAGTCATGAATTGATCATGAATACCAAAGACATGATAAAGAAGAACTTTGACATGAAAGATATGGAATTAGCCGATGTCGGAGTATGTCATATTAGAAATAAAGATTTCTATAACGTCGAAGGAATAGTCCTATCACAATTCCATTATCTTGAAAAGAAAGTACTTCGAAAGTTCAAATAGATTCTTGAGAGGTATTCCTCGTAAAGTAGATTCCTGAAAGGTAGACTCTAAGGAGGTCAAACCACTTAGTGATACTAATTTTGGGAAGTCGAAACGGTACGGAGATAATAACCACTTGAAGAACCGGCAGATAGAAGAATTTGATCACTCGAAGGGACTGAGTCATTCTAGATAGACTAAAGGTCTAATTGTAATTGTAATCAATCACCGGAATAGTATAATCATAAGTACTTGGTGTACTTAAAGATATACTTATGATTAAACAATTACAATTCCTATAAGTTGAATGGTCTTGGAAGATATTCCTTTGTGGAATAAGTCTGTGTCTACATGACCTAAGGCATTGTGACGACAATGAGAAATAGGAAAAGGTGTAGAACATCATGGTAAGTCTAGACATAATGGTCTTAGACACACTACCATAGTACAATTGATCTCAAAATGCGACCGCCACAATTAGCCATGTGAAGTCAAGGTCGGATCCGTCTACCTAAGGGTAGTAATAAAGATCAACCGTATAAAGCCGTTAAGGGAATGGGTTTAAAACCCACAACAAAAGAACTTATAGCGGACACTCAACCTTGAGAAATGGAGATCCCGAGGCCCTTGGATTCAATGAGACAACCAAGTTATAAGTTCTAGTAGAGTTACTTGGAAACAACAACTCGGTTTATTAACCTAGAGATGTTGAATACTCATTCCCAGAACATCCAAGTACAAGCACATGAAGCAGTGGTAAGGGTAAGTTGAGAAAACTTTTAATGATTTCTATACCTACGGGTGGAGTAGTGCATGATACTCCTTATAGTGAGAATCACCTATATAAGCGAGAGGTAATTAGGCCGCCTCTAAATGAACGCTTATGAATGAGATACGGTCCAGGGCCAAAATGGACAAAACGTGAGAACAACAATTGTTAGAGCTGTTATTATGTGAGTATTATTGTCTTGGTATACACCCGATGATTGGTTCAAAGCGATTCACTATCAAATGGCTAGTATATCCGATAATATTTCACTAGGGAAGATTCAAGGCCACAAGCTATCAATCCCGATGTAATAATAGTTCGCCGGAACTTTGAACGAAATTGCATTCATGCATTAATTGTCATTCATGTGGGGGATTGTTGGAAATAGATAACGGAAAGTTAAAATTTAACTTTGATCTAGTTTCTAACGGAAGTTCGTTATGTGTTAACGAGACTTGTTACAGATTATATTCTACATTTGTTGTAGATTATTATACTTATTTAATGTCTCTAAACCATTTAGGGTGAATGAGAATTAATGACAAGTGTTTTTGTAACTTAACGGAAGTTAAATAAAGGGTTAAAATTGATTTGAATTAGCCAAAACGTGCTTGGCACCGATTGATCAATCGCAAGCTGTTCGAAGAGGCAATTTTCTCGGGCTTGCGCGGTCGCGCTCCAGCCTGAGAGCGGCCGCGCTAAGTCAAGTAAAACTCGGCTTGATCTCGGCATAAGAGCGCGGTCGCGCTCAAGGCAAGAGCGGCCGCGCTCGTGCTCAATCTCGAGCAAGGTGATTTGGCACCTCTTGGAGTGAACAGCCATGAACCCTTTAACTTTCTTTAAATAGTTTCCCTCCGAATTTCAATTAATATACACAATCATTCTGAGCCTTTTACCCTCTAGTGAGATATATTAACATACCCAAATCATTGCATATTGTTGCATTCAATCTTTTCAAGTCCAAAGTTCTAAAACCTTGTGTTGTTCGTTAGATTAGTTATATTGGAGTGCTCCTTATAACTAATAGTAAGTCGTTTTATCTTACTAGAGTTTTGTCATACAACCGTAAGCACCAGTGCGGGACAAATAACTCTTACGGAGATTGTATTAAATACAAGACTCGACTTGAATTCGTTTGTTTTTCAATCTCCGTTACTTTTGCTGTCAGTTTTTCTGTTAAGTCTTAAAGAAGCCATACACAAAACTCCAACAAATTTCATTTGGACTTTTAGTCTTTTAATGTGAGAAAATAATGAGCACCCAAATTTAAAAAGAAAGAAAAGAAAAAGAAAAACCCTACAAGGCTACAAACCATGTATACCAGCCGTCACCAACCCTCCCCTCCTTCCCCCTCTATCCCCTTTCCTCTCGGGTAAATGACCAAAATATGAAACATACTTTCACATTTTTTACAATCATTGCAATGTATTAACTAGTGACATCTTAATACAATTTACTTTTTCAATTTGTTACATATAAAACAATATACAAGTAGACAACCTAACTACGTCAAGAAACATAACGACAATATCGACATGGCATCCTAGTCAGCACACCAAATAAAAAGAAAACTAACCCCCGTTAAATGGCCTAAAATCTATATAACACCCCCTCCCCTCTTCATCTTCTCTAACATCAGCCCGCCACCAATCAGTGTCAGTACAGTAATCACCATCCATCACTCCTCCACCACCAAGACCAACCACATGGAACAATGGCTAAAATAAAAATCAAAATGTCCACAATCAACAAAATATAGAACAAACCCAGAATATCATAAACATACAACAAAAATAGCACTTTCAAAGCAAATTTACACACATTGCGGTGTTGGATCTGGAAAATCAGATCCGAAAATGCATCTTGAAAAGAGTCGCTACGAATAATAATCAAACCATCATCAATTTAGTGGTCGACCAAACCCTAGCACCCCAAATCGAACCACCTTTTGAATTGAATTGATCGTGGTCGTAGGGGGAGGTTGGTCTTGGGGTGGGGTGCAACTACTCTGCTGAGAGCGGCGAAAAAGAGGGAGAAGGAAGATGGTGGCGGAAAGAAGGGGAGAGTGAGAGCATTCCCAAGGGAGGAGGCAAATGGCAAATTTGCCTCCTCTTTGACACTGTTCATACCCCAATGGAGGAGGCAAATGTGTGGCAAATTTGCCACACATGAATAGTAAGTGGCAAATTTGCCTCCTCACTATTCATGGGTGACAAATGTCTTTTGTGTATTTTTAATGTGTTTTTTTTTTTTTTTGTTAATGTAATAATAAACTATTTTAGTGATATATTATGTGATATATTTTTTTGTGATATATTTTTTTTATGAGATACTTTTTTGTGATATATTTTTTAGTTATTACGAATTTTAATACAAATTACAAAATACAATAAACAACTGAAATATAAATTAGACATTAAATACATCGAAATTTAATATTCTCCCAAATCACTTCTTCCACTTCCTCCAATGTTACGAAAATATTGTTGGAAAGAGTCGGACCGACTCTCGAATTGAGTTTGATTAGTTTTTTGCATAATTTTTAGTTGCTCATTTCTATACCATTCACGTCTATACCATTATGAACTTCGGAATGCTTTGATTGAACATATTTGGGAAGAATATTCGAGCTCGGAAAATTAGTGAATATGATTAATTTGTAATTTTTATTTTAGCATTGCGTTATGTTTTTTATTTGCATTGTGGTGTATTATATTTCTAATTTTCTTTAGTATTACTATGTAATTGTAACGTGTTATATTATTGTATTTTAGTATTTTTATTATGAATCGTTGTTTTTTATTTTTTAATTTTATATTCGAAATTTCAATTTATTTAATTTTTAAATATTTAAATAAAATATCAATTATAATTTTAATTATATACAAATATAAAAAAATTAAATGATTATGTGATTAAATTGAGAATATTCTAAGAGAATATTTTTTTGAGTAAGGATTTGAGTTTGATGGTTGGGAATGGTTTTATCATGGGAGGCAAATTTGGTGGCAAATTTGGGGGGTAGGAGGCAAATTTGCCGACCCACGGTTGGGAATGTCCTGAGTAGGAGAGAGCCGAAATATGGAGAAGGAACTGACATCGTATGGAGTAGAAATCAGAGTTGGAGACGATGATGTGGTGGCAGAGCATAAATGGCAGCGTCATGGGAAGGTATTAATTTAGGAGGAGATTTTGAGGATTCCAAAAATGAGAAGGTTTTTTTTTCTAAGAAGAGAAGGACATTTTTTAGGGTGCCTGATAAATAGAGGAAGACGAGGGTTTCCAAATGTAAGTTTCATTAAAAGTTTAACCGATGTTGGTTTATTTAATGGATTGTTTTGGCCATGTAAGCATTATTCCTCTGAAATTGTTAATATCATCATTCCGATAATGATATTTAGGCTCCGTTTGTTTGGGGGAAAATGTTTTCCGGAAAACATTTTCCTCTTTTTCCGGTGTTTGTTTCGCACCAGAAAATGGGGAAAACTTCATTTTTTTCTTATTTTCCGGAAAACATATCCATTTTTCGGAAAACATTTTGCCGGAAATCATTTTCCGAAAAATGTTTTACGCTAAACAAACGGAGCCTTAACGTCATTCAACTGAGTTGCATTATGCTGGCACTAATTAATACTCCCTCCGTCCCAGTAGAAACTTTCCATTTTGTCATTTTGGGTGTCCCGTTAAAAGCTTCCACTTTCCTTTTTTGACAAAAAATCTTTACTATTCCCTTCACTCATTCTCTCTCCGACATTATTTTAATACTCACAACACCATTATAATTTACTATTTCCTCCACTCATTCTCTCTCCTATTTTCAAATTACACTCACAATATTTTTTCTTTCCACCCATTTTCTTAATTTGCGTGCAATGCCAAAATTGGACACCTTCGGCTGGAACGGAGGGAGTATGTTACCTTTGATGAAATCTAGGGTACAGTTACTACAGTACATTGTATAAGTTGATAATTATTCCCTTTCCTTACTACCCAACTCCCCCTCGATCTCCCACCATCCTTACTAGGGATGGCCAAATTCGGTCCGGTTCCGGTTTCGGGCCTTGAACCGCCGGTTCCGGTTCGGCGAGGAGGTGACCCTTAACTGGCCCGGTTTTCTCACGGCTCCGGTTATCCGGTTCCGGTTTTCTCACGGGTTTGGTCCGGTTTCGGGCTTTTTCGATCCGGTTCCGGGCCGGTTCTATTGAAAAACAACAAATTTTCGTCCGGTTCCGGGCTTTTTCCGATCCGGTTCACCATTTTGGTGACCCTTAACCGGCCCGCCTCCAAACCGGTTCCGGTTACCCCGGTTCCGGTTTTCTCCCCGGTTCATGGCGGTTCCGGGCTTTTCCGGGCCGGTTCCGGTTCGGTTTTCCGGTTCCGGTCCGGTTTGGCCATCCCTAATCCTTACTCCCCTATTCCCACCCAAAATTGCTGCCAAGGTGTTTCGAGCACGTCCTTCACTCGCCAGCAGGAACAGAGGAAACCAAAGCTGGGATCGTCCAACCTATTTGCTGCATAATGCTACCTGCAGACGCCACACATACGTCAATATCAGAATGGCAAAATGGGCGAATCGAAATAACAAAGATCATGTTCGGCTCAATCGATTCCAGATCTGATCTGGGACGAGGACGGTGGAATCAACTTTGAAACTGAGCCCAGGTCCGTGGTTCTAATTATGATATACTGTGAGACATTTGTGCTAGAACTTAGGATATGAATTGGTGGTGGAGTTACCTCTCAATTTTTGTTGCTTTGGTGATGGTTAGTGGCGGTGGTGGCCTGGTGGGTGACAGTAGGCGACATCGGTGAGGCTAGGTTGGATGGTGGTGGTGGTGCGGCTTAGTTGGATGGTGGGTGACAATAAGCTAATTCATGAATTGTTAAATTACCCAAAAAATATGCAAGTTAATTTGTACTACTATGTAATTGTTAATTTATTATTTTTTTTAATTGTTTAAATAGTAAGTACAAATATTTGAAAGAAAAGGCAAAATTTAAATGGAAATTTTCCCCAAGGGCCCTCCATGTCCATATGTATTTCCATTTAAAGAAACGGCCCACTTCCTCTAGGGCCCCTCATGCGAGATTTAAACCTAATTTAAGAAATAACATTTTGCAAATTCCAAAGACACCCTTTGATAACACAAAGACATAAATGCCCCTTTTTTTTTGCATGCACGCTCACTTAGCACTAACAAATAAATAAAGAAAGGTGGTCAAATCTGAACTTCATCTATTCCAAATTCATTTCGACCCCACTCGATAGATCCGATCCTAGAAAATTGGGGATCCGAACTGGTATTCATTTGGGGCCTTTTTTTTTTATTTGCCACTATACAATATTAAAAAGTAATTGAACGAATTGATATTTTTGAGATTATAATAATTGAAAAATAAGTTGATATAGGAGTATAGTGTTAACTTTAAAAAATAAAGTAAGTTTTTAATGATATTTGTAAAAAAATCAAAATATTGCAGTCATGCTCACTTTATTATGAAATGATGAATCTATTTTTTTGTTACTGCAAGTTAATTTAATTATCATAATGAAAATTCAAATCTTATAATAAAAACGAATTGCTCTCATAATTTACACATTTACAACTTTTATAAATTAATTATAAGATCATTTTGTCTCTTATAATTAATTTATAAGACAAGTTTTTCAAAAAAAAAATCAAAAATTTCAATAATAAAACGAATTACTTTCATATTAGTAACGAATTACTCTTATAATTGACTTATAAGACAATTAACTTATAAGACTTTTTAAAAAAGTCTTATAAGTAACATATAAGACTTTTTAATAAATCTTATAAGTAATATATAAGACTTTTTAAAAAGTCTTATAAGTTAGTTATAAGACCTATTTGAACATTGGAAATTGTATTGTAAAAAAGTCTTATAAGTAGTAACTTATAAGACTTTTTAATAAGTCTTATAAGTAACATATAAGACTTTTTAAAAAGTCTTATAAATTAGTTATAAGACATATTTGAACATTGAAAATTGTGTTGTAAAAAAGTCTTATAAGACTTTTTAATAAGTCTTATAAGTAACATATAAGACTTTTTAAAAAGTCTTATAAGTTAGTTATAAGACCTATTTGAACATTGGAAACTGTGTTGTAAAAAATTCTTATAAGTAATAACTTATAATATTTTTTTAATAAGTCTTTTTACTTATAAGACTTATTAAAAAAGTCTTATAAGTTTCTTATAAGACTTATTAATAAGTCTTATATGTAACTTATAAGATTTTTTAAAAAGGTCTTTAAATAAGTTACGTATAAAACTTTTTAAAAAGTCTTATAAGAAATTTATAAGACTTTTTTATACGCAACATATAAGACCTGCTTTGAACAAAATATAATATAATTTTCATAGAATTAGTGTTGTACATCAAAAATCAATTTATAAGAACTAATATGATTACAAATTCTAAATCCAAGCTCTGATTGATAAAAAATGACAAAATTGTGTAGATTTATTCGCCGGAGTTGTAGATCTACTTGCCGAAATTGTAGATGTGAAAATGCTTAATAAGAGGTTCCACAGCAAACCATGTAAAGTTAAACCATGTAAAGTTAATCACAAAATCTCGTACCACTAAACCAAGGGATAACAGCATTGAATATGATATGATGTATGCACTCTATTAACTAAACTAGGACCCCTTTCGTACCATATCCAACCTAATTCTCATCCAACTAACAGGGATTTCTAAATGCAAATGCAAAATACGGAGTATTAATTATTCTGGCTTAAAATATCCTTCGCATTAGGGTCTTGCATCTTTCAGCAACGCAATCAAAGATTCCTTCAATTGCTTCAGCGTCGCTAACAAATATCATCCTGTTTCTCAACATTTAACTCGAACATAAAAAATGACGGTTGTGTAGATTTGTTTGCCAAATGAAGGTGACATAGGACCTGGCCTTGATGAGACGATGAAGGGGCTCGCCGGAGAAAATGAAAGGGCTCGCCGGAGAAGATGAAGGGCTCGCCGGAGAAGATGAAGGGCTCACCGGATCTGAACGAAGAAGGGAAAGAAGATGAGGCAAACTAGATCTAGTTTGCGTCGACGAGCTGCCGTTGCCGTTGATGTGTCAGTTTGCGCCGGTGGGTTGAGAGAGGAGAGAGAGAGAGTGATTGAGTGTGTGCGTGTGTGTGTGTTTTTGAACGTGTTTGAATGAGGGAGGGGGAGGGGGTTAGGTGGGTTTTGTTTGAGGGCTGGGGGCAGTTTCGACATTTAGGAATTTTAATTGACTGGTCAACGTAAGTGAGGGGTGTCCTTGGAATTTCAATCTTAATTGAACTCTCTATTTGAGATTTTGAAATATCCGCTCCTTAAAATGGAGAAAAATCTGAACATGGGGGCCCTTAAGGAATTTTTCCTGCCTTTTCCTTTATCCAAAAAAAAAAGTTTTTCAAAATCAAATTTCCCAGACACCCCCACCTCCCTACTCTCTATTATCAATTTTTTCTCTCAATTTTATTTTCTCTCTTTTTTTCTCTCTCTAAAAAAAACACACACACACACAGTAAATCTCATTCTCTCCAAACCCAATCTCAACCCCACCATCCCTTTCTTCTCAGGTGACCTAAACTCCGGCATCGGCGTCTCTTGTCCTCCGTCTCCGACGTTCCTACCCTCCATTCCGATCAGATTATCTCTATAAATACCCACACGCCCACACTCTCTCTATCTCCCTCTTCAAATTTACCATCGCCACCTACACCTTCGTCAAACCCTCTCTCGCCGGAGTTCACTTCTCCAAGACATCATGAGAGACGGCAAAGAACTCTGCCGTTTCCGTCTTCGTCTTCGGCACGATTGCGACTTCTCTGCCATTTCTGGTCGATCGATTGAACAGATCTGAGATGGTCTCAGATCTGGAGTATCTCCATATTTTCCGGCTATTAGACCTCCGGTGACTGCCAAGAGACAGCTATGGAGCTTTGTAATCCGCCATATATCTGTGAGCTTAGTCACATTTTCCTGTTTGTTTGTAGGTAAATGGTTGGAATTAATTTTTGTACAATAATATCAATGAAGTACCCGTTGAAGATTTAGTTGCCAACGCTTGAATACAACATCGTTTTTTGTAATTGAATTCACCACCAAGTTGGAGCCTCAAGTATCTATCTCGGGGAGTAACTGCAAATGCAATGTGCAGACTGCCTGATTGGTAAAGCCCTTTCATAGGAAGAAGCTAGTTAACAGTCTTCATCTGATAGGGAAATTATGTTTCAAACGTCCTGGAGGACAAAATTCTCCATTATGTGAAGTTTTCTATGAAATTAAAGGAGGTTAACTTTTTTGCACTTTTAGTAGCGCATATACTCTTAATGAACACACTATGCCACTGCAAGTGTGAACTAGGACATCATAATTTATAAGGTAATTTTAGTAATACAAGAATGGTCATTTAGGGATGGATTCAAAAAGAAACATAAATTTTGACTAATATTTTGTTGCAAGACTGATATAAATAAAACATCGTTTTTAGTTGCCAACGCTTGAATACAACATCGTTTTTTGCTAGCAATGCCCGTGATCTTTTTCATGAAAAGCTCCGCTTTTAGTTTAATATTTTGTTTCTCTTAGATGTTTATTGTGTTTTTTGAGTCGATCTTTTCCGCATTGCTGAGGCCCTTAATGATCGCGTAGATAGTCCTTGTCTTCATTAGTTTCTTTATTTGGATCTACTTGATATTACTATGAAGATTAATAATGTACAACACACTAGTTTTCAAGTGCAGCAATTGTACTGCTGGCTTATTGGTTTAAATAAAAAAAAAAAAAAAGAACAAAGTGGTATTATAATAATGAACTTATTATAAGAGTTGTAAATTTGTAATCATATTAGTTCTTATAGATTGATTTTTGATATACAACACTAATTTTATGAAAATTATGTTATATTTTGTTCAAAGCAGGTCTTATATGTTGCGTATAAAAAAGTCTTATAAATTACTTATAAGACTTTTTAAAAAATTTTATACGTAACTTATATAAAGACCTTTTTAAAAAGTCTTATCTCGTGAATTAAGGGTAAAGCGATAACATTGTGGGGGAAACATTTGTAAAACAAAAGTGCATCTCAATTTGACAGGACCTTAATCATATCTTAACTAAAGAGGTTATGCTTTTGTGGTTGGGTTTGTCAATTTTCATGTTCAAATAGGTCTTGTAACTAACTTATAAGACTTTTAAAAAAGTCTTATATGTTACTTATAAGACTTATTAAAAAGTCTTATAAGTTACTACTTATAAGACTTTTTTACAACACAATTTTCAATGTTCAAATAGGTCTTATAACTAACTTATAAGACTTTTAAAAAGTCTTATATGTTACTTATAAGACTTATTAAAAAGTCTTATAAGTTACTACTTATAAGACTTTTTTACAACACAATTTTCAATGTTCAAATAGGTCTTATAACTAACTTATAAGACTTTTAAAAAGTCTTATATGTTACTTATAAGACTTATTAAAAAGTCTTATAAGTTACTTATAAGACTTTTTAAAAAAGTCTTATAAGTTTATAAGTCAATTATAAGAGTAATTCGTTGTTATTATGAGATTAATTCGTTGTTATTATGAGAGTAATTTGTTGTTATTATTCAAAATTTTGATTTTTTTGGTTGAAAAAATTGTCTTATAAGTCAATTATAAAAGTCAAAGTAGTCTTATAATTATAAGAGTTGTAAATGTATAAATTATGAGAGTAATTCGTTGTTATTATTAAAATTTTTGATTTTTTTTGTTGAAATTTTTGATTTATAAGTCAATTATAAGAGAACTTATAAGTGTTGTAAATGTGTAAATTATGAGATTAATTCGTTGTTAATATTGATTTTTTTTTTGTTAAAAAAATTAAACTGAAACTATTTTGAATCTAATGACTGATTTAAAATACTTGAATGTCTAGTGACCAATATTTAATTCTCAAAATTTCAGTGACTAAAGTATAATTTTTAGTTTTCGAATTGGGTAACCACCCTTCACACATGTGCAAGAAAGTAAGGGTAATTATGTCTTTGTATTATCGAGGGGTGTCTGGGGAATTAACTAAATGTTGTTTCCTAAATTGGGTTTAAATCTCGCCCAAGGGGCCCTAGAGGAAATCGGCCAATTTAAATTTAAAAATAAATAAAATAAAATTAGGCTTAAAATTGGAAGCTACTTTTTTATTCTTTGAACTTAGCTACTTTGTTTTATGTTTTTTTAACGATTATTACCTACTTTGTTTGAAAATAAAATTCTTTATTACTTGATCATTATTTTTTAATTTATGATGACATATTTTTTTTTATATAAATAGAGTATTCCGTTTTTTTATTTTGTAACTTCATTCAATTTTTTGTTATCATAAAATTAAATAAAATTTAAATATAGAATAATAATTTTTAAAATGGTGCATTAATTTTTTTAAATGGTTACTAATATAAATAATATTTTAAAGTAAAAAGTGATCTTCTTAATGTGAAAATCAATAAATCGAGAAAACTAAATGGGGGGATGGAGCCATGACTCTATTTTTTTAGTTTATAGACATAATTTAGGGGTGATGGGCTGACTATGAGGAAGAAGTTAAATTTCTCTTTGTGTTGGAAATAGAAAGTATCATTAAATGTGAAGATAATTTATTTGAAGCTGATTTGGAATTTTTGGGTGGCAGATTGAAAATTGTCCACAAAATCTTGCTAACTAAATTAATTGACGATATTTATGATAGCATTTGTAATGGACTCAATACACTCTAATTAAAAACAATAATAAAATTATTACATTTACGATTTTGTAAGCAAATTTTTGTAATTATTTTGTGTCCTTACTATTACCCAATTAGTGTAGGGGAGAGAGAAAAATGTTGGTTAAAAAGAAAGTGAAAACATATTTTAGAAGATTATAAAAGGCGGTATGTGATTCTATTTTATAAGCTTCAATTTCTTCGAGCAAGTCTTTATTTCTTCGAGCAAGTCTTTATTTTTACTCTCTCAATTTTAAAATAAATATAAAAAATTAGATTTTCTCTTAATTAAATAGCAAATTTGAAAAATTATTGAACATTCATTTTAGAGATTTAAAAAGGTTTGCATGTATACTTTCGGAGAAAATAGCCTACTGGGTGGATTTTCTTTATTTTTTATTGAAATATATCTTGAAAAGTATTGATTCGAGCAGAAGTGAAACACTATTTGGTGAAAAAACTGTTGTCGATGGAGATGATAGTTCTTCAAGTGCTAAATCTACTACGAATATTTTGTTTCAGGAAGTATTTCGAAATGTTTAAGTAGTATTACACTTTGATCTTTCGATTTACTATTTCAGTATATGCATGGCTATATATAATCGCCGTGCATCCCACGGATTTGTTGCTAGTAAAAAGAAAACTAACCCCCGTTAACTACACTAACATATGTTAAGACGGAGACTAACACCTGTTAAATGACCCAAAATCTATTAAGAATAAAACTAGGTTCATCCCCTCATCTACCCCACACCCCCTCCCCTCTTCAACTTCTCTAACATCAGCTTTCCACCAATCAGTGCCGGTAACCACCATCCATCACTCCTCCACCACCACCATGACTAACCACATGGAACAATGGCTAAAATAAAAATCAAAATCAAAATGTCCACAATCAACAAAACATAGAACAAACCCAGAATATCAAAAACATACAACAAAAATTGCACTTTCAAAGCAAACAACAAAGCAGATTTAGACACATTGCGTTGGTGGATCTGGAAAATCAGATCCGAAAATCTATCTTGAAAAGAGGGATGGCTACGAATAATAACCAAATCATCATAAATTTAGTGGTCGACCAAACCCTAGCACCCCAAATCGAACCACACCACCTTCTGAGTTGAATTGATCGTGGTCTTAGGGGGAGGTTCGTCGTGGGGTGGGGTGCAACTATTCTGCTGAGAGCGGCGGAGAAGAGGGAAAAGGAAGATGGTGGCAAAAAGAAGAGGAGAGTGGGTAGGAGAGAGCCGAAATATGGAGGAGTTGACATCGTATGGAGTAAAAAATAAGAGTTGGAGACGATGATGTGGTGGCAGAGCATAAACGGCGGCGTAATGGACAGGTATTAATTTAGGAGGAAATTTTGAGGATTTCCAAAAATGAGAAGGTTTTTCTTTTCTAAGAAGAGAAGGGCATTTTTTAGGGTGAATGAGAGAGGAAGATGAGGGTTTTCAAATGTAAGTTTCATTAAAAATTTAACCGATGTTGGTTTATTTAATGGGTTGTTTTGGCCATGTAAGCATTATTCCTTCGAAATTGTTCATATCATCATTTCGAGTTGCATTATTTGTAAAAAATAAAAAATGTACATTACATTATTACATTATGTTGTCACTAACTAATACTCTCTCCGTCCCATATCTAGGTGCACATTTGATGTTTTGCACGTAAATTAAGGAAAGTGAATAATGGAGAAAGTGTTGTGAGTGTAAAAGTAAAATATGAGAGAGAATGAGTGGAGGGAATAGTAAATTATAATGGTGTTGTGAGTATAAAAATAATGTAGGAGAGAGAATGAGGGGAGTGAATAGTAAATATTCTTTTCCATTTTAGAAAATGTACACATAAATTTAGGACGCCCAAAATGACAAAATGTGCAAATAGGTATAAGACGGAGGGAGTATGTTAACTTTAATGAAATTTAGGAGTATTATATAAGTTGATAATTATTCCCTTTCCTCTTTACCCTAACTCCCCCTCTCCCCCATCCTTGCTCCCCTATTCCCACCCAAAATTGCTGCCAAGGTGTTTCGAGCACGTCCTTCACTCGCCAGTAGGAACAGAGGAAACCAAAGCTGGGATCGTCCGTCCTATTTGCTACAAAATGCTCCCTGCAGACGCCACACAGACGTCATTATCAGAAAGGCAAAATCGGCGAATCGAAATAACTAAGATAGTGTTCGGCTCAATCGCTTCCAGATCTGATCTGGGACGAGGACGGTGGAATCGACTTTGAAACTGAGCCCAGGTCCGTGGTTCTAATTATGATATACTGTGAGACATTTGTGCTAGAACTTAGGATATGAATTGGTGGTGGAGTTACCTCTCAATTTTTGTTGCTTTGGTGATGGTTAGTGGCGGTGGTGGCCTGGTGGGTGACAGTAGGCGACATCGGTGAGGCTAGGTTGGATGGTGGTGGTGGTGCGGCTTAGTTGGATGGTGGGTGACAATAAGCTCATTCATGAATTGTTAAATTACCCAAAAAATAAGCAAGTTAATTTGTACTACTATGTAATTGTTAATTTATTATTTTTTTAATTGTTTAAATAGTAAGTACAAATATTTGAAAGAAAAGGCAAAATTTAAATTTAAAAATAAATAAAATAAAATTAGGAGGTAATTTTTCTTTTTTATTTTCTTGAAAGTAACAAGTTAATACCTACTTTTCTTTTTCTTTTTATAAAGAAAGAAGTAAATAAATATTTGTGATATAAATATTTTTTACATTTTAATTACTATTTTCTGTTTTAGTTATTCATTTTCATTTAATTTGCATTAAAACAATAATGAAATATTTTTTTGTTCAAAGACATCCTATGTTAAATTGACAAGTGTCTTACACGTGGTCATTTAACGGATTATTCTAACGAATCTTGTTAAAAGCGCATCAACTATTCATTGACAACACATTCTCAATCAATACAACGAGAAACACCTGACCACCCCTTTAATGAATCCTCCATCACTTCCCTAAATATTCATCCACAATGGTTGCCATTAGCTGTAAAGTTTCACCAAATTTAGTTCAGAGGTCACCCTTCAGACCAAGCAAAGCCCCACTGGGCACTAAATACCAAACTCCTAGATCATGCTACTCTCCCAAATGACCAAAATACCTCTCACCTTCTAACTGTATAAGAATATCTCACTTCAACTGCTCTGATTCACCCTCTACAACTGCCACTCTTGATCTAGGGCTTTCAATCCATAACCCCAGAGTTCATCTCTGTAAGATTTTGTATATTTTACAAATTTTAATCCAGCTAGCTCTTGAAGATTAATTGATTCTTGGGTTACATTTGATTGCTCATTTGTCTGTTCTTGATTCCAAATGTGACTGCTCTGTTGTTGCTTGATGCTGTAAATTTGCATTTGGGTTTGAATTATATGGAGTATAGTTTATAAATGGAGGGATTTTTACTGGGTTAACTTCATTTTTCGAGTTCTACAATAAAGTTCTGATTTTTTTTGCCTGTGAGTATAAAGAAAGTTGAGCTATAGGTCAAATGGTTTGTAAAGTAAGTTCCTGTTCAAATGGGTACTTTAGATTCAGGTCTTATATTGTTAGAATTCTCAGTTATGATGGAAGGATTGGGCTACATTGTAAAAGCTGGGTGATTAAGTCATTCACTCGATTTATTGCGATTAGTTCTTTGTTCTTTGTTGTTCTTGCCCTAAGTTGTGGGTACTCATACTTTTATCAGGGTGCCGAGCTGGTAATTCTTCGTAAGCATGATGTTCTTAATACTACTAATTTGAATGGTACTTGCAATTTATATGATGGGAATTGGGTGTATGATGAAAATTATAATTCTTCGTATAATGCTTCTGAATGCCCTTTTGCGGAAAGGGGTTTTAATTGCTTAGCTAATGGTAGGAAAGATAAAGAGTATCTTAAATGGAGGTGGAAGCCCAAGAATTGCGATGTTCCAAGGCTCGATGTTCATATGATTTTGGAAAATCTTCGTGGGAAACGGGTTGTTTTTGTGGGCGATTCATTGAGTAGGACTCAATGGGAATCTATGATTTGTATGCTTATGAACGGTGTGGAAGATAAGAGAAGTGTTCATGAGGTTCATGGGAATTCCATTACTAAACAGATTAGGTATTTGGCTGTTCGGTTTGGGTCCTTTAATTTTACAGTTGAGTTTTACCGTTCGGTGTTTCTGGTGCAGCCTGGTTTGGTGCCAAAACGTGCACCAAAGAGGGTTAAGTCGACGCTCAAACTTGATAGGCTGGATGATATCAGTTCGGAATGGGTTGATTCAGATATACTTGTGTTTAATACCGGCCATTGGTGGACTCCTGGAAAGGTTTTTGACATGTAAGTTTTGCTGTTCTTGAATTATGCTTTCCATTGTTGTTAATGCTTAAGGTTTTATTTTCTTGCATTTAGGCTTAAATTTCACTCTTGCTTACTTCCACTTCCACTTTATATAATATGATTCCACATGAGACTATTTCTCTTTGCAATTTGGTAGGTTTGTATGGAGCTTATATGTAAACATTTCATGTAGATATAGCATTACTCATCTTATGTACTCCCTCCGTCCCAAAAAGACTCATGCTTGATTTAAGTCAATATGATCCGTTTTCAAATAAACATTTGGCATGCAGTGGCGGATCTGCACCAAATGTTTTGGTGTTGCCTGTTCTTTACTAAAAAAAAAATTGGCGCGAAACTAAAATTCAAAATGTTTACATACATAAAAGATAATAGGCTTCACTAGGCACCACTTTTCATACATAAATATAATAGATTTTACTAGGCGCGAAATATTTGGTGTTGCCTGTTCTTTAAAACAGGTCAAAACGATTTTGGATTGCCTGGGCAACCCTATGCACTACTGTAGATCCGCCCATGTTGGCATGCAAGTATTACCAAAAGAGTAGTTATTACCTTTATTTACTTCATTAAAAAGTTGGATGACTTAAAATATTGCCAAAAACTTATAAAAAATGCGTTTTTTTTAACCTTAACAAAAAACGTGTTTTTCACCCGTCGCGCTCGGACTCTCTCTCTACTCTCTCTCTAAACGCAAACAGAGTTCCTCACCATTGCCGGCTCCCTCAATCGTCTTCTTCATTGTTTTCTCTAATCTGGACATCAAAATCAGATCAAATCTGAACATAAAAATCCAATTAATCTCACTTAATTTAGGGTTTTTGATTTGGGGATAGTAGTGTATGAAATTGTAATTGGTTCGTTAATTACTTCCTACTTAATTGTTGCTGAAGAATTGTTCTCTGTATTGATACCAAGAATGGTTTATTAATTACTTCCTACTTAAGATTTGTAAGATTTGTGGTTCGTTAATTACTTCCTACTTGTGTTCTTGGATATTCCCCTCTATTCAAAATGTGATTCTCCTTGTTATGGATGAATTATTTACCCTGTTCCTAATCTGTTTAAACTTGTTTAGTGAACCATCCATGTGTTTTGAAGTGCCGATCCATGTGTTTTCAAATGCCATCCATGTGTTTTTGAATGCCGCTTAGTTCCAATTTTAATTCCAATTTCGGATGCCATCCATGTGTTTTGAAGTGCCGATCCATGTGTTTTCAAATGTCATCCATGTGTTTTTGAATGCCGGTGCTTGTGTTTTTGAGCCAACAAAAATAATTACCAGTGTTTTTGAGTGCCGGTGTATGTGTTTTTGAGTGCCAGTGTTTGTGTTTTTAAATGCCGGTCCATTGTGTTTTTGAATGCCGGTGTAAAAGTGCTAGTGCATGTATATTAAGTGACTTTATAAACTAACACTCGGCACTTGGTTACACTAACACCGGCACTTTGTTACACTAACACCGGCACTTTGTTAAACTAACACCGGCACTTGTTTTACACTAACACCGGCACTTTGATACACTAACACTGGCACTTTATTACACTAATACGGCACTTTTTTACACTCGGCTGGCACTTTGTTACACATGCACCGGCACTAAGTTTACGGACAAAGAGAGCTTTTAACTTCAAAGAAATTAAACCCTTTATCCACACCATTGAAGGACATTACGTTTATCCAGCGAAAACGAAGAGCTATGGAATCAAATCACAGATATCTCCAATTAATTATGTACCAATCAATAAAGTACCAATCAATTATGTAACGAAGCAGAATTGACAATGGACATTAATGGCGGAACTAGGGCATGAATTGTAGGTTACAAAATACTCAAACCGAGTGAACGCCGGAGAACGATCGGAGCTTGGGATGGCCAGAGAAGATGATCGGAGCTTGGGATGGCACGAATTTGTAATATTAACACCGACATTTATCATGGTTGCCAGTAATTACAAAAATGCCACCGTTTGTTTTGAAAACACGTTTTTTCTTATCTTAAGAAAAAACTAGTTTTTTATAAGACCAACTCTAAAATATTCTAATACTGACAAATTAAGTAAATAAAATCCTTTTTATAGTCAGAAATTTCCAACTTTACTTTGAAAAGTCAAAATATGACTAGTTAGTGGGACAGAGGGATACTAAATTTGGAATAATTGACGGAAAAGTCAGCATTTTTCCACTTCAGTTTTGCAAGCTATGCTTGGATTCTTTGTGCCATTGTATATTGAGTTGCTATGTTTAGTTCTTAATTTAAAGCTCTGATATGCATTTACTTTACTTAAAATAGAGTTCTAAGATTTAAAATATTCTTCCCCTGCCCCCACCAAACATATAAATATACATTCGTTACTACCTCGAGGCAGTGACGTATCTAGGATTTAGAGTGAGGATGTGCAAAAAAAAAAAAAAAGGGTGCAAACTGTAAATATGTGAAAGTTAGATAAAACATTTATCTAAAATATTTACACTTTGCATCCTCTTCTTTCGAAAATTACAGTTTGCACCCTATATATATATATATATATATATATATATATATATATATATATATATATATATATATATATATTTATATATAAATACTCGGTAATTTTTTTTTCAAAATGTTAGGTGCGTCGTTTGCACTTCCTGGCGCCATACTGAATCCGCCCCTGCCTCGAGGGAGACTCCGTTTAGAACATGGCTTTTGAGAGAATTGAAAGGGAGTCTTCACTTTATATACATTCTAAATTTTCATGCTGTTAAATATCAAATGAAGCTTAAAATGCTCAATTCTAATAGTTTTAGTTGAACGTTCAATTTTGAAGAGTACGTGCTGCAAAAAGAAGTTAGGCGGTGTAACTTGCAGCTATTAGGACACTTTTTGCATTCTCAAATGAGTTATGGCTGATTGGGTGTTGTGTTTGTGAACCCCACTGCTCGTTAAATAAATATCCAATCAATTATTGCCAACTATGTTTGTGGCCGAGATTTTGTGAGTTTTTTTTTTTTTCCCCGTATTGCGCTTCTCCCATATTAGCTCTAGTGGTTTCGACCCATAAAAACTTGTCGATTATTTTTTTGAGAAGTCATTTCCATTGCCTAATGGATGCAAAGCCAATAATTTCTAAAACTATAGTTGGGCATTTTCTCTGACAAAATTATAAATTCCATAAAGCTTGTTATTGCACAAACTTGCCTCAAAAAATCCATCAACGGGACATTCTCTTCTAAAATGTTCCTATGAAATCCGTTTAACATGGTTTTCAGACAGGGGCTGCTATTTCCGAATTGGCGGAAGGATGAAGCTTGGAATGTCAATGACTGCTGCCTATGAAACAGCATTGACCACTTGGAGATCTTGGGTCGAAAGCAAGGTCAAAACAAATCGAACACGTGTTTTCTTTCGGACTTTTGAACCCAGTCATTGGAGGTATGTATGGGTTTGATTTTCTGCACATACTCGCACATATATAGTAACCATATGTCTAGTGGCGAGGCCACATAGAGCTAATGGGGGTCATCTGACCCCCTTTGATTTTGGAGCTCTGTGCATTTTACCCCCTTCAAGTCTAGAAAAATAACATTTTTACCACTAAAAACATTAATTTTTGCCAGTGCCTACATCTACGTGAAAAGCTGACTAACACTGATGCTTTTATCTGAACCAGTGAAGGAAGTCGTAAAATTTGCAAAGTGCCAAAACACCCCTTGTCTAACAGTAAGGGCAGGGAAAGAAGTCCTTTCTCGGATATAATCATGAAGGTGGTGAAGAATATGTCGGTTCCTGTATCAGTTATGCATGTCACTCCAATGGGGGCGTTTCGCAGCGATGCTCATGTGGGACCATGGAGCGATAATCCATTAGTCCCTGATTGTAGCCATTGGTGCTTACCAGGAGTACCTGATACGTGGAATGAGATCCTGTTTTCGTCTCTCCTTTCACCACAATAGGCTTCTCCGCTGAAACGTTGAGAAACTGTAAGCAAATATTACTTCTCGTTTTGGTTTTTCGATGTTTGATTCTGGTTGAGTTTTCTTTTTTCGATGTTTGAAACAAAGATAGAGGGGCTAGGCCGCAAGGGAACCTTTGAAGTTTAGAGATGTGTTTTGCAATACAAAGGAAACTTCCCCCACCCTCCACCGCCACCATCACCGGATAATAATACAACTGTTATAGTAGTCGTAGTTTTCGTGGTATTATCTTCCTTGCTTTCCTAAGAAGAAGAGCGTTGAAGAAACTGACATTGTGCGTGCTGATGAACATATGAAGGTGAATGAGGCGGTAGACGGGGCCCATATGGATACAAAATGATGAGATTGCGATATTTTATTGGTCCGAGTCATTGTAAACCTGTCACACTCTAATTAAAATTACCAATTAAATCATGACAAAGCGTTTTATATTCATTTTTTTTTATCATATTTTGTGCCCCTATTAATTATCATTTACAATTTCTTTATCTTCCTTTTGTTTATTCAGGAGGGTGATATACAGATTATGTTGTAAAAGTTTAGATTAGTCAAGTCAAAGTAAGCCCATTTAGATTTAAATTACATTAATTACCCTACACACACTTTTTCACATCCTTGTTTACACACACTAAACCCACAGACTTCTCCCAAAACCACTGCACCCACCACCCCACCCCTAGATTTTTGAGCTTCCGAATGTACAAGTAATAAGCATCATAGTACAAGCATAGTTGTGTGTGCACATTCATTCACACCCATATTCATTTATGGTCTTTGTTCATACATTTGGTTTTGGGAGAATCTAGTTTCTCTCAAATATTATAAAAAGTCCTGTTTTATTTGAAAAATAGGTTCAATGACCGATTTAAAAAGTCGGGTTAGTTTGATTTAAAATTCATGAGCCGATTTTTTTAAGTTAAAAACAAGACTTTTTATCCCCAAAATTTTCTGTTGTTCATATCGATCCCCATAAAGTCATTTTTGCCCCTAGTAGTTTGAGAAAAAAATATTATGGGATTTGGGCGACTGTTGTACAATTGAACGTTATTCGGGTCACATCAATAATCGAGATTGTGTTTATAATGAATAAATGAATGAGATGCATCAAACAAAATTAAATATTTAAAATATCATTAATAAACGTTCTTAATGTTTTTTAATGAATGACTTAAATTATTATAACAATTACACTTTAAAGAGCTAAAAATTGCATTTGGTGGAGTTCGAACTCCAAATCTCTCGTATAGAAAGTGATATTTGATGTCGATTAAGCTAGAGCTCTTGACAACTTTTTTAATATAGATTATCGATATCAAAATAAACGGACTAAACATAGATTATCGAGGTGTTGCCAATGTCGTATCTGAACATATCGAGTTAGACATACACTTCGTCAGAGAAAAGGTTGCTCGTGGTCATGTTCGAGTATTGCACGTCCCATCTCGTTATCAAATCGCTGACATATTTACAAAAGGGCTTCCGCGCGTACTTTTTGATGAATTTCGTGCCAATCTCAAACAGACGTGGAACCTCCCGCTTCGACTGCGGGGGAGTAATAGCCGTGTAGTATTCTCCAAGAAAAGATATCTCCATATCTTTATCTTTGGAATGTAAATATTTGTAATTATCTTGATTAGTTGTTACCTTAGTTTGTTACCTTAATTATAGGCTTGTAACATTATTTATACTGATGACTATCAATAAGAAAAGGCACGCATTGAATCTTTTAATCAAATACAAGTCGGACTTTTCACGAGATCAAAATAAATGGACGAGATCGAATACAAGTCGGACTTTTCACGATCCTGGATCCTAAAAATTTATGTATGGCATGGATGTATCCTAAAAATTTATGTATGGCATGGATGTAATATTTCTTAATACAAGGGTCTTCTAGCATACAAGACTGCCTATAAGTAAGATAACGCGACCCCCACGAAGGGACTCATTCTCACTGTCGCTTTCCTCACTCCAAGCCAAACACTGCCCAACGTCTTTGTCCACTTCATACCAAAAGCCATGCAAACGCTCATTTCTCCCCTCACAACCCACCACCCCACCGTCCTCCACAACCCTACCACCACCAAACCCCGCCGTATTCCACCACCCATCTCCGTCTCCGCTCCTCGACTAGCCAACCAATTCACCATCACAATGCCACCCGAAAAGACCGAAATCTTCAAGTCACTCGAATCATGGGCAAGAGAATCCGTTCTCCCACTTCTCAAGCCCGTCGACCGGTCCTGGCAGCCCAGTGAGTTCCTACCGGACCCATCTCAGTCCTCCGATGACTTCACCAATGAAGTTCGGGCCCTGCGTGACCGGACCGCCGCCCTTCCTGATGACTACTTTGTTGCGCTTGTCGGTGATATGATTACTGAGGACGCACTGCCGACTTACCAGACCATGATCAATACTCTTGAAGGGGTTCGTGATGTGACCGGTGCTAGCCCGAGTCCGTGGGCCGTTTGGACTCGGTCTTGGACCGCTGAGGAAAATCGGCATGGCGATTTGCTCCGGACATATTTGTATCTTTCGGGTCGGGTTGATATGACTATGATTGACAGGACGGTTCAGTACCTCATTGGAGCTGGAATGGTAACGTTATAATCAAATTCAATTAAATGTATTTCTTCTTGAATTTTTTTCTCAAATAATTCATTTTTAAAATTTTATTTTTCAAAGTAATTACTTTTCAAAATTTTCCCCTAAATATTTCACTTTTTTTAAACTCGCTACATCGTGTAGCAAGTTTGACTTTGACCGGTCAAATTCGCTACACGGTGTAACAAGTTCAGTATAATTAAGGTTATCCGGTTTGTGATTAATTACTAGTAATTAATAAAGACAAACTCTCTACACCGTGTAGCGAGTTTAACTTGTCACAATCAAACTCGTTACACGCGAATTTAAAAAAGTGGGAAATTTAAAAAAATAGTTTGAACAGTTAGTTACTTTAGAAAATAAAATTTTAAAAACGAATTATTTGAAAAAAAATCATTTTTCTTGTATTTCAACATTATTATATGAATTCTAGTCCCTATGTAAATTGCATCAACTTTTCAAATTTCTTAAATTTTTGTTTGACTTGTTTTTATATATCAATTTAAAAATTATTTTTTTATTTAAAAATACAATATTTATTTAAAAATTATTAAAAAGAATATTTCAATTTTATTATGTGAAGAATGTATTTTACCGTTATTATTTTTTTATTTTTCAAATTGTGACAATTATTTCTGTATATATTCAATTTATTTAGGGCTCGTCTAGTGCACAGTTTTATAAACGGAGATTTTTTAAAACGGAGTTTTTTTTTGCCGCTATAATTTTGAGCGGCCAAAATATCCCCAACTTTTTAAAATTCAACCGAGTTTTTTATCTCCGTTTTAACAAAAATGCTCGACAAGACGGAACCTTATTTGATTAAAATTTGTAACAGGATCCTGGAACGGACAATGACGCCTACTTGGGTTTTGTATACACATCATTTCAAGAGCGAGCCACATTCGTGTCCCATGGCAACACGGCTCGGCTAGCCAAGGAGCGCGGTGATCCAGTGCTCGCAAAAATATGTGGAACCATTGCATCCGATGAAAAACGCCACGAAAACGCCTACTCAAGGATCGTCGATAAGCTTCTTGAAGTGGACCCCTCGGGTGCGATGGTGGCAATCGGGGACATGATGCGTAAGAAAATCACAATGCCGGCTCACTTGATGTACGATGGACAAGACCCGTCACTGTTCGAGCATTTCTCGGCTGTGGCTCAGCGGCTCGGGGTTTATACGGCGACTGATTATGCTGATATATTGGAGTTTTTGGTTGGACGGTGGGATTTGGAGAAGAGGGAGGGATTGAACGGTGAGGCAAGGCGGGCGCAGGATTATGTGTGTGGGTTAGCACCTAGGTTTAGGAAGTTGCAGGAGCGAGCTGATGAGAAGGCTCGGAAGTTGGAGCCGAGGAGTGTGAAATTTAGCTGGATTTTCAACAAAGAAGTTAGAGTTGCGCCTTGAATTGATTAATTTCTGTTTTTTTTTTTGCCTATGTAATTGGAGAATGTTTCGGGGTTTTCCGGATATACCTAAACTAGCAGTACTTTCAATGCGATGTACGGCAAAATCATGTTATTGTATTTATATAAGAGTAATAAATATATTTTTAAATATGAGAATAGTCTTAATTTTATGGTCATGGAGAAATCCATGAAGCGGAAGAAACTCAAGCCACAAACTGTGGTGATTGAGGCCGAGAGTGAGAAATTGGTTCCCTAAGTTTCGGCTCGGGTCAAGTCTCATTGGGGCCTTGAACCCAATCTATACCGAGTACAGACTCTACCCAAAACAGTTTATCTGCACAACTACGTGATGGCCTAAGCATATCTTCTACACCAACCATGAGCTCTTTAGTATAATCGGGCTCGAGCATGTTTCAAGGAGGGGCTCCTTTTATAATCCCGTTTGAGGGTTTGGGGCCCAAAAGTTTGGCTCCTTGTATAATTCATAATCAGTAATCACAATACTTACATCGCTTACACTTTTTTCTTAATTTTCGTGTCCAAATCTATAATTTTTAGTGGGAGTATTATGATTTGGGTGAATATTTAAATAAGCATTTACTCCCTCCGTCCCAGCCTAATGGAGACCACATTTTTGGACACACAAATTAAGGAAAATTAAGAGAGATAAAAAGTGGAAGGAAATGTTGTGAGTATGAAAAATTAAATAGGAGAGAGAATGAGTGGGATGAATAGTGATTTGATTGGTGTTGTGAGTGTAAAAGTAAAATAGGAGAAAGAATGAGTGAAAAAAATAGTAAATATTTTCTTTCATTTTGGACAGTCTCCATTGAACTGGAACAGATCAAAGGAAAGAAGTCTCCACATTGGACGGAGACGGAGGGAGTATATTTTTTCAACCCAATACCAAACCCAAGTATAAGTCCACTCTATTCCGATCTGGGCCAATAAGACTTCTAGCTTTGGGCTTCTACTTGGACATGAGCTACAAAGAAGAATGTAGTTATGATCAATCGCACCATTCTTGAATGGTCGGATACAATGATAAAATTGCATTAACACAAAAACTAACAAATGCAGGGTTAAAATTTGTTATATTCAAATAAGCCATTCAAAGAAAAACGCTAGAGAGAACATTATGTTATACAAACAAAAAACTCTTGAAAATATCTCTTGGGCCCAGGAATATAAGGAATACTGTCACCCTGACTACCTCGAGCATATTTCGCGGTTTATCTCCGTCAGTCACTGAGGGGCCGGTGGCTGGTGGTTCAGGACTTAGTCCGGCGAAACTAGAACCTGGATATCAAAAAAAAAAAAATCTTGAAAATATTAATACATAATCCTAAATTTTTATTGCATTTTTTTTTTAAAAAAATAAGTGTTGTTTTGCTATTATCTTATATTTTAAATATGTCAACCTCACTCAATTAACAATCATTGGTTTTATAGTTACATAGTATAATGCATGCCTATGTGTTCGTAATATAATTTATTCGATACGACAATCATTGGATAATATTATCCTTTTTTAATTAGATATGATACATGGTTAATTAATCACTCTCTAAGTTTCATTAAAAAAGGCACAAAAGACCTATTTTGATGATCCCTTACAAATGACACAAGCTTAAAAAATGAAATTTTTTAATACTTGTTTATTCATATGAGAAGGAGATTGAGTGATGAATCGATTAGGAGGCCAGAACAGTGGAGAAATGATAAAATGACGAGGGGTAGGGAAAGATCCAAACAAACTTGGATTAGAAAGATTGAAAATGATATGAGTTTACTTGGAGTGTATGAAAGTATGATGTTGAAGAGGACGGAGTGGAGGGCAAAAACCAATGTAGGAGGTTGATTTTTTTTTTCAACAGCCTTTTTACACGATGATATGAGTTTACTTGTGGATGTGATGCATATCCCACATTGCCTAAAAAACACAAATTACCATCCGAGCCTGAGCCCGAGCGCACAAAGGGCACACTTTACACTTGAGCCGGAAAGTTTGTCCAGCTCACCCAGCTAGATAGTTCGGTTCGTGGGTCGGCGGTTCGGTGCATGCATGGCTCGGGGTAGGCGGTCTAGTTCGGCGTGGTTGTTGGCCGGTTCGGTTGGACTGCTTAAGTGGAGCGGGCTGCGTATTGGGCTGAACGGGTGTGATGGGGCGGATGTCCCTCCTCGAACGAGCACATGCTGGTGCAGATGGATAGTCTGCGTCCCTTCCAATGGGCGCGGGTAGCTCCATCAAATCTGGTGCCTTGATTAGATCGGACGGTCCAAATCCATCCGATCGGAATAGTGTCTCTACCCAACAAGTAATTGTTAATTTGAAGTGCTTCTATTAACGACAGTTAAAGTCCTTTCATCTTACGAGAAGATTGTCAGAAATCGTTAGCACCGCTGCGGAGCAATTACTTCTTACGGAGATTGTGTCCAACACAAGCCCCAACTTTTCCCATTCCAATTTTATTTATTTTTAGTTAATTCTTTTAAGAATGCCTTTTTTTCAAATTTCTATCATATTTTCCCATCAATCGTAAGAAGTAAATTTACGTTTTTTTAAGGAAATTACAACCGAAAACAAAACTTCCCAATCATTTGAGGCTACACCTCGTCAACGGTTAATTGCCACAAACCAGATTGTTGCACCTGCTTCTACTCCAACTTACCTAACACTTGGGAAGGAACTAGAGCCGTCAATTTGGGACAGTCCTGTCGGGACGTCCCATCCCTCCATACAAATGGGACGGGATGGGACGGAAAATTTTAGGCCCGCAAAAATTCGTCCCGTCCCGCATTAGCCGCGGGACAACATATTGCCGTCCCGTCCCGTCCCGTTATCCCGTATTGACGGCTCTACATGTACCTAAGTTTTGAAACATCAAGTGAAACGTATACCAACCTCCAACCCAATTTGCATTCACTTTTAAAATTCATCAATGCCAGGCCAGTCTTAATATATTTTGATTATATAATTTCATCCGGCCTAGCTAATTGTTTGGCCACATATACTGTATACTTAAGCTTGAGCTAGTCTAACACAAACATGTTGAAGTATTTAAAGTCTTCTTGTCCCGCATTGTCCCGCCTTGTCCCGCGTCCCACAGAAGATTTGGGACGGGACGAAATATTTTAGTCCCGCGAAAATTCGTCCCGTCCCGCATTAGTCGTGGGACAACATAGTATCGTCCCGTCCCGTATTGACGACTCTAAAAGGAACTAGCGAAGTTCACAGGGGTGGATTTCAAAAATTGACAACAAAGAACGTTGCAACTTTTGACTGCCCCTAGTTTGCAGAAATTCAGGACGAGTACCCTCCTACTATCCAGAATGATGATCGCAATTTGCAAAGGCGGATAGCCAAGAGGCATGGGATCATAGTGATCTCATATGTAGAATGTACATATGGAGTGGGCTAAATGATACCATTTAACGAGAGCACTGTCTCATGGAGGTGGCCAAAGAGTTGTGGAATTCTTTGGAACAGGTCTACATGATTCAAGAGACCGGCTCCAGAAATCAATACAACATCATTTAAAGGTTGAATGGGCTTGATTTAGCAACAATGTTGTGTGAAGCCAACTTAGTAATGTTGATTATTTTTTTCAACAGCCTTTTTACACGATCTCAAATTATTTTGGGACTAAGGCTTTGTTGTTGTTGTTGTTGTTTATTCACGTGACCCACTTGTCATAATCACATCATTTATATACTTATTATTTCCTACCCCACTTTCTCCTTCCTACTTCGCTTTTCAGTTTTCACCCTCACAACACTTACTGCACTATAATTTTTTTCTAGTTTTTTATGCAAATTCCATTTTTTTTATTTTTTTTTCCTTTTTTTTTTCAGAAGGGGATCAACACATTTTATCGCTTCCCCCTTGATGCACTTCACAGAGGCGCCTAGCTATGCTAGGAGGGCAATGTCATTCCCTCTAATCACTGGTGGGGGAATCGAATCCATGACCTTCAGGTTGGAAGCTATGAACTCTAACCATCAGGCTAAGACCCCGCATGCATGCAAATTCCATTTTTTCTTTTTCTTTTTTTCTTTAAAAGAAGGGGATCAACACATTTCACCGCTCCCCCCTTGATGCACTTCACAGAGGCGCCTAGCTATGCTAGGGAGGGCAATGTCATTCCCTCTAACCACTGGTGGGGGAATCGAGCCACATGGCCTCCGGGTTGGAAGCCAATGACTCTAGCAATCGGTAAGGCCGCGTGCATGCAAATTCCATTTTATATCTATTATAGTGGGACGAGGGATTACAGTACTATACACTACGTACATGTGGATAATATAATTTGCATGGCTATGCGTTAAGACTTAATTTAGTGTTTTTGCCCATCAGATTGATCGCTTATGGTTTTATAAGTTCATTTTTGTATGAATGTTTGTGTTTGGAGAATAAGTGGGACCCAAAAGATGGAGAATCTTCTCCTCCATACTTATGGTCGTTCAAGCTACTCCAACAAGGAATGACTCCATCTCAGTTCTAAATCTGACTGCTATCTCATTTAATGGCACAAGTTCCAGGAACTTAGGGCTAGCACAATATTCAAAAATTAGCACAATATTCAAAAAATTTAAAGTATGAGGTTTCACTTTAAAATCAATTGACACGCCTTCTCACGTGTAGCGGGCTTTGTCAAAGCTTACAACGTGGACTTATTAATCGGGTGGTGCGGGGTAACATCGTGGGCCGTTAAGTCTGTACGTGTATTGAACTTGCTCTGATACCATTATAAGTCTGAGGTTCCAGCTTAAAACCAATTGGTTGTAAGGGGAGTGACTCAAAATTTTTATATATTATAGGCAAAGTTTGTCAATTCCCGATGTAAAATAATATCTCTATCTAACAGAAAATAACTAACAAAATAATAAGATTTGTGTCATTGCGATTAATATAAACGGATGAGATGAGAGTGATAAACAAGATATGGGTCATTGATATTAAAATAAACGAACGAGATCGAAAGAGACGTGACTGTAGTGGACCAATACGGATGGGCTAAGGGATCCGCGGATAGGCTAAAATAATGAACAAAGTATGGGTTATGTAATTTATGATTATCCTCATACGGTTATTATGGCTGCTAGCAAATTATATCCAATTAACAAAGGCTTGAAATTTCACTTATTGTCTTTTCCATTGTTATCTTGGCTTGAGATGAATTGACTTCCCTCCTACCGCAACCTATCCCTCACACAATCGAGCTAAATCATATAAAAGTTCCGACCGATCTAAACCAAACCGACATAGTTTGATTCGGTCTAAACCACGATTTGACTTTGCGATTTAGATCGCGGTTCAAACCGTAGATCACAACCCAAACCACTCTATTATAATGTTTTTTATATCTTCTAACTAATAAATAGAAAATACCTATAAAATGAAAAACACGATCATAAAAGATAACAAAACAAAATATACCAGCTCACAGTTACAAATCAAGATTGTCAAATTCAAATTACTATTCAACGAAAATTAAATCAGAAAACTATATCAAAGTACAATAGTCAATGCACCGTTAGTATTTGACATCACAATATGAAATAATTGTTAATGCAATAATACCATTCATTGAAATTCTAATGGTCAAACTAAGCAACAAAAGTGATTTATAAGTAATGAGTTTACACAAAATTCACAATGATTGAAACACATAATGAAACATAATAGGTTTAATGGTCTCGAGCCGGTTCGATCTACAACGGTTTGGTTTGATTTGGTTTGGTTTGGTTTGGTTTGGTTTGAAGGTGGTAGACCGCAAGCTGAACCAAATCGTGTGGTTTGCTAATTTTTCAAACCGATATAAACTACTCATGCCTAAAAGCCGAATCAAACTGTATGATTTAGTTCAGTTCGATTTCAAACCGCGATTTGAAACAAACCACGATTTGAACAAGGTCTAATATGAGTCATTAAATACGCTAGATTGCTATAATATCAACTGTACATACCCCAAATCCAGCTCTGAATGGTTCCAATCACAATCTATATACTCCCTCCGTCCCGTCCGACTTAGGACATTCACTCCCGACACGGAGATTAAGGAATACTATTATAATATTAGGAGAGAGAATGAGTGGAGGATGTGTTGTGAGTATGAAAAATTAAATAGGAGAGAGAATGAGTGGGATAAATAGTGATGAGATTATTATTGTGAGTATGACAAATGGGTCTCATTTAATATAAAAGTAATATAAACTTTCCATTTTGGGTCGTCCTAAGTCGGGTGGGACGCCCATAATGGCAAAACATCCTAAATCGGACGGGACGGAGGGAGTACTCCAAAAAGTAATAAGAATAAAAAGCCCTTGCATGAATAGAAATTAAAAACAATTATCATAACGGGCAAAATTGTTAGCATTATTGATGTAATATTACATGCACCGGCGAAGGCACACTAAGGTCATGGGGTCATATAACCCCCTTGAATATTGAAATTGAAATGTGTCACTTTACTACCTTTAATTTTAGAGAAAATGGTTAATTATCTTTATAAATTATGCTTTTGACCACCCTCCTTCGATTTATGTAAAAGTTACACTAAAATTATTTTGACCCCCTTAAGAAAAATTTCTGGCAAACTTGCGAAAATTTCTGAATTCGCCACTGATTACATGGACTAAGGCTCTAATAACCTAGAAGACTGCCTATATAATCAAACTATGCCGAATGTAACAATGCATTCAAAAGCAGCCATGCAGATCATGAACTCCTCTCACCTCATTTCTCTCATCACAACCCCAAAGTCTCCACTTTCTTCCACCCCCTTCCGCCACCGTCCTACCACCAAACTCCGCCGTCTACTTCCACCCAGGGCCATTGCCGCCCCACCACGGCCACGGATCAACCAAATCACCCCCAAAACACCTACTGACAAAGCTGAAATCTTCAAGGAACTAGAATCTTGGGCCGTTGATTTCATTCTCCCACTTCTAAAACCCGTGGATACAATCTGGCAGCCCAATGATTATTTACCGGACCCATCACAGTCGTCCGATGATTTCACGGACGAAGTTCGGGCCCTACGTGAACGTACCGCCGAACTTCCTGATGACTACTTTGTTGCCCTTGTAGGCGACATGATCACTGAGGAAGCAGTACCTACTTACATGAACATGGTTAATACCTTTACGGAGGTCCGTGATCAGACCGGGGCAAGCCCTTGCCCGTGGGCTGTTTGGACTCGAGCATGGACCGCCGAGGAGAATCGGCATGGTGATTTGCTCCGGACATATTTGTATCTTTCCGGGCGGGTTGATATGACTAAGATTGAGAGGACAATTCAGTACTTGATTGGAGCTGGAATGGTAAGAGTTAAACTCAACTTTTTCAAACACTAGGAAAAACAAGTTCTATCAAACTGTCAGTTTTACTATTAAAACTGACAGTTTGTCAGTAAAATTATCGTATTACTGAATTAGATATATTACTATAAGTTTGACGGTTTTAATAGAAAACGGACAATTTTAACCGAAAAAATTAATGTTGCAGGATGGTGGAATGGAAAATAGTGCTTACTTAGGGTTCGTGTACACATCATTCCAAGAGCGAGCCACGTTCGTGTCTCACGGCAACACGGCTCGACTAGCCAAGGATGGCGGCGATCCAGTGCTAGCCAAAATATGCGGAACCATTGCATCCGACGAAAAGCGCCACGAAAACGCCTACTCCCGGATCGTCGATAAGCTACTAGACGTTGACACGTCAGATGCCATGGTGGCAATTGCAGACATGATGAAGAAGAAGATCACAATGCCAGCTCACCTGATGTATGACGGGGAGGACCCGTGTATCTACGAGCATTTCTCGGCGGTGGCCCAACGGCTCGGTGTTTATACGACCGGAGATTACGCGGATATAGTGGAGGTTTTGGTGGACCGGTGGAAGTTGGAGAAGCGGGAGGGGATGAACGGCGAGGGAAGGCGGGCCCAGGATTATGTGTGTGGGTTAGCGCCGAGGTTTAGGAAGTTGCAGGAGCGGGCTGATGAGAGGGCTCGGAAGTTGGAGCCGCGTAGCGTCAAGTTTAGCTGGATTTTCAATAAGGAAGTAAGGGTCACTCCTTAATTTAATTATGTTTTGTGATTTGGTTTTATTGTTGTTGTTGTTTGTTTATTATAAATAATAATGTGCAAGGAATAATTGATTTGTAATCAAAATTGTACATATTGTGTTTTAATTTATTGCATTGTGTAATATTTTTATGCATCATGATGTTGTATATTTCAACAGTACCCTAAAACACATAATGCATAAATTATGTACAACTTTCTGTTTACTCCCTCCGTCCCACGTGAATGCAAACTTATTTCTATTTTGGTCTGTCCCACGTGAATGCAAACTTCCCAAAATGGCAAAGAATATTCACTATTTCACCCACCCATTCTCTCTCCTACTTCACTTTTACACTCACAACATTCTCTCTCCTCACTATTCCTCCCACTCATTCTCTCTCCTATTTAATTTTTCATACTCACAACATTTAACTTTTTCTCTTTCTTACATCACTTTTCCTTAATTCCTACACCCAAAAAGTTAGTCCACTATCACGTGGGACGGAGGGAGTATATGTTAATATATATAGAGCCGTCACGGATTGTTCCGTCGAAACGTCCGATGATCACGCCGTAAATGAAATGGGATGAGATAGTATATTATAATCTGGTTTAAAAGCGGGCCTATTATTAGGGACATCTTGTTTGAGAGACGATTGTACGAGACGTCTTGCATTTTTATAATTTTTATTTTTTTAAACTCAAAGGTATGTTAGCACTTAGTAATTAGTTTTTAGCTTCTTTTTTTTGTTTTAAAATGTCCATTATTTTTTTGTGTTGATTAAGCTATTTTATTAATTTAAGAAGTTGCTTCTTTTGTGACCACAAGGTCACGGGTTCGAACATTGGCGAACAGCCTCTTGGCAATTGTCCGAAAAAAGCTCTAGCAAATGGTTCCCTCTTTCAATTCCCGCTTGGCGGGGAGCGCTTGACACACCGAAATTTGCCCTTTTATTAATTTAAAAAAAATTTATCTTGTTGAATTATAAAAAATTAATCTTATATTTTCAATTTAATATTTTAACATCATCTAATTTAGATTTTAGCTCTTCACACTTACTTTGTTAGATATCGACAAGTAGATTCCCTCCCATTTGCATGCATAAAAGTGTTGATAAAATTATTCTGTTGGGACAATTATTCCATATCATTATTCTCTTTATACAAGATGCACGCCTAAAGATGTATCCGTACGACAATCATTCCATATCATTATTCCTTTTTCCATTTTAGATATGCATTGATGCATGTGCTTCTTTAATTCGATATAAACCTAAGTATAAATATGGATTGGTTCAGACAAGACCCAAATGAATTGAGCCCTAAACATAATTCATCAAGTTGCATATAATACAAGGAGCAAACTGGACTTTCTCGTACCTCTCTACCTCGGCATTCCCTGAAGCCGACTAAGGCTTGACAAGCGAATGATCAAGACCCAACTCAAATACCGACAAGGAGACCTCCCTCCAAGGCCGAGCTGGTGCTCCCTTGACGACGAGGAGGCCTCCCCGGCTATCAACCATCGTGATAGCTCCCCGGCTATCAACCATCGTGATAGCTCTCCGGCTATCTTTTATCCCCTCCCCGGCTCATCTTATGCCGGTCAGGCTATGTATGACGAGGAAAGGAATATCTGCATCTCGGCATACCGGCGTGAACTTGTACAGTTTTATTTCAACAAGGACAATAAGCAGTTATAATTTAATCAGGATTGTAACCTCCTATACCAATTCAAGTCAAATAAGGACTCTCCAACAGATACAATCCTCCTAGAATTATATCTTATCTCTTTACAGTCCAAGTTCAACATGGATTCTACCTGTCCATCACTATAAATACAAGTCATTATTTCCATATTCTGGTACGTTATCTTTTTGACTCGAAGATCTGTAAATTTGATTTCTCTCTTTACAAACCGTGAACTTACTCTCACGCCGGAGGACCTTCGCCGGTGAAGCCCCGCCTTAGTTTACGTTTTCTGTCTTATTTTCAGGCTATTCAATCGCCGTAGTACAACCTATCGCTTGGATTTGGGCTGATTCGACTTTTTGGCAGCATCAGTTTGGTTCCATCACGGAATCGAGTCAAAGACCCATTGTTTAGCCTCGAAAATCCGCTCGCATGAGCCCTATTTTCCGCCAAATATACCTTGTTTTGGCCGAAAATCAACTGCTCCGTTCACAGTCCTGTTTTGTTTTCGGCAGAATTCTTCGAATTCGCCTCGAAATTTCATTAAATTGTTCGCCTGGAAAATTCATTTGGCCGGAATTGTTGTTTCGCCAGATTCCGTTGACTGGAAAAAGTTGGCCCATTGGAAAAGTTGAGCCGTTTTGCAATTCTGGTCAGTTAAGAATTTTATTGAAATCACAATTCTTGGTTTTCAATGGAAGACGGAACTTTTGCAAGTGTCACTGAGGAGCAAACCCACGCTGACGAGATCCGTCCCACCAACGAGTTGCTTCCTCATCCTCCGCCTCTGAATGACGGGATACCTCCCCTCGGCATGACTCTCCGCTCTATGGGGCAGCCAGCTATCGAGGGGGCAAGTACCAACCCTCCTCGTAATCATCGTCCGCGAGGAAGACAAGTTACGAGTAAGTGGATGCCGAGGAACGCAGAAGCAAGACGAGCTGAGAACACTCAGCCCGCTGACCGACGTACATTATTGCACCAGCAAATGGAGACGTTGCAACGTATCTATGAGACTCAGCATGCCTTATTGCAATTGGATCCTTAAAATAGCATGGCTGAGTTCATGAGGCCTTCAAGGTTAGGAGAATCTCGTGAAAGGGACACTTAGGGTGAGAGACGAGGTAGCCAGAGGGGTCCTCCTCGTGGCCAAGATCCCCCTCCCCGTGAGCCTGCTGTACCATCCAAGCAGAACCTCCGAGACGCTCCTCGTCCTCGGCCCAACAATCATGAGAACGAGAAGACCGTGGTAGACCTCAGAAGCCACATAAATTCGAAGGAGCAGGAGGTAAATTCCGCCGACTTAAGAGCAAGGCTCAGTCTGGCACGGCGTTTATCCCCTCCTCGTCTTAACCTATCATCTCGTCACGGTCATCCCCCTCGTCCCAGAACTCACTCAAGGCGTACAGGATGTTCCTCGACCACCAAGAGTTGGAGCCGAGAAGGGCTAAAGCCCCTTCCAGACAAGTAAATAATCACCGAGGTGATGAAGGACAACACAATAGGGTGGATGGTCACCCAACAGAAAGGTCCCATCGCAGTTCCCACCGGAGTTCCCACCGAAGCACTCATTCCAGCACTGAGAGGGGGATTGAGGCTAAAGAAAGGCAACTCTTGAAAAAGAGAATTGACGACATGGAAATGGGGAAGAAGGATGAAGAAGATGATGACAACTGGTCCACTCGTCCCTTCTCCCAGAGAATAACGGATGTACCACCTAATCCTCTCTTTAAGGTCCCGAATTTTGATAAATATGCTGGAACCACTGATGCACGAGACCACGTGCAAAGTTTTGAGTCTACTATGGCCCTCCTCACTAAGTCCGATGACATGCTCTGTAAATCTTTCGCGAGCACCTTCTCTGGAAAAGCCCTGGCCTGGTTCCGTGAGCTTAAAAAAGGATGCATCGATAGCTGGAGGGGCATGAGGAGGATGTTTCTTGACCACTTTGCCACGGCAGGGAGGAGAAAAAATAGATTGACTGACCTTGCTAACATCGAGCAAGGGAAAAATGAAACCACTCTGAACTACTACAATAGGTTCAGAGCCATGGCAGACCAAGTAGAAGAAAGCCTGATTGACAGGGAGGTGATCGTCTGCTTCAACTCCGGACTTAGATCCGGACAATTGATATATGAACTCTCCGCCAGAGAGCCCAAGTCTAAGTCAGACTTATTCAATGTGGCATATGCCATCGCCATGGCGGAAGAGAAAAGCAAGAAAAAGTCTGACAAAACAGAGACTGAAGAGAACGCAAACCACCCGTCCTCCAACAGAAACGGTTATAAAGGCAAAAACAGGACACGGGGAACTTAGAATGACTAAGATCTTCACTCCCCTCACCAAGCCAATCACTGAAATTATGCAATTGGTGAACCTTCCGAACCCCCGTCCGCTCAGTGACCAACCAAAGTACCCATGTGATCCATCCAAGCACTGTGATTTCCACAAAGACTATGGTCGCAACACTGAGAACTGTTTCGCCCTCAAGAAGATGATCCAGAAATGGGTTGATGAAGGCAAGCTTGATCGCTACGTCTTGAAGAAGGATGGCAAGCGGAAAAGGCAAGAAGCCAGCGAAGATAAAGATACTGATGAAGAAGAAGACAGGCCTCCTAGGGCCAAACTTCATTAGGATCTCCTAGACACAGTTCTGTCCGTCCTAGATATAGCCCCTCATCTCGTCAAACGGCCAGAACTCGGGGGCCAACTATGACTTGAGACAAGGAGTGCTACAGGACGTAGACGAACCAGTTGAAAGTGAGATACCAGATGGTCGCATAGAACAATGAAATTCAAATTCAAATCATAGCAAGAGCTGAGTACATTAATTAATTCTAGTTTTAGTCTATTTTTATGTAATAGGTTATCGTTGTTAGTTTTTACTTTTCTAGCAAGGTAGGATTGCAGTTCGGTGTAATCGCTTCAATTTATGAAATTTACTTCGTCAACATGCAAGTCAACTACCAAGACTACTTGAAGACGAGGAATCCTCCTCGACCTTCGAAAGGGGGAAACTCCCTCCATTAATCGCCCAACGTCACGACTAGAAAACCCCTCGTCCTAACGACTAACGCGGCAAAACCATCTACGACCTATGTACGAGTCATCTTCCTCGTCATAGAAAGATGAAAAAGAAGAAGCCCAACGTCACGACGAGGAAACCCCTCGGCCTAACGACTAACGCGGCAAAAACATCTACGGCGTATGTACGAGTCATCTTCCTCGTCATAGAAATATGAAAAAGAAGAAGCCCAACGTCCGGACGAGGAAACACCTCGGCTCTAACGACTAACGCGGCAAAAACATCTACGACCTCTGTACGAGTCATCTTCCTCGTCATAGAAAGATGAAAAAGAAGAAGCCCAACGTCCGGACGAGGAAACACCTAGGCTCTAACGACTAACGCGGAAAAACCATCTATGACCTATGTACGAGTCATCTTCCTCGTCATAGAAAGATGAAAAAGAAGAAGCCCAACGTCACGACGAGGAAACCCCTCTGCCTAATGACTAACGCGGCAAAAACATCTACGACCTATGTACGAGTCATCTTCCTCGTCATAGAAAGATGAAAAAGAATAAGCCCAACGTCTGGTCGAGGAAACACCTCGACTCTAACGACTAACGCGGCAAAAACATCTACGACCTATGTACGAGTCATCTTCCTCGTCATAGAAAGATGAAAAAGAAGAAGCCCAACGTCTGGACGAGGAAACAACTCGGCTCTAACGACTAACGCGGCAAAACCATCTACGACCTATGTACGAGTCATCTTCCTCTTCATTGAAAGATGAAAAAGAAGAAGCCCAACGTCTGGACAGGGAAACACCTCAGCTCTAACGACTAACGCGGCAAAACCGTCTACGACCTATGTATGAGTCATCTTCCTCGTCATAGAAAGATGAAAAAGAAGAAAGCCCAACGTCTTGACGAGGAAACTCCTCGGCTCTAACGACTAACGCGGCACATCGGTCAAGACCAAGGAATCTTCCTCGGCCTAATGACCTAAAACAGGTAAAATCGCCTAAACACCTAGAACCGAACTAGCCTCCTCGTTCTACAATATCAAAGGTACGAGGAGTCCTTCCCCGACCACCATAAATCTTGCGTACTTGTGCAAGTATACAACACATTCAAACAATTCATATACAGAAAGCGAAAGACGACGTGAATTGGAGGAAAGGAGCATTTCATTAAGCATTAATAATAAATTATAATGCCCTATTCTATTACAACAAAAGGAGAAGAGATCCTAAGTCTGCTCCTCGTCAAAAGGTTTCTCGAGGAAAGCCTCTATCTCTGCGTCTTGAGTTTGAGCATCAACTCGAGTCTCCTCGTTGATCGGCTCCTCGGCATGAGCATCTCCCTCTTCCTCGGCGCTAAGATCTCCATCCTCATACCTTGCAAGGATGGTGTTAAGGTTTTGGGGATCAACGGGAGGAGGAACCCAAACAGGACGGCCAACCTCCTCGTCAGCTTCGCCAATCAAGCCCAAGGCATACTCTGAGTACGGAACAAGATAATGGAGGGCCCTGGCCGCCTCATCATAGGAATCCTGAGTTATGAGCCGGGCAAGCGTCTCCAGATCCAAGCCGAGGGAAGTGTCGGCCATGATCCTTCGGGCTAAGTGCAAATAGCCGTCGGAAAACATGGTAGCCGTCTCCTCGACCACGGTATCTCGGAAGGCCGGGCTTGCCTTATACTCCGACAGAACTTCCTCGATTTGTAGGGGCACGCCGGCCTCCACCTCCTTAAGCCGGGCTCCAGTCATTTCGGCTTCATCAGATTTAACTTTTAGCTCAACCTGGAGCCCCTCAATAATGACCTGCCCAGCCCTGGCATCCTCCTCGACCTTGGCGCGTGCCTTCTCAGCCTCCTTTTCATCTTTGGCCTTGGCCGCTTGCGCCGCTTCAAGCTCTTCCATCAGCGTCTTCACCAAGCTTGCCGCTTTAGCTTGCTCGGCCTCGTTCTTCCTCACTTGGCCTTCAAGCTCCTTCATCTTGGCATCTGTGGCCTTGTTATGGATAGCCTCATAGGCAGTGATGGTATAAAACTACAGCAAGAAATAAGAAATATCAACAAGACAATGACAAATCTAATGGAAACAAGTTACGATCTACGAGAGAGCATACCTCGGCAGCAAGAAGACCCTTTCGGTTGGCAATGCTCTCCTTGTTCGGCTGGGTAGCTATCATGTGGTCAAGGGCGTCCTCGTCCATGGCCCGATGTACCACAGCCCGGCCAAATCTGAGTTTGGGCCCAGTACGGGCTAGCAATTCTAACCCCCTCATCGTGGGGTAAAGGGCCAGCTTCCTCACCACCTTGTCGGCGCCAGAATTGGTCGTCACCGTATGTGCAGTGAGCTCTGGAAGGGCCACGTCGGCAACCCTCTTGGAAGGAGGCTCCTCGGAGGATGGTTCAACGGCGGGGCGCTTTTGGCTTGCTCGCCCGACCAAGTTGGTCTCTTCGGCTGAGGACTGGCCGGCCCTCCTGCCTCCTCCCTCGGCATCATTAATTTGGACTTGGAGGCTATGCCCCTCTTCAGTCTGGCTTGGTTGTTGCCCGAAGTGAGTCTCCTCGTCCCCTCCCCCCAGTGGATCAACGGGTAGTGCAGAGGCTCCTTTGTCGGAGAGGATCACCTGGCGCCTAGTAGCCTCCTCTTGCCTCTTTGAAATGGCCGAGGAACGAGAGGTCTTCCTCCTTTGCTTCAACAAAGCCATAGGGTCAAGCTTTTTCTGAGACATTTCTCTCTCCTGCTCGGCTGTCAAATCAGCAATATGACGAGGAAGGGTTAGCACATATTACGAGGAAGAAAAAAACACAAAATTATACAAGTGTGAGAGACGGGAAAGTTACAACCAGCAACGCCGTTCTCGATCAAGCACTGATTGTAGTTATGTCTACAGATATCGCAATCAACATGGAAGACTAGGCCGGGATGTATCCTCCAGTCGGAAAACCGGTTGCCCCTAGTGACGGGGACGAGAGGGACTATATTTCCGATCAGCCCTGGCATGATGCCGGCCTGGGCATAATATCTAAAATCACTCTCCAAGGACGACCAGCTCAAGGTGCCTACCTCGGCAAAATGGGTCAACTTCTCTATGAGCTGGTCGCTCCACTCAGCTCTCCATGTAACTTTGGGCAGACGGGGATCCTTAGAAGGAGTTGGAAACTCCCAGCCCTGTCGGCTTTCAACTTGGATGACGTGGTTGTTCCACCCAGCTACCTTGCTCGACATCGTAGAAATCAGTTTGGGACGGTTGGGGTCACTCCGGATCACGATCAACCGGGTATCAGACTTGTAGCTAATAGTGAAGAGGTGATGAAAGGCTTCTTGGCAAGGTTCAAATCCTAAACTACGACACAGAACGACGAACCCCACGAGAAACCTCACCGCATTAGCACCTAGCTGGTCGGGACAGCCTGCATATCTTCTAAAAACTCGTTTATGAATGGATCTAAGGGAAGGCGAAGTCCCTTTTGGAATTGTTTGTAGAAGAAATTGACGTGGTTAAGGTTGTAATAAAAATCCATGGCTTCTGCCTCTGTCACAATTGGGGTCCAATGGGAATAACTTAAGTGATACTCATCCCTCGGCACCCCATACTTGGTATATATCTCCTCAATCATTGGCTCACCGGCCTTAGCTGATCTCGGCCTAGGAGTTGAGGCCCTACCTCGGCTAGCTCTACCCCGACTAGTTCTCCCTCGGCCCTCAACTTGATCACCCTCTACAAACGCATCTACAATATTGGTCGAGGACGAGGGACCACTAGTGCTGGCGTCGTTTCCTCTTATGGTCATATCTGCACAAACCAAGGTAAATAAATCAACATAATTTCCCAAGGCATTAGGACGGGGAAGAGGAAGGTTACCCCTCCTCGTCGTTTACAATAAAGCCGAGGAGGAACCTTAACCATCAACTGAGGACGACTAAGATGGTCCGACTTCAGGTAGAAGAGGACGATGTGGTCCATCATCTCGTCCCAGTCATCGAAGATAACTATATTGGGGTACATGGAATCCACTCGATCTATTCTCATCTTGCCCGGATAGCGTACATCTTCCCTCGGGCAACCATATCACGTCAATAACTCCCCTATTTCTGCCAAGGTCACCATCAACCATGGCCCCCTCTCCCTTCGGTAAACCCTAAGGTTTCCCTTATGATAGCCATGGAGGAAACGAGGACTATGGTCCCAAGAATGAGTCATTGCTAAAAGGGAACGAAGGGGCAGAGGGAATAGTTCATGAAATTATTCAAGTACAAAACTCAGGAAAAGATTCATGGGTTTAACAATGGCGGTTTTCGAAGAAAAATTCAAGCAAAAACCATAGAAATGCAAAGTAAAGACAGAAATCAGTAATGGGAAAGAAATTATACCTGTTTCTGATGAAGATGGGTGAAAGCTAACGACAAATCGAACGTTTTCTGACAAATCTGGGCGGACTATCAAGAACACGAAGAACAACTTTTGAACCTTGTTAATTCGCTCTCAAATGCTTAAGATGATAAAAGTTGTAATTGAAGAATCAATTTGTTTTATATCCCAATAGACGGTTCAAACCCGAAATGAAACGGGCCAAACGGGTATGGCACCTCCAACATTTAATGCATTGGTGAGTTCCCAAGAGACGTGTCAGACATCGTGTATCGTGACCCATCATTGTACGAAGTAACCGATGGACAACTGAAGCGACACATTGCCACGTAGATGCCCTTTCATATTCGTATAGGCCGAGGTAGAGCATCACTTTCTACTCAGCATAGCCGAGCTAGGAAGTCGGGGGCCACTGAACGGTATAAACCTAAGTACGAATATGGGTTGTTCCGGGCAAGGCCCAAATGGAATGGGTCCTAAACATAATCCACCAAGTTGCATATAATACAAGGAGAAAACTGGGCTTCCTCCTACCTCTCTACCTCGTCATTCCCTGAAGCCGACCAAGGCTTGACAGGCGAATGATCAAGGCCCAACTCAAATACCGACAAGGGGACCTCCCTCCAAGGCCGAGCTGGTGCTCCCTTGACAACGAGGAGGCCTCCCCGGCTATCAACCATCGTGATAGCCCCCGGGCTATCAACCATCGTGATAGCTCTCCGGCTATCTTTTATTCCCTCCCCGGCTCATCTTATGCCGGTCAGGCTATGTTTGACGAGGAAATGAATATCTGCATCTCAGCATACCGGCGTGAACTTGTGCAGTCTTATTCCAACAAGGACAATAAGCAGTTATAATCTAATCAGGATTGTAACCTCTTATACCAATTCAAGTCAAATAAGGACTCTCCAACAGATATAATCCTCCTAGGATTATATCTTATCTCTTTACAGTCCAAGTTCAACATGGATTCTACCTATCCATCACTATAAATACAAGCCATTATTTCCATATTCTGGTACGTTATCTTTTTTACTCGAAGATCTGTCAATTTGATTTCTCTCTTTACAAACCGTGAACTTACTCTCACGTCGGAGGGCCTTCGCCGGTGAAGCCCCGGCTTAGTTTACATTTTCTGTCTTATTTTCAGGCTATTCAATCGCCGGAGTACAACCTATTGTTGAATCTTAAATCTTGAATAATAAGATTATGAAATTCAAAGTATTAAGTTGTAAAAGCCCTAATTATGTTCTTGGGTTGAATTAAATTATTATGTCAAATATTCTTGGATGAAAAGGAGGAACAAAAAAATGATGTTTAGGGCACATTAGGGTCGGCCGAATGGCCTTAGGGTTATGGAATTATATTTTGTTAAATCCATTAAGCTTTTGGGTTAGTTTAAATGATTTCAGTTAAGTTTCCAACTGAAAAAGAACTAAACTGAATAGTTATAAGCTGAAACCGTTAAAAGTCTAAGCTGTACGATCGGGGAAATTGATGGAGAAATTAACTCGAAGGATTAAATTGTAAAGCTTAAAAGCTGCAAGGACCATTCTGTCATTAATTGAAAGTCAAGGGACTAATTAGTAAATATTTAAAAGTTGAGGGACTAAATTGCAAATATTTAAAAGTTGAGGACTAATTTGCAAATATCTAAAAGTTGAGGAATTTGTTTTGTAATTTTTCAAAAGTTGAGGGACTATTTTGTAAAATTTGGAAAGTTAAAGGACTTTATTGAAATTAAGAAAACCTAAAGGAACCTTTTGAAATTTAGGGAAAGTCCAAAGACTTTAAAGAAATTATATCAAAGAGAAAGAAGAAAAATAACACTTTAGTATTAAAAAGAATACTAAAAGACTTAGGTTCCTAGAATAGTAGGGTTCGAAATTGAAAGCTTCCAAAGAAGGAAACTTTCTAATTAAAGAAGGCTACCCAAAAAGAGAAGAGGGACCGTAATTAGGAAGCTATCAAGGAATTAGACTTCCATTGAAAGGATTGAACCTAAGTTTCCTCTTGAGGAAAGATCTATAAGAAGAAAGTTTCTAAAATTAAGAAACTGCTAAATTAGGAAAGTTCCTAAAAATAGAAAGTTAGTTAACCAGTTAAGGTGAGTCTAAGAGTAACTCATATGTTAACTAAGGAAAGGAAGTATAGGTACGTAAAAAGTAATAAACGATTTCCTGTGCCTAAGTTATGTTGTTACGTGATTGTAGATTTCGCGTAAAGGCGTTGCTTAAGGAAGGAAAGCAAAGCTAAGGTAAGGGATTACGTTCATTAAGTATTTGAATGTATCTTCCTTTGTTATAGAATTCCCTATTGATGATTTGTATACTACCAAGTGGCCGGTAGTTATTCATTTGTATTCCCTCGTTATGAACGTTTTTGAAATATCTTACCATTGATGCGTTTTTGTTCAATGTGTATCTATGTGAATTGAAATTGACTTATGTGTTCTCGTACCATGAACACTATGAATATATGATGTTAAATTGTCCAATTGATGAGGACTCTATATGTATTTGGTCTAGACAGATTGAAATGACCTAAGGCCTAGACAGATTGAAATGGTCTCAAAGTTAAATAAATTGGTCTAGACAGATTGAAATGACCTAAGGTCTAGTCAGATTGAAATGACCTCACTATAGAATGAAATGGTCTAGTCAGAATGAAATGACCTAAATTCTATAAATGTGATTATCATGATATATCGAGAATAAGGGAGCGCCCGGACAAAAGGCGTAGATTCTCTTATTCGAGAATAAGGGCGCCTTAAATTAAAGGCGTAGATCTTCTTATTCAACGATCACCGAATAGGTGTATCGGAGTCACCCTAGATTAAAGGTGCACAATTACTTGGAATTGACGGACAAGTGTGTGTAAAGTTCTATCGGTTATTGTAAAAGTGCCACTACTTGTTATTTGAAAAAGTAACCTCCTTTGACATTCTCAGTACCAAAACTATTTATTGTACATGTTATCCTTTCATTGATATATTATTAAACTCCGTTCGTTCCGGTCGTCTCTTCTTAGAAACCGAAGAGACCCCGTATGAACTTACTGAGCTTTGTTCGCTCACCCTTTCATATTCTTTTCCCTCCCAGGTAATAAATGATTGGAGAGGATTGGCTGCGTGTTTGTGGATTAGCGGCTTTTGGAGTTCAAATAATTATTTTAGAATATTAAGTATTTCGAGCTAGTGGTTTGTACTAGCCGTAGAGATTATTACCGTTTTCAGCATTTAAGTTTATTTCAAATAGTGGTTAGTACTTTTGAATTATGGTTTTAGTAGCCGTTGGAGGCTATTCTATTATTAAATTAAGTATTATTATTATGTATGAATTTTGGGGTCGTTACAGTTGGTATCAGAGCTTTGGCTTTAGGTCACATGGGAGACTTTTAGAGCATTAAGCATATTAGAAGAAGTAGTACTTGAGTATAATTGGGCCTACCTAAAAAGTATTTGGAACGGAGAATTTTAGGGTAAAATTTCTTTAAGAGTCTAACGATGAAATTGGGGAAATTAAGAGATTGTAATTGGGAAGTTAGCATTTTGAGAAGTTGCTATTTATGGAAGCCTTCTATTACAAGAAACCTTCTAAGTTTGGAAACTTTCTATGTTAAGAAACTTTCTATTTTTGGAAACTTCTATTTTAGGATCTGGTGAAAAGGCAAAGGATTAGCCTTAGTAAGTACGATAAAACCTTATTGAGGAAAGATAGAGAATCTTAATTAATTATGAACGCATAAGTATGATATGGTTGGATGTGGTAAAGCTTTGAGGATGAAATTGAGGCGTAAGTCCCTGAGTGAAAAGGCTATCAAGGGGTATGTGTCAAGGATTCCGAGGCTTAGAAATTCCTGAAAATTGAGAAGAAAAGATCCAATAAAGTGATGAAAGTATGCACTATGTTTGTTGCAAGGAGTAGAGATGCTTAGGATGAGTTGATAAAGGCAAAAGTGAACCTTACAGTAAGAAAGTGGATGCAAGATAGGAAAGCTTGACTAGACACTAGCAAGAAATTGGAAGGAGTAAAAGCGACTATGAACCGAAATGAGAAGTATTACAATGAAACTAGAGAAGAAGCTTATCAACGGTACCATGAGCTGAAAGCTTTGAAGGAAGCTAGAGCTAGAGAATATGAACCGACAACATTTGTAGGAAGTAAAGCACCAAACATGGAAGGCTTGGTAGCTGAAGATGAAATTGGGGAAGTAGATATTAACATTGAGGGCAGTGGAACTACCCCAATCATGATTGAAGATGATAAGGAAGAGGAAATGTCTAGTGGAAAACCTAAAGGAAGTTTTAGGAAGAAGGTGAAATTGGAAGTGGAAGGAAGAATTGTATGATTTTAATTCTAGAAAGAAGAGTAGTTTACTAAATACATTTTAATTCTAGTTCTAGTAAAAAGAACGTATGAAACGATTGCTTTCCCTTCAGATGTATTTACGAAATACAGTTTAGTTGCAGTTAACTTATATTTGTGTGATCGTGTTCCTAAATGTTACTTATGTGAATTAAATTGGAACATGAAAGACTGGTCTAGTGGATTGACCAAAAGTATATGTTAACTGGCTGAATGAACAGCCAAGTGTGATTAATTTTGGGTCAAGTGAAACGACCTATAAATGAAATTACCAATCTAGTGAAATGATTGGTGGTCTAGTAAAATGACCTATGAATTGAATGTTTTAGTCTGTTGAGACGCCCTAATTCAAGTATGAGTATTAATATTGTTGGTCTGTTGAAACGATCAATAAGTCTGATGAAACGACTTATGAGAGGAATGTCGGTCTATTGAAAAGACCAGGGGTCTAGTGAATTGATCTATTACTTGATTAAATGTTTAGTCTATTGAGGCGGCATATGTTTATAGTACAAAAGTATTAAGCATTTAAGTATTGCTCGTATAGGCATGAGTAATAGTGCCTTGTATTCGTAGTACTGATAAGTATCATAAAGAAGATGGTGTCGAAAGTAAGTGCCCAAGTAAGAACTTTAACGATCGAAGAGTTGGGATCAAAAGCAAGGTCCGCGGTCAAGAATCTGATGAAAAATGTGAAGTGTGCAAAAGGGAAGCACAAGATTAATGAGTATCGGTACAAAGAGAAGAAGATAAATTTAAAACCTGAAGTGTTAGAAGTATCTTTGGTGATAGATACTCCGACTAATGAGTCGAATCCGATGTTGCCTATATATAAAAGGTGCCTTCTTTTAAAAGAGGTAATAGAGAACTCGAGGTTGACCTGATAGAGTCGGAAATGAATGAAATTGACAATTTTTCCGGGAATGAATTGGTTAGCTGTCTATCATGCCAAGGTAGACTGTTTTAAGAACGAAGTATATTTCAGATTGCTATCTGGGGAAGAGCTTTATTTTCAAGGATCAGAACCGAGAATCCGATCGTGTCTTATTTCGGGAATGAGGACTCGAAAGATGTTGAGAAAAGGATGTGAAGGATTATTTGCCTATATTGAAGAGACGGATAAGAAAGGAGTAAGTATAGAGTCTCTTTCAGTGATTTGAGATTTAAGGATGTGTTTCTAGAAAATTTACCGGGAATACCACCAGAAAGGGATGTGGAATTTTCCATAGACTTAGTACCAGAGACCGCACCGATATATAAAGCACCTTACAGAATGGCGCCTACTGAACTCAAGGAATTGAAGGAACAACTACAAGAATTACTGGATAAGGGTTTGATAAGATTGAGTGTTTCACCTTGGGATGCACCGGTGTTGGTTGTAAAGAAGAAGGATGGATCAATGAGAATGTGTATCGATTATCGGGAGTTGAACCGAGTGGCGGTTAGGAATCAATACCCGTTGCCAAGGATTGATGACTTGTTTGAACAACTTTGGGGAGTGTGTTAGCTCTCGAAGATAGATTTGAGATCGGAATATCATCAGTTGAGGGTAAAGAACGAGGATGTTGCGGAGACAGCCTTTATGGCAAGGTACGGTCATTATGAGTTGTTGGTTATGCCGTTTGGGTTGACAAACGCGCCAGCTGCATTTATGGAATGGAGGAAATAATGTTTCAGGAATTCTGGGATAAGTGAATAGTTGTGTTTATGGATGATATCTTGGTTTATTCTAAGACTAAGGAGGAACATGAAGAACATTTGAGGTTAGTTCTACATATTTTGTGGGGACAAAAGTTATACGCTAAATTCAAGAAGTATGAATTTTGGCGGGAGAGAGAGAGTGTATTCTTAGGGCTTGTGGTATCTAAGGATGGGATTGAAGTGGATCCAACAGAAATAGAGGCTATAGTATATTGGGAGAGATAAACCGCAGTTAGTGAGATAATAAGTTTCTTAGGTTAACAGGATACTATAGGAGATTCATTGAATGACTTTCGAAGTTGTTAGTACAGTTAACAAGGTTAACGCAGAAAGGGGCAAGGTTTGTTTAGTTAGAAGAATGTGAAAAGAAATTTCAAGGGCTGAAGAGTCAAATTGTGTCCGCACCGGTTCTTACTATACCAAGGATCGGACGGATTTGTGATATAAAGTGATACTCCATTGAAGGTATTAGGTTGCGTGGGGATACAGAATGATAAGGTTATAGCTTATGCGTCAAGACAATTGAAGAACCATGAGAAAAAAATTACCTGACCTATGATTTGGAGCTAGCAACTGTTTTTGCTTTGAAGATTTGGAGACATTACTTGTATGGGATAACTTGTCAGATCTCTATGGATCATTAGAGTCTTAAGTATATTTGCACCCAGAAGGAGCTTAACGTGAGACAGAGGTGATGGCTTGAGTTGCTAAAGGATTTTGATTGTTCAATTTGTATCACCCAGGGAAAGCCAACAAGATGGCTGAAGCCTTGAGTAGGAAGAATCGAGGAACCTTAGCGACGTTGATTTCTAAGGGGGTAAGTGTATGAAATAGCATTGAGGTTTCAAGTATAGAAGTGAGAGTTAAAAGGGGTATTTGGCTCAGCTGAGGGTTCAGCCGACACTCTTGAACAGAATTAAGGAAGCCCAAGAAATTGACGAAGAAGCAGTAAAGATGCAAGAGAGTATAGCCAAGGGAAAGTTAAGTCCACGATATGTGGGACCGTTCGAGATCCTTGACAAGATTGGGGAAGTGGCCTATGGATTGGCACTACAACCGGTTTAGCTGGAGTGCATGAGGTGTTCCATGTCTCTATGCTAAGGAAGTATATTCACGATCCGAGTCACGTGATCGAGTACAAACAGTAAGAGGTCGCGCCGATTTGATTTATGATGAAAGATCGATCAAGATCGTCCAGAAAGGACGAGAAGGTAAGAAAGCGGTTGGTTCCATATGTGAAGGTGCAATGGAGCAACCACACAGAGCGAGAAGCAACTTGGGAACTCGGAAGCGAGATGCGTAAAATGTATCCCGATGTCTTCGAAAATTAAGGTACGTTTAGTTTGGAGGACCAAACTCTTTTAAGGGGGTAAGAATGTAAAGACCCGAAAAAAATTTGAATTTAGAATTTTAATTTAATTATTTTGTTAACAAATAATTAATGTAATTGTAATTATTAATTAGTAGTTAATAATTGGGCTATTAAGGGTTAAATTAAATGAGTAGGAGGATTGACCAAGTTGGGCTAAATTATGTGGGCTTGTGAGGTGTGTGGCCCAAGGAGGATGATACCCAATTATAAATACCAAAAACCCTCCTTAATTTCCATAACCCTTATAATTAACAAAAAAAAAAATAAAAAATTTAAAACCCTAATTCTTGGAGGCAGCCGAACTGAAGGAGGAGGGATTCGGCCGAGCTCTTGATCTTTTTTGATCAATTCTTCTAAACGAAAAATCAAGGTAATGAGAAATCCTAAATTTTGGCTTTCGTTTCATTCAATTTGGATTAGTATTGAATTAGTTATGAATTTTTGAAGATTTAAAATTATTTTATTCTAGGATGTTCATTCTTAGATTTTAAATGTTCAATCTTGGAGTTTAATGAATTGATTGATGATTATAAAGATGGGAAAATCTAAAGTTTAATGATTAGGAGTATAACCTATTGTTGAATCTTAAATCTTGAATAATAAGATTATGAAATTCAAAGTATTAAGTTGTAAAAGCCCTAATTATGTTCTTGGGTTGAATTAAATTATTATGTCAAATATTCTTGGATGAAAAGGAGGAACAAAAAAATGATGTTTAGGGCACATTAGGGTCGGCCGAATGGCCTTAGGGTAATGAAATTATATTTTGTTAAATCCATTAAGCTTTTGGGTTAGTTTAAATGATTTCAGTTAAGTTTCCAACTGAAAAAGAACTAAACTGAATAGTTATAAGCTGAAACCGTTAAAAGTCTAACTGTACAGTCAGGAAATTGATGGAGAAATTAACTGAAGGATTAAATTGTAAAGCTTAAAACTGCAGAAGGACCATTCTGTCATTAATTGAAAGTCAAGGGACTAATTAGTAAATATTTAAAAGTTGAGGGACTAATTTGCAAATATCTAAAAGTTGAGGGACTGTTTTGTAATTTTTCAAAAGTTGAGGGACTATTTTGTAAAATTTGGAAAGTTAAAGGAATTTATTGAAATTAAGAAAACCTAAAGGAACCTTTTGAAATTTAGGGGAAGTCCAAAGACTTTAAAGAAATTATATCAAAGAGAAAGAAGAAAAATAACACTTTAGTATTAAAAAGAATACTAAAAGACTTAGGTTCCTAGAATAGTAGGGTTCGAAATTGAAAGCTTCCAAAGAAGGAAACTTTCTAATTAAAGAAGGCTACCCAAAAAGAGAAGAGGGACCGTAATTAGGAAGCTATCAAGGAATTAGACTTCCATTGAAAGGATTGAACCTAAGTTTCCTCTTGAGGAAAGATCTATAAGAAGAAAGTTTCTAAAATTAAGAAACTGCTAAATTAGGAAAGTTCCTAAAAATAGAAAGTTAGTTAACCAGTTAAGGTGAGTCTAAGAGTAACTCATATGTTAACTAAGGAAAGGAAGTATAGGTACGTAAGAAGTAATAAACGATTACCTGTGCCTAAGTTATGTTGTTACGTGATTGTAGATTTCGCGTAAAGGCGTTGCTTAAGGAAGGAAAGCAAAGCTAAGGTAAGGGATTACGTTCATTAAGTATTTGAATGTATCTTCCTTTGTTATAGAATTCCCTATTGATGATTTGTATACTACCAAGTGGCCGGTAGTTATTCATTTGTATTCCCTCGTTATGAACGTTTTTTGGAATATCTTACCATTGATGCGTTTTTGTTCAATGTGTATCTATGTGAATTGAAATTGACTTATGTGTTCTCGTACCATGAACACTATGAATATATGATGTTAAATTGTCCAATTGATGAGGACTCTATATGTATTTGGTCTAGACAAGTTGAAATGACCTAAGGCCTGCAATTGAAATGGTCTCAAAGTTAAATAAATTGGTCTAGACAGATTGAAATGACCTAAGGTCTAGTCAGATTGAAATGACCTCACTATAGAATGAAATGGTCTAGTCAGAATGAAATGACCTAAATTCTATAGATGTGATTATCATGATATATCAGAATAAGGGAGCGCCCCAGACAAAAGGCGTAGATTCTCTTATTCAGAATAAGGGGGCGCCTTAAATTAAAGGCGTAGATCTTCTTATTCAACGATCACCGAATAGGTGTATCGGAGTCACCCTAGATTAAAGGTGCCAATTACTTGGAATTGACGGACAAGTGTGTGTAAAGTTCTATCGGTTATTGTAAAAGTGCCACTACTTGTTATTTGAAAAAGTAACCTCCTTTGACATTCTCAGTACCAAAACTATTTATTGTACATGTTATCCTTTCATTGATATATTATTAAACTCCGTTCGTTCCGGTCGTCTCTTCTTAGAAACCGAAGAGACCCCGTATGAACTTACTGAGCTTTGTTCGCTCACCCTTTCATATTCTTTTCCCTCCCAGGTAATAAATGATTGGAGAGGATTGGCTGCGTGTTTGTGGATTAGCGGCTTTTGGAGTTCAAATAATTATTTTAGAATATTAAGTATTTCGAGCTAGTGGTTTGTACTAGCCGTAGAGATTATTATCGTTTTCAGCATTTAAGTTTATTTCAAATAGTGGTTAGTACTTTTGAATTATGGTTTTAGTAGCCGTTGGAGGCTATTCTATTATTAAATTAAGTATTATTATTATGTATGAATTTTGGGGTCGTTACACAACCATCCACAAAGAAGGAAACTAAATAACGAAAATGATCTTGAATGATCTAGGAGTTTGTCGTGAAAGTAGGAGGATCATTGAGATCTTTAACATAGTATACTTAACATTTCACTGTTCAAAATTTTTTCATTTATGAAATGAGATTATTAGTCTGAAACGGATTAAAAGGAAAAGTAGAACTCTTGAAATTGAAATGAAATGAAGAAATTAATATTTTAGCAATCTAAATGAGATAAATGAATAGATTAGAAGAATATAAGACTGTTATTCAATCTAAACGAGAAACAAGAATTTCTATCTGATATACCGCCCAGATCCCACTATCCATGATGGCCAAAATCGGTTTCGGACCCGATTTCGGTTCGGAACCGCCGATTTTGATTTGGCAAAAGGGGTGAACCTTAACCGGCCCTTGCTTACCCCGGATCCGGTTTCGGTTACCACAATCCGGTTCCGGTCAATAATGAATAAAGAAGCTAAAAATTATTGAAAAACAAGGAATTTTCGGTCCGGTTCCGGTCCGGTTCACCATTTTTGTGAACCTTAACCGGCCCTCATCCAAAACGGTTCCGGTTATCCCGGTCGATTCCGGTTTTCGTGGCGGTTCATGGCTTTTCCGGTCCTGTTCCGGTCCGATTTTCCGGTTTCGATCCGGTTTGACCATCCCTGGTTTGACCATCCCTAATGTGAAATACAACCAAAAGGAAAATCATGATGAAAAACAAAATTGTTCCTGCATATAAATATTGAAGAATTTCAGAATAAATCAATAGTGACATAGAAAGAAAGAAACTCAACAGAACTGAGATATGAATAGTTAATTGGTAAATGTAGCAGTCAACAGCAACCGCTAATTAATTAAATTGTATGAAAATATTTCAGTCAACTGCAACGGCCACCGCGTCCTCAACGTCTGTATTACACGCGGTGGCGGCAGCCATTTCTCCCACCAACAAGCCTCCAACCAGCCCAGCTCCCAATCCCAACCCTAGCTTGGCAGCATTTCCCATCTTTTGATTGTTAGGTTGTTGAACTTGTGCATGGTTAGGGTACTCACCACTATACCCGTACCCGTGGGGTGGGTACATGTACCCATTAGGGGGAGCATGCGGGAACTCACCACTATATCCACCTGATCCATGATGAACAGGTGGATACACGTTATTGTATCCACCACCATATTGTTGTGGTGGATACACATGATACCCATGATATCCGTGAGCAGTAGGGTATCCTGTTTGTGGGTATTGAGGTAAGGCGTAAAGCATGCCTCCTGGTTGTGGTTGATAGGTTGCATTGGATTCTGCGTAAACCCTAACGGAACCATCACCCCTGTTTGATCCGTCGCCATTGTTCCTCACGGATCCATCGCTTTTATTCCTCTTATGCACCGTTTCTCCTCCTTGAACGAAAATCTCACCAAACTTGTACGAAAACTTTAGGTTACCCTTGCATTTGCCCATTGGGGTACGGACTGTGTACGTGACGACATTGTCACCTGCTTTATCCACTGTGCCAACGCCATCAAGAAGCTCACGAAGAGGAATCATGACCTCGCCAATGTCCTTGTCGCCTAAAATGCGACTACACTTGATTTGGAAAATGAGTGATTTATCGGATATGGAAGACTCTTCTAGCGTTATCTTGATGCGATGGTTCCACTTTGGATTGGAGCCACTATAGGATACATGAGTCTTCTTCTTGGATATGGAATCATCGTTGAGGGAAACCACCACGAATACGCCCATCTTCATGAACATGTTCACATTCTTGAGACCTTCCGCAGACATAACCGTGATGTCCAACCGACGATACTCCATTATTATCCTTTTGCTCTCTATAAGTACAGAATCACCAATCAAACCAAAAACTATCTACCCTCTTTCCCTTTTCTACTTCTTCACACCCGAGTTTGATTCTCAAGATTATTTACATGTTTCAAGGATGTGAAAGAAGTTAGGCGTAATATTTTTTTTGTATATTACGAGGAAAGAATGAGAGCGATTTGGAAAGGAAAAAGAATCGGAGACAATTCGAGATTTGTTTGTGATGGTGGCGCAAGGGTGGTCGTGGTGGTGGCAACCCTGAATTCTATAAAAGAAATGTAGATAAAAGAAGTGATAGACATAATTTTTTTCTGTTTAAAGGAGAGAAAGCAAGAGAAAGAGAGACATTCATGGAGAACCGACCGTTTCATTTCTCCGGCAAATCTGATTACATGAACAGCTATAGCGTATTATATGGTTAACTAAATAATTAATTTGACAAATTTTATTTTTATTTTTATTTTTTGAACAATATATTTTACAAGTTTTACTTAGGAATTGGTGGTGGAATTTCATGGAAGGATGAAGGTGGATGAGCAATTGAGCATCCAATGTTTGCGGACTTGGTGGTGGTGGTGGTGGTGAGGCATAACTACGAGTTAATTAAATGTAACAGTGGTTGATCACATGCACAAGTAATGGAGGCAGTTGACCCCATTTACTTTCAAAAAAAATTAAAATGTTTGTGTAAATATTACAAAATAATTTAACGATTATGTTAATGCCCTAGTTTTCTTCTTCAGTTATGGGCAATTCAGCCATTTTTGAATAGAAAGAAGAGCGTAGCAAGGGTAATATACAGCGAAATTGCGGATATAGTGATGTAGCGTCGATCTGGAGAGCATGGACAGATGACAATCCAAGCAGAAGATTTACCGGGTGCCCTAATTAAAAAGTATGTTTATCAATTTTTAAGGTCGATGGATGAATACAGTGGCGGATCAACACCTAAGCTATTGGTGGTGCCCATTTCTTCCCGGCGGTCGCCCACTCGTACAGCAACTTGTGGTTTTTTTAGATTCCTTTGCGAGCGGTCACCCAGCTGCTCACCGGCGATCGCTCGCTTCTTCAGTATTCCAAATTATCTATTAATTCTTTTTTTTTTCTAAGCAAAAACGATGTCGTTTTGTAAAAAAAAAAAAATTGGTGGTGCCGGTGCACCAACAGGCACACAGTGAAATCCGCCCCTGTTACAATGGTGTTTCATTGTTAACAATGTTTCAGAATGGAAGTGTGGGGATCATCTTGAGAAGCCATTGGTTCTTCTTAAGTAGGTTGGGATGGAATGTTCTCTGGTAGCTTCAGCATAAAGCTCATTCAAAGCCTCCATTGAAATTGTACCACCATCTACACCATTACTCGAACCTTCTCCGGTAGCTTCAACATAAGGCTCATTAACAGCCTCCATTTGAATTGTACCACTCTCTGCACCATTATCTACATGAATACCAAACAACATGTTATTCTTTTATTATTGAACCAAATACTCCCTCCGTCCCAGTAGAAGCTTCTCATTTTGGGTGTCTGATGTCGTATGTGTTGGGACGGTTCAGGCCAAGGCAGGACGAGGTTTGGGGTCTGGACGGGTGGGCGAGCGCCCAGGAGTTATGGGCGACCGCCCATGTCAAGTTGTAAACGACACAAATGTTTGAGAGGGCGAGCGACCGCGCTCAAGACTTGGGCGATCGCGTGTGAAGGAGTTTCACGCAAAGGCAAAACCTCTGAGCCGGTTGGCGACCGCCCGGAGGGTATGGCGACCGCCCATGTGACGAGATTTTGGTAAGATTTTTAAATCGGCTATTCATTTTTGGAAACTAAGTAGGGTTATTTTAGGATTGTTTTTAATTCCGATTTTAATTAGGTTTATGGCTGGTGTGTTAGTATAAATACTCTTAAGATTTATTTTGTTGGGTTAGACTTTTATCAATTAAATTCATATTGCTTCTTACAAAACCCTTGGTCAATTTATTGGCTTGCAGAAGGATTTCTTCGGAAGTTCTTGTTCTCTTGGGAATTGTTATTCCTTGCAGAAGGTTTTGATTTCGATCAAGCCTTATTGTTACTATTCATTGCGTTACTTTACATCGGTTGGTATCGAAATCGGACGATCCTAGGGTTCTCCAGACGAGGTGATGGCAAACGATGGGAGAAACGACATCGTCGCAATCCTTGAACGCATGGAAGCAACTTGATGAACGTATGCGGTTAGACGGAGAGCGTCGCGATCGGCGGCATGCGAGAACTATTGGCGGCTTTAGTGCGATTCTGCGGGTAGGCGGTGGCGGTGATGCCAATCCACATCGGGCGAGTCCTCGCGGGGAAAATCTCCCGTGATGAGCCGATGGCGGGGAGGTTTCGATAATGATGAAGGTGAGGCCGGGGCGGTGCCTCAGCGTGACCGATGTCCTAAGATTAGGGCGGATATTCCGCTTTTAATGGTGAGTTATCTATGGAAGATTTCTTAGATTGGCTTTCGGAAGTTGAAAAATTCTTTCGTTTGATGCGTATTGAAGAGGATAGTAAAGTCCCACGTATGTTGCTTACAAATTGCGTGGTGGTGCATCTGCATGGGTGGGATCAATTGACTAGGCGAGATTGCGTGAAGGGGCGGCCCGAAATTCGTTATTGAAACGAGATGAAGAGGGAGTTACGGGATCGTTTTCTTCCACGAAATCATGATCGGGATCTCTATATGAAATTCTTATCTTATGACGAGAAGGTAGTCGTACGGTTGATGAATATGTTCATGATTTCCATGCGCGGTCGGCACGCGGATTTGTATGAGACGAGTCACAGATGATTGCTAGATTTATGTCGGGTCTACGGCCAATATTAGACATCACATGAGTTATTTACTTCTACTCTTTGAATGAAACAATCTCTAGGGCAAGAAAGGCGGAGAGACAGGTTGGCTACTACGTTTCGTGCTCGGAAACTACATTTAGGCGATTTTGGGGATGGTTAACTTCGAGTGTGGCAGGACGATCGTCGGGTGTTAATGTTGATGGGGGCAAGGAGATTTCCCGAGTTGCGGGTCCAGAAGGTTGATGTTGAAAGAAGCGCACCTCAGGCACCTACAAAAACCAGCCGGCTCGTCGGAACACCAACGCCTTGAGTAATAATCCTTATACGCAAAACATTATGGAGATAAATGTTTTAGGTGTCACCAAACCGGCATATTTCCAATAATTGCCTGACACGGCGAGTTAATGTGGTGGAGCGCGATGAGTATGATGACGGGGGAGAATGACGAGGAGAGTGATGTGAGTACATGTAGATCCCAATGGAGATGATGACGAGGAGGAAGAGCACGAATCTTACGTTGTCCAGAAAGCTTATGTTGACTACTCTGCGGAAGAGGCCAATCCGGAGCGACACAACATTTTTTTTCGCACCAGGGGAAGGTTATTGATCTGTGATTATGATCATTGTTGATAGTGGGAGCGGTGAAAACCTAGTGTCTCGTGGTTTGGTGGAGAAATTGAAGCTTGAGGTACGCAAGCATCCTACTCCTTATTACGTAGGGTGGATTAACAACGTGAAGCACTATTAAGGTACATGAACAATGCCTTATTCCTCTTTCTATTGGTAGCTATAAGGATGATGTGTTATGTGATATAGTAGATATGTCTGCATCAATGTTTTGTTGGGTAGGCCTTGGCAATATGATCTTGGGGTTGTGTATAATGGCGGGAGAATTTTTATTCGTTTACGAAAGATGGGGTGCGTTTTCATTTGCGTATGCCTTGAAAAGTGGTTCTAGTAGTCAACGAAGGGAAGCTATTGTTTCTTTGTGTACGCCCGTGAGTTTGTGCGAGGATATTGTGGATGCTCCTTTTGTGTTTGCGGTGGTGCAAAAGGAGTTTTGGGGACGAGTTGGTTTGGTTCTACGTCATTGCGGTCGTTATTGGATGAATTTAGTGATGTTATGCGGACGAGCTTCTGAGGTTACCTCCCTTGCGTAATATTCGGCCATAATATTGATTTGGTGCCGGGTGCTTTTTAACCTTCCACACTACAGATGAGTCATGAGAACATGAGATTTTGCGTGAACGGGTGGAAGATTTATTGAAGAAGGGTTATATACGAGGAGAGTATGAGTCCACGTGGATCCGCTCTCACTTGTTCCTAAGAAGGATGGTACTTGGAGGATGTGCGTGAATAGTAGAGCAATCGAACAAGATCACTGTTAAGTACCGATTTCCGATTCCTCGTTTGGATGACATGTTGGACATCTTGGGGTTCCCAGGTGTTCTCCAAAATTGATTTGAAGAGGGGCTATCATCAAGTTCGTGTTCGGCCAGGGGGACGAGTGGAAGACCGCCTTGAGACCCAAGGGAAGGCTTGTATGAGTGGTTGGTGATGCCATTCGGGTTGTCGAATGCTCCTAGCACTTTTATGAGATTGATCGTCAAGTCTTTGAAACCTTCTGATGGTAACTTTTTGGTGGTTTATTTTGATGATATTTTGATCTATAGCAGGTCGGAGGAGGAGCATATGGAGCATCTTCGGGCAGTCCTGCAAACTTTGAGGGACAATGAGTTGTATGTGAACCTCAAAAAGTGCAGTTTTATGCTTGATCATCTGTTGTTCTTAGGCTATATTGTTTCTGCAGATGGTATTCGGGTGGACGAGGACAAGGTCCGTGCTATTCGTGATTGGCCTACACCTACGACAGTCAGTGAGGTTCGTAGTTTTCATGGTCTTGCCACTTTCTATCGTCGTTTTATTTGGAATTTTAGCACTATTATGGCTCCCATTACGGAATGTATGAGCTTCCACTTTCCTTTTTTGGCAAAGAATCTTTACTATTTCCTCCGCTCATTCTCTCTCCTACATTATATTAATACTCACAACACCATTATAATTTACTATTCCCTCCACTCATTCTCTCTCCTATTTTCAAATTACACTCACACCATTTTTTCTTCCCACCCATTTTCTTAATTTGCGTGCAAGTGCAAAGTAAAAAATGAGCACCTTATGTTGGGACGGAGGGAGTATTTTATTTAAAAACATTAATGTTTTTACACTAACCTAATTAGTAGCAGTTCTCTTCCTCTTTCTATTTGTATTTCTTCTCTTATCCAACTCCTTATCACCTCCCTCCCTAAAAAATCTCAGAAGCACGTTAACGAAGGAAATTTATAAAAATTTCCTTCCCTTTCTTTCCCTCTCTCCATTTTTAAACTCGGAAGCAGGCCCCTTAGTCCATCTCATTTTCCTCCCTTCCCTTAAACATCCACCATTGTTTTTTAGTTCCATTGTCTTTTCCTTTGAATTTCCTCTCTTCCTCTCTCTCCCCATTCTCTATACCTTAATGTCTTTGGCCTTCCAGGACATCTTCTTTGCTTTGGTGGAAGAAGTGGCAAGTTTTCAGACTTAGGTCAAAGATTTTGTCCATTAATTGGCTGTAAGGGATATTCATAAGCCTTCAAAGTGTGTTCAGTCAACAACCAATGAGAACAATAAGAAATTATAGTATTTAAGGTGCACATAACATAATGTTAAAAATTAAACATAAAATACCTAAAGTTGGCATATACTCCCTCCGTCCCATTTGAAGCTTCACCATTTTGGTGAGGGCACACAAATTAAGAAAAGTGATGAGAGGGAGAAGGGTTGTGAGAGGGAAGAAGTGAGTGGATATGACAAGTGGGACCCTCAATTTAAATGTGTGAGGAGGCAAAAGTTAGTGGGTATGACAAGTAGGATCCACAATTTAAGCATGTAAGAGGAAGAAGTGAGTGGAGTTGACAAGTGGGACCCATATTTTTTACCATTTTAGGAAAGATGAAGCTTCTAATGGGACACCCATTTGGGTAAAAGGTGAAGCTTCAAATGGAGCGGAGGGAGTATATGTCTAGCACAGTTTCTGAGCTCAGCAAATGGAAAGACATCAGCTAATCCATTCAACAAACCATGTTAACATATGAAACATATTATAACTTTAGAATATTCAAGAAAGATAAACATGTAAATTAAAACAAAACTAAAGATCTAAGTTCAACCTTTTGTTGGTCTGATATATGAATGTCAATCCATATCCCTCGATCATCATATCGTATGTCTTGATTCAGCAATTTCAAAAACCAGCCCCATGTCTCATTACTCTCACTATGGACAACAACCCATGCAATAGGGAACATATGGTTGTTTTCATCTCTTCCTACAGCACACAACAGTTTTCCTCTATAGAAATGCTCAAGGAAACACCACTCCAAACCAATTACAGGTTAACAACCATTTAACCACCCCCCTCTTCAATGAATCAAAGCATATATACATTTTATCAAGCAACGGATAAATTTGATTATCATCATTAACTCCCTCCAGTACAACTGTACTCCCTGGAACACTCCTCAATAACTCCTCTCTATAATCCCACAACCTAACATAGTGCTCAGCCAACACAAATTCAATTTCACCCAACCCAAATCCTTGCTCTAGTCTATAACACTGCACTAGGCTAACATTAATTTGGTGCTTTTCTTTAACAACTTTTTCGAATTCTTCCAAGTTTCCACTTCGACTTTGTTAGGTAGGGTGATGGAGGTGGAGTGGTAGGGTAGGAGGTGGGGATTAGTAAGGGTGAGGTAGGTGGGTGTGGGTAGGGTAGGGGTAGGATAGGGTGGTGGGGGAAATATAAAGGGTAAGATGATGGTAGGCTAGGGTGGTGATAGCCGATAGGGTAGGGTGGGTAGCCGAGAGTGTGTGTGTGTGTGGGGGGGGGGGGGTAGGGTGGGTGGCCGAGAGTGGGGTTGGGGGGGGGAGTTGTTAAAAAATAAATTAATTTAATTATGAGTAAAAAAAAGTTTGATCGTGGGAGGGGGGTTGGTGGGTGGGGGTGGTGAGGGTTGTTAAAAAATAATTTTAATATGAATAAAAAAATTGCTTGGAAGTGGGAGAGTTGTTAAAATATAATTTTAAAATGAAAAAAATATATATTTTTTGACCTTGAGGTGGTGGGAGTTACGAGTTATTAAAAATAAATTTAAAATGATTAATTTTTTTTTTGACCCGACGGGGGGTGGGGGGCAGGGGTGGTGGTGATGAGTGGGGTGGGGAGTTGTTAAAAATAAATAAAAAAAAATTGACCTGATGGGGGGGTGGGGTGGGGGGCAAGGGTGGTGGTAGTGAGTGGAGTGGGGTGGGGAGTTGTTAAAAATAAATTTAAAATGATTAAATTTTTTGGATGGTAGTGATGGGGCGGGTTGATCGGAGGTGTTGGTTGTTTTGCAATGGGTAGTGGAGGCTAGGTGTTGGGTTGTGAGATTGTACAAAGTAAAATAAAATAAGAAAGTTTTTTTTTTACGAATAAAAGAAGAAGGAAAAAATGCAACAATTAGCATCCAACTATTGCACTTTTGTGGATATTACCATTAAACTTTTTTTTTTTTTTTTGGATCAACACATCCAACTTAATTTATTTTGCATTCATTACCACTATTACTAACACAGTTTTTCTCAGTTAAATGATCAATTTGGAAGGTTTTATAAACATATGGATCAAACTGAAATTTTTAAAAATACAAAGACCAACTTGAAAATTTTTCTATTTTTTTTATTATCAAGTTAGTTATTCATGAATTTAAAGATAATTATTCATGTCATTTTTAATTCACCATCAATAATAAAAAAAGAAGTTGGTAAGTAATTTTTTTTCATAAAAAAAAAATACAACACATACTTAAAGAAATTTAACAAACACATAAAACTTATATAATTTCCTTAAAATAAAATAACATTTTAAAAATATTCTATTTTAAAAGTCAGTCAAATGGAATAGAAAAAATTTCAAGTTCGTCTTTGTATTTTTAAAAATTCCAATTTGATTCATATGTTTATAAAACCTTTCAAATTGATCATTTAACTGAGAAAAACAAATTGTGTTGGTAATAGTGGTAATGAATGCAAAATAAATTAAGTTGGATGTGTTGGATCCAAAAAAAAAAAGTTTAATGGTAATATCCACAAAAGTGCAATAGTTGGATGCTAATTGTTGCATTTTTTCCAAATAAGAAAGTTAAAATTATGAGTAGTCTGTAAACTTTTGAATAATCGTTAAGAATATAAATGGATTTTTCTGGTAATTGTTTAATTTTTTTAAAAAAACTAATTTTTAAAAATAATAATTTGTAACTGTTAATTTATATTGTAAATGTAAAAAAAATTAAACAATATTTTTGTTTTGAAATCATTAGGAAATATTATTAAAAAAACAAATATTCTTTTTTCACATTTTTTAAGGGGGACATATTAATTAAAAAATATTTTAATTTTAAACTCCTTTATGTTTTGGATTTTTTTTTGGAAGTCTCTAGTTAAATATTATACACTTTAACCCCTTATACTTCTAAATCAGCAAATTTTGACCATATCTAGTGTCAATTCAGCATTTTTATGATGTCAGCGTGTCAATTAGACAGATTTAACAGCAGTTTGGACGAAAATGAGATGAAAGCATGATATGTTAAATTAAGTATTTAGGTTTAGGATGAAATCGTAAAAAGAAATAATTCGGTGACGAATAGGTAAAAATGTCAATAGGTAAGTGACGAACTTGGTACTTAACTCGTTTTAATACTTCATTAGTAGTAGGAAATGTAATTTCAATCCAATTAGGTAATTTGAATTTTTTGGGAAATTAATCCTAGAACTAAGCCAGGGAGCTTAGAAAATTGTCTCTTTTATTTAATGTTTATGTTTATATGTGGAGTAACAAAACGTCAAAATCATCAAAGAAACAAGTGGGCTGTAGTTGTCAAACAAAACCAAAACCAGAACATGTGGGCATGGTTAAGTTGTTTGTCCCCTTTTGGTCAAAAGTTAAAATTATAATCCCAAGTGGATCATTTGTAATTGGTTATAGATTTTTTAGTAATTAATAATGGGGAATCTTCAACCCTTTTCTATGAGTCACAATACCACTATCTAAAACCCTGTTTTTGGTGGACTTTAAGCGCAAGCTCACTGTTTTTGGTCGGTCCCACTCGAATTAGAATATTTTATCGTTTTGGGCATCTCACAAAATAGGAAAACTCCAAAATATAAATGTTTTATTTAATGAGACTCATTTTTACACTCACAACAACTTTCTACTCATTATTCTCAATGTTCTAAAAATAAATAAATTAAAAATAAAAAAGTAAAACCAGGGGTAGAATCCTAGGAACCAAAACATAGGACTGGTTTTGGCAAAGTCACCTGAATTCCAAAAGCTATAATAAAAAAGACAACTTCATTATTATTATGACTAAACAATCCACCCACTTTCATAATTTTACTATAAATATCCACACAGTCCCTGATCATCTTCATCAAATCTAAAGTTTCTAAGAATAGTAATAAGTTCATAGCCAAAGTTCTTCAAATTTACTTGTCCCTACGAAGAAATGTCCACAACTGCAGGTCAAATTATACGTTGCAAAGGTAAATTTTTGGAACGACAGTTTTAATTTATAAATATATTTAGTTTTTACGAATAATTTTTTATTTTTTTTCACGTGTAACAGCTGCAATAGTATGGGAGGCAGGGAAGCCATTAGTAATCGAAGAAGTTGAGGTTGCCCCTCCTCAGAAAATGGAAGTTAGAATGAAGATCCTCTTCACTTCTCTCTGTCACACCGATATTTATTTCTGGGAAGCTAAGGTAACCCTCTGTTCCAAACAAATAGTCTCATTTCCGTATTGAAAAGTCAACATAGAACAATATAATGAAGAAACTTATTTCTTTATCTTGAATCTTGCAGGGCCAAAATCCTGTATTTCCTCGGATATTAGGCCACGAGGCAGGAGGGTATGTTAATTCATCGCTTAATTACCTTACGAATTCCGTTTATATTTCTTGATTCATTCATATTTATGTATTTGTATATATAAATGTAGGATTGTGGAAAGTGTTGGGGAAGGTGTGACGGATCTTCAGCCAGGGGATCATGTCCTCCCTGTATTCACTGGAGAATGCAAAGAATGTGCTCATTGCAAATCAGAGGAAAGCAATATGTGCAGTCTTCTTAGGATCAATACGGATCGTGGGGTGATGATTAATGATCAGAAATCCCGTTTCTCGATTAATGGAAAACCTATTTTCCATTTTGTTGGAACTTCCACTTTTAGCGAGTACACTGTTGTTCATGTTGGTTGTGTCGCCAAAATCAATCCGCTCGCGCCACTTGATAAAGTCTGCGTCTTAAGTTGTGGTATATCCACAGGTACAAGAACAATTTACGGTTCACAGTTCATTTTTTTTTTGTTAATATTTCAATAAGAAAGGATATTATTAAACAAAATTAATTCTTTTTATTTGTCTGATTTATATATAGGCCTTGGTGCTACTCTGAATGTTGCCAAGCCAGCAAAGGGCTCATCGATTGCTATCTTTGGTTTGGGTGCCGTTGGCCTCGCTGTGAGTTCTTCAACTTGCCCTATAGCTATGAATTTTGACACTTTCTAGAAATTAAGAGTGTTTTTATAGTTTCAAAAAAAAAAAAAAACTAATGAATATAAATATATTGTGTTATGCTGATTAGGCTGCAGAAGGAGCTAGAATTGCAGGGGCGTCAAGGATTATTGGGGTTGACCTGAATTCTAACAGATTCGAGCCAGGTAAAATATCGATTCACTACTAGATATGAACCTTCTTAGCTAGGCTGCAAATCAGAAACTAACGAAATTCTTCGTAACTAATGTTGTTGCAGCAAAGAAGTTTGGGGTGACGGAGTTTGTGAATCCTAGTGACTATGATATTCCAGTTCAGGAGGTTAGTTATATTCCAGTTTACTTCAAATCTCAGCCATTGCTCTCTAACCTTGATATTTTGGACTTAAACAAATTGATTTTTATTTATAGGTGATTGCGAAGATGACAGATGGAGGAGTGGACAGAAGTGTCGAGTGCACTGGGCACGTTGATGCAATGATTTCAGCGTTTGAATGTGTTCATGATGTATGTGTACACACATATATATATATGCACAATTGTTAAATATAAATTGAGATCGTTTCCATTGATTTTTCACTCAATTTTCACCAGTACACCATTGAACTATCCCAATGTGTCAGTTCTGACAATGTGACAGTCATCAAGTGTTGTATTGGGTGAAATTGAGTGAAGAAGAAACAGAAACACACACTGCAGAACTTAGCTCACATTAGGATGCAAAAATTTCAGGGATGGGGAGTTGCGGTTCTTGTGGGCGTACCTCATAAAGATGCAATCTTCAAGACCAACCCGATGAATGTACTTAACGAGAGGACTTTGAAGGGTACCTTCTTCGGGAACTACAAACCCCGCTCGGATCTTCCTGCAGTTGTGGAGAAATACATGAACAAGGTCAGTTTTCAACTCCCGAATTTTCCTAATTAAACAGGATCAACTTAAGGCAGATCTCACTCTCCAAGTGTGACTATTGTAATATAGTAATTGATTAAGTTACCAATATATAAAAGACCTAATTACAAAAAATAAAAAAAAACAGAGTAAAAAGAATTTACCTTTGAATAAATACTTTGCAGGAACTGGAACTGGAGAAGTTCATCACGCATGAAGTTCCATTTGCGGAGATTAACAAGGCGTTTGACTACATGCTTAAAGGTGAAGGCCTACGCTGCATCATCCGTATGGACCCGTGATGATGATGCCAAGAAAATTTCCCTTCGTAATCTCAAACAATGTTTTATTTCTTGTATCTATTTTTCTATTATCTTCACCTGTTGTTCTTGTAATTTCTTCATACAAATCTTGAATGTATTTCGACATTTACAGTCCTCCATCCTGTCGTAGTTCCATATTCACTAGGTCCATCTCTGTTGTCATTATTTAGGAGCATACAGAATGGGTACAGAGTCTTTGCCGTTGAATGGCACAGCAGTCCAGATATAGACCGGTTCATATTGATCTGAGGGGTATTTTAGTCATTCATGTCCCGATATGCGACTTTGTAGCGTGAAGGGAATATATATATATATATCCCTGAGTTACCAACAGAAAGTGCGAAGAAGACATAAACCAAAAAATCGAAGGTAGACTTTCCAAGAAATCTATCATCTATAGTTGCGGCAACAACAGCTAGTACTTCTGAACTTCGCCCTATGCGTGAAAGCATTATTCGAGTGAGGTTCTGAGAAGGTCGACTGAATACGGATAGGATGCTCTACGTGGTAAGACATAAGGAACAGAACTCTCGTATTGCACCCGTTATTATCCTAATCTTGTCGGATTTCCTTGGGACCACCATCTCAATCTCGTCAGAATGAACAACCACGGTTTCACTCTTCCCACTTGCGCCAAGCGCTACCTTGCAGGAACCATCCTGAAAACCACCAACACATTACCCTTTCTATGTGAGCGAAATACATAAAAAATAAATGGTTTGCAACTAATTTAGCTCTGTAGAAAATCAGAAAGAAATAAAAACATTGTCGCAAATCAAAACCAACTATATATATCTATATCATTAATCTTGTTCTTGCTCCATTGTCAAAGCTTGTATATTATCCTGCAAGACTTCTACAAAGCTTGTATATAACGATTAATCTAGTAACTGTGCCATTGTCAAAACTTGTATATTATCCTGCAATATTTCAATTCCCGATTTCCCATATTCCTTCTCTTTTTATTTTCCAAATCCAACTTTCCGAGAATCAAACATAAAGAAAATGCAAAAGGAACTCCAATATAACAAAAGGGAACACTAAGGTAGTTCATACTCTTTCGCCCTAAACATACCTCAGCCCTAATTATTCACAAGGACAAAGAACAAAAGTTACTAAAAGCAAAAATTATTGCCTAGTTACAAAACTCAGACATGAAGGTTAACACCAAAATACTTCAAGAATGACTCGGAAAGATCCAAGCTGCTACATTCTGATTATGCTTTTTTTTTACTACTAGTTTCTTCTTCTTTCATTTGATTATTTTGGTAACAATGATTAATAAACTAACAAATAGATAGATAAACTAAATAAAGACCCATAATACATAAGTTGAAAAAAGACGACACGAAATAGGTAAAGAAATAAATCACTAAAGAGCATAATATAAAACATACTGGAAGCACTTCTTGGATAACTCCCATAACGGTGGCTCCACAACGACAACGATGCACCTTGACCACTATATGTGGCAGGAACCGAGATCCTTCTTCGTCACCACCTGCAGCATTCAGGTGAAAGTATCATCCAAGTTGGTATAGATAAGAAAGTAAACCTCTTCATTATCATATGGACTTATGTGATCTAAACTTGCAGCATTATCATCCTCAATATCTCCATGTTCACTATCTACTAAATAAAATCATCATCACTTTGTAAAGTGTCCTCATTCAACTCTTCTACAATAACTTCTTTTCCTTTTAATTTAGACATTCTGAAAAGGGACAAACAGGACATTTTAACTATACATCTTTACACATAAACAGAGTGGTTGAGTTTGAACAAAGAATTGAATATATTTGACCTAAAAGTGAATATTCTTATATCATTAAGTGAACATAAAGTGATCATTGTTTTATATTAATAACAGCCAAAAGAGCTCAATGATACTTAAACAACATCAGTTAACCACTATTACACAAAAGTTTACCGACAAAAGGGATCAATATCCACAAAAAGATCACATCCAATCACAACTCTAATTAGTTTTCTTTCCAATTGACTTCTTTGCCTTAGGTTCAAGTGGGGATAACAATTTCCCACTCCTCAACCTTTTGCTACTTTCACCGAATGCTTGAGTACTTTGTTTAGCTTGGGAATGCAAATTTGATTGACTCTGTGTGACATGAACTTGTTCACTTGATTGACTCTTGCATATTTTGAGCATTTGATGTGCTTGCCCCTTGATTCTTTTTTGTCCTTCCAACTCTTCTCTACAAGAATTAAAAGACTGAATAAGCTACATCCTTACCTTTTTCTTTCCTTTTTCTCATCATCTCTCTTACACTTTCAAATTCATCTTCCTCTTCATTGTTTGTATGTCCATCATTCAACCATTTAGGCTCACAAAGGAGAAGGGGAGAAGTAGAGTAAGGGATAAATTTGTATAAAGAGAAGGGGTAGATGAAAAAATGAGGCCAGAGAGTGACACGCTAGCCATTGGGGTGCAGATAGAATCACCGCTTCGGGGGGCCTAATTTTGAAGAGCCTTTTCTTAAATATATATATATATATATATATATATATATATATATATATATATAAAGAGAGAGAGAGAGAGAGAGATCATTTTAAATTTTCTATTGATCAAAAGTAAATATGAATTTTCGGATATTAATTATATGACGGCTTATATTTAGGAAATATAATTTCAATCCAAATTAGGTAATTTGATCTTGTAAAACTTCATTTGATGGAAATATAATTTCAATCCAATTAAAGGTTTGATAATTGTTTGCAGGTTTTGAAATTTTAATACTTCATTTGAATTTGAAGGAAATATAATTTCAATCCAATTAAGCCAGGGAGCTTAGAAAAATTGTCTCTTTTATTTTAATGTTTATTTTTATATGTGGGGTAAGAAAACCATCAAAGGAACATGTGGGCTGTAGTTGACAAACCAAAACCAAAACCAAAACCAAAACCAAAACCAAAACCAAAACCAAAACCAGGGCATGTCGGCATGTTAAGTTATTTGTCCCCTTTTGGTCAAAAGTTAAAATTATAATCCCAAGTGGATCATTTGGAATTGGGTATGGATTTATTAGTAATTAATTGGGAATCTTCAACCCTTTTCTCTATGAGCCACAATACCACTCTCTAAAACCCTGTTTTTTTTTCCTCTCTTTTTCAAACTTCATCTTTTACCACTATTGGTCATTCTTAGCTTGAATTTTGACATATTCCATCCACTAGTAATTCTCTACCTCACTTTCTTCTCATACTCACAACACCTTCTTCGCAAGTGTTTTTCCTTAATTTTCGTGTCCAATCCTAAAATCATATTTCAAGTGGGAGGGGAGTAGAAAATTGAACTAAAATATGAATTCTCATTATCCATCGACCGATTCGGAGTTGTGCATTAGTATAATACAACAGATAACAGTTATGTTCCGAGTCTTTAATATCTTATTGATGGTAGAATTCGGTAGCATTGTCAATTAACCAAAGATTGTATTCAGCTTTGAGATTTTAATCTCAAATTCTTGCAAATTTTTATGTTAATGATTTTCAGGCTTTCCCGTTCCGTTGTAGATTAAATAATCAAGTCAAAGAAATGAATACTCAATTTCGGACGGATATAGTAAGTTTTATGTCACGTAGATTGAGACGGGAAAAAATGTTAAAATAAATAAATTAAGAACCCTCCATTTACTTTGATGGCAAAGAATTTTAAAAAAAAAAATCCAGAAACATAAACATAAAAAAGTAAAGCCAGGCATAGAATCCTAGGAACCAAAACATAGGACTGGTTTTGGCAAAACCACCTGAACTATGTACATGAATGAAATTCAAAAAGCTATAATAGAAAAGGTCAACTTCATTATTAATATTATTATTATGACTAAACTATCTACCCATATTTATAATCTTACTATAAATATCCACACAGTCCCTGATCATCTTCATCAAATCTAAAGTTTCTAAGAACAGTAATAAGTTCATAGCCAAAGTTCTTCAAATTTACTTGTCCTTACGAAGATATGTCCACAACTGCAGGTCAAATTATACGTTGCAAAGGTAAATTTTTGGAACGACGGTTTTAATTTACAAATATATTTAGTTTTTACGAATGATTTTTTTTTCCACGTGTAACAGCTGCAATAGCATGGGAGGCAGGGAAGCCATTAGTAATCGAAGAAGTTGAGGTTGCCCCTCCTCAGAAAATGGAAGTTAGAATGAAGATCCTCTTCACTTCTCTCTGTCACACCGATATTTATTTCTGGGAAGCTAAGGTAACCCTCTGTTCCAAACAAATAGTCTCATTTCCGTATTGAAAAGTCAACACAGAACAATATAATGAAGAAATTTATTTCTTTATCTTGAATCTTGCAGGGCCAAAATCCTGTATTTCCTCGGATATTAGGCCACGAGGCAGGAGGGTATGTTAATTCATCGCTTAATTACCTTACGAATTCCGTTTATATTTCTTGATTCATACATATTTATGTATTTGTATATATAAATGTAGGATTGTGGAAAGTGTTGGGGAAGGTGTGACGGATCTTCAGCCAGGGGATCATGTCCTCCCTGTATTCACTGGAGAATGCAAAGAATGTGCTCATTGCAAATCAGAGGAAAGCAATATGTGCAGTCTTCTTAGGATCAATACGGATCGTGGGGTGATGATTAATGATCAGAAATCCCGTTTCTCGATTAATGGAAAACCTATTTTCCATTTTGTTGGAACTTCCACTTTTAGCGAGTACACCGTTGTTCACGTTGGTTGTGTAGCCAAAATCAATCCGCTAGCGCCACTTGATAAAGTCTGCATCTTAAGTTGTGGTATATCCACAGGTACAAGAACAATTTACGGTTCACAGTTCATTTTTTTTTTTTTTTTGTTAATATTTCAATAAGAAAGGATATTATTAAACAAAATTAATTCTTTTTATTTGTCTGATTTATATATAGGCCTTGGTGCTACTCTGAATGTTGCCAAGCCAGTAAAGGGCTCATCCATCGCGATCTTTGGTTTGGGTGGCGTTGGACTCGCTGTGAGTTCTTCAACTTGCCTTATAGCTATGAATTTTGACACTTTCTTGAAATTCAGAGTGTGTTTTTTTCTTAAAAAAAAATAAAAAATTTAATGAATATATATTGTGTTATGCTGTAATAGGCTGCAGAAGGAGCTAGAATTGCAGGGGCGTCAAGGATTATTGGGGTTGACCTGAATTCTAACAGATTCGAGCCAGGTAAAATATCGATTCACTACTGGATATGAACCTTCTTAGCTAGGCTGCAAATCAGAAACTAACGAAATTCTTCGTAACAAATGTTGATGCAGCGAAGAAGTTTGGGGTGACGGAGTTTGTGAATCCTAATGACTATGATATTCCAGTTCAGGAGGTTAGTTATATTCCAGTTTACTTCAAATCTCAGCCATTGCTCTCTAACCTTGATATTTTGGTCTTAAACAAATTGATTTTTATTTATAGGTGATTGCGAAGATGACAGATGGAGGAGTGGACAGAAGTGTCGAGTGCACGGGGCACGTTGATGCCATGATTTCAGCGTTTGAATGTGTTCATGATGTATGTGTACACACACATATAAATATATGCACAATTGTTAAATATAAATAGAGATCGTTTCCATTGATTTTTCACTCAATTTTCTCCAGTACACCATTGAATGATCCCAATGTCAGTTCTGACAATGTGACAGTTATCAAGTGTTGTATTGGGTGAAATTGAGTGAAGAAGAAAAAGAAACACACACACACTGACACACACACTGCAGAACTTGGCTCACATTAGGATGCAAAAATTTCAGGGATGGGGAGTTGCGGTTCTTGTAGGCGTACCTCATAAAGATGCAATCTTCAAGACCAACCCGATGAATGTACTTAACGAGAGGACTTTGAAGGGTACCTTCTTCGGGAACTACAAACCCCGCTCGGATCTTCCTGCAGTTGTGGAGAAATACATGAACAAGGTCAGTTTTCAACTCCTGAATTTTCCTTATTATACAGGCTCAACTTAAGGCAGATCTCACTCTCCAAGTGTGACTATTGTAATATAGTAATTGATTAAGTTACCAATATATAAAAGACCTAATTACCAAAAAAAAATAGAGTAAAAAGAATTTACCCTTGAATAAATAATTTGCAGGAACTGGAACTGGAGAAGTTCATCACGCATGAAGTTCCATTTGCGGAGATTAACAAGGCGTTTGACTACATGCTTAATGGTGAAGGCCTACGCTGCATCATCCGTATGGACCCGTGATGATGATGCCAAGAAAATTTCCCTTCGTAATCTCAAACAATGTTTTATTTCTTGTATCTATTTTTCTATTATCTTCACCTGTTGTTCTTGTAATTTCTTCATACAAATCTTGAATGTATTTCTACATTTACAGTCCTCAATCCTGTCGTAGTTCCATATTCACTAGGTCCATCTCTGTTGTCATTATTTAGGAGCATACAGAATGGGTACAGGGTCTTTGCCATTGAATGGCACAGCAGTCCAGATATGGACCGGTTCATTTTGATCTGAGGGGTATTTTAGTCATTCATGTCCCGATATGCGACTTTGTAGCGTGATGGGAATATATATATATATCCCTGAGTTACCAACAGAAAGCGCGGAGAAGACATAAACCAAAAAATCGAAGGTAGACTTTCCAAGAAATCTATCATCTATAGTTGCGGCAACAACAGCTAGTACTTCTGAACTTCGCCCTATGCGCGAAAGCATTATTCGAGTGAGGTGTTGAGAAGGTCGACTGAATACGGATAGGATGCTCTACGTGGTAAGACATAAGGAACAGAACTCTCGTAGTGCACCCGTTATTATCCTAATCTTGTCGGATTTCCTTGGCACCACCATCTCGATCTCGTCAGAATGAGCAACCACAGTTTCACTCTTCCCATTTGCGCCAAGCGCTACCTAGCAGAAACCATCCTGAAAACCACCTACACATTACCCTTTCTATGTGAGCGAAATGCATAAAAAATAAATGGTTTTCAACTAATTTAGCTCTGTAGAAAATCAGAAAGAAATAAAAACATTGTCGCAAATCAAAACCAACTATATATATCTATATCATTAATCTTGTTCTTGCTCCATTGTCAAAGCTTGTATATTATCCTGCAAGACTTCTACAAAGCTTGTATATAACGATTAATCTAGTAACTGTGCCATTGTCAAAATTTGTATATTATCCTGCAATATCTCAATTCCCGATTTCCCATTTTCCTTCTTTTTTTTTTTTTTTTCCAAATCCAACTTTCCGAGAATCAAGCATAAAGAAAATGCAAAAGGAACTCCAATATAACAAAAGGGAACACTAAGGTAGTTCATACTCTTTCGCCCTAAACATACCTCAGGCCTAATTATTCACAAGGTCAAAGTACAAAAGTTACTAAAATATTTCAAGAATGACTCGGAAAGATCCAAGCTGCTACATTCTGATTATGCTTTTTTTTTAATACTAGTTTCTTCTTCTTTCATTTGATTTTTTTGGTAACAATGATTAATAAACTAACAAATAGCTAGATAAACTAAATAAAGACCCATAATACATAAGTTGAAAAAAGACGACATGAAATAGGTAGAGAAATAAATCACTAAAGCGCATAGATGGAACATACCGGAAGCACTTCTTGGATAACTCCCATAACGGTGGCTCCACAACGACAACGACGCACCTTGACCACTATATGTGGCAGGAACCGAGATCCTTCTTCGTCACCACCTGCAGCATTCAGGTGAAGGTATCATCCAAGTTGGTATAGATAAGAAAGTAAGCCTCTTCATTATCATATGGACTTATGAGATCTAAACTTGCAGCATTATCATCCTCAATATCTCCATGTTCACTATCAACTAAATAAAATCATCATCACTTTGTAAAGTGTCCTCATTCAACTCTTCTACAATAACTTCTTTTCCTTTTAATTTAGACATTCTGAAAAGGGACAAACAGGACATTTTAACTATACATCTTTACACATAAACAAAGGAGTGGTTGAGTTTGAACAAAGAATTGAATATATTTGACCCAAAAGTGAATATTCTTATGTCATTAAGTGAACATAAAGTGATCATTGTTTTATATTAATAACGGCCAAAAGAGCTCAATGATACTTAAACAACATCAGTTAACCACTATTACACAAAAGTTTACCGACAAAAGGGATCAATATCCACAAAAACATCACATCCAATCACAACTCTAATTAGTTTTCTTTCCAATTGACTTCTTTGCCTTAGGTTCAAGTGGGGATAACAATTTCCCACTCCTCAACCTTTTGCTACTTTCACCGAATGCTTGAGTACTTTGTTTAGCTTGGGAATGCAAATTTGATTGACTCTGTGTGACATGAACTTGTTCACTTGATTGACTCTGCATATTTTGAGCAGTTGATGTGCTTGCCCCTTGATTCTTTTTTGTCCTTCCAACTCTTCTCTACAAGAATTAAAAGACTGAATAAGCTACATCCTTACCTTTTTCTTTCCTTTTTCTCATCATCTCTCTTACACTTACAAATTCAGCTTCCATCTCATCATCTTCCTCTCCATTGTTTGTATGTCAATCATTCAACCATTTAGGCTCACAAAGGGGAAGGGGAGAAGTAGAGTAAGGGATAAATTTGTAGAAAGAGAAGGGGCAGATGAAAAAATGAGGCCAGAGAGAGAGAGAGAGATATTCAAGATCATATTAAATTTTCCATTGATCAAAAGTAAATATGAATTTTCGGATATTAATTATATGACGACTTATATTTAGGAAATATAATTTCAATCAAAATTAGGTAATTTGATCTTGTAATTTCAATTTAAAGGTTTGATAATTGTTTGTAGGTTTGAAATTTTAATACTTCATTTGAATTTAAAGGAAATATAATTTCAATCCAATTAAGCCAGGGAGCTTAGAAAAATTGCCTCTTTTATTTTAATGTTTATTTTTAAAGGAACAAGTGGGCTGTAGTTGACAAACCAAAACCAAAACCAAAACCAAAACCAAAACCAAAACCAAAACCAAAACCAGGGCATGTGGGCATGTTAAGTTATTTGTCCCCTTTTGGTCAAATGTTAAAATTATAATCCCAAGTGGATCATTTGTAATTGGTTATGGATTTATTAGTAATTAATTGGGAATCTTCAACCCTTTTCTATGATCCACAATACCACTCTCTAAAACCCTGTTTTTTTTTTCCTCTCTTTTTCAAGCTTCATCTTTTAGCAGTATTGGTCATTCTTAGCTTGAATTTTGACATATTCCATCCACTCGTTATTCTCTACCTCACTTCCTTCTCATACTCACAACACCTTCTTCGCTAGTGTTTTTCCTTAATTTTCGTGTCCAATCCTAAAATCATATTTCAAGTGGAAGGGGAGTAGAAAATTGAACTAAAATATGTATTCTCATTATCCATTGACCGATTCGGAGTTGTGCATTAGTATAATACAACAGATAACAGTTATGTTCCGAGTTTTTAATATCTTATTGATGGTAGAATTCGGTAGCATTGTCAATCAACCAAAGATTGTATTCAGCTTTGAGATTTTAATCTCAAATTCTTGCAAATTTATATGATAATGATTTTCAAGCTTTCCCGTTCCGTTGTAGATTAAATAATCTATTCTCTAACTCATTATTCTTTCCGTTTTATAGTAAATGTACAATCTTTTAATCAAGACAAAGAAATGGATACTAAATTTCGGAAAGATATAGTACGTTTTATGTCACGTAGATTGAGACGGAAAAAAATGTTAAATAAATAAATTAAGAACCCTCCATTTTACTTTGATGGCAAAGAATTTAAAAAAAAAAACAGAAACATAAACATAAAAAAGTAAAGCCAGGCATAGAATCCTAGGAACCAAAACATAGGACTGGTTTTAGCAAAGCCACCTGAATTCCTATATACATGAATGAAATTCAAAATGCTATAATAGAAAAAGTCAACTTCATTACTATTATTATTATTATTATGACTAAACTATCCACCCACTTTCATAATCTTACTATAAATATCCACACAGTCCCTGATCATCTTCATCAGATCTAAAGTTTCTAAGAAAAGTAATAAGTTCATAGCCAAAGTTCTTCAAACGAAGAAATGTCCACAACTGCAGGTCAAATTATACGTTGCAAAGGTAAATTTTGGAACGACACTTTTAATTTACAAAACAAATTCTAAGGTTAGTATCCTGATGATAATTTACCTACAATATATTTAATTTTAACGAATGATTTTTATTCCACGTGTACCAGCTGCAATAGCATGGGAGGCAGGGAAGCCATTAGTAATCGAAGAAGTTGAGGTTGCCCCTCCTCAGAAAATGGAAGTTAGAATGAAGATCCTCTTCACTTCTCTCTGTCACACCGATATTTATTTCTGGGAAGCTAAGGTAACCCTCTGTTCCAAACAGATAGTCTCATTTCCGTATTGAAAAGTCAACATAGAACCATATAAAATGACTTTGTTTTAGATTTTAAATTTCAATCTATGTAAGAATGTTAAGTAGACTCTCAGTGTCATTTTCTATAAATTTGCAAGTGTTAGTAAATTTTTATAGAGTACTTTCTATCAAATTTAAACAAGTTTGCTATGAACACTGAAACTGAGACAATCTTTCCGAGACAGAAAGTGTATAGTGTTAAGTATTCAACCATTTATGACGAAGAAACATACTTCTTTATCTTGAATCTTGCAGGGCCAAAATCCTTTATTTCCTCGGATATTAGGCCACGAGGCAGGAGGGTATGTTTATTCATCGCTTAATTACCTTACGAATTCCGTTTATATTTCTTGATTCATTCATATTTATGTATCTGTATATATAAATGTAGGATTGTGGAAAGTGTTGGGGAAGGTGTGACGGATCTTCAGCCAGGGGATCATGTCCTCCCTGTATTCACCGGAGAATGCAAAGAATGTGCTCATTGCAATTCAGAGGAAAGCAATATGTGCAGTCTTCTTAGGATCAATACGGATCGTGGGGTGATGATTAATGATCAGAAATCCCGTTTCTCGATTAATGGAAAACCCATTTTCCATTTTGTTGGAACTTCCACTTTTAGTGAGTACACTGTTGTTCATGTTGGTTGTGTAGCCAAAATCAATCCGCTCGCGCCACTTGATAAAGTCTGCATCTTAAGTTGTGGTATATCCACAGGTACAAAAACAATTTATGGTTCATAATTCAAATTTTTTGTTAATATTTCAAAAAGCTTGAATATTATTAAGCGAAATTAAATGTTTTTTTACGCGTCTGATATATGTATAGGCCTCGGTGCTACCCTGAATGTTGCCAAGCCAGCAAAGGGCTCATCCATCGCTATCTTTGGTTTGGGTGGCGTTGGCCTCGCAGTGAGTTCTTCAACTTGCCTTATAGCTATGAATTTTGACACTTTCTTGAAATTCAGAGTGTTTTTTTTTTTCTTTAAAAAAAAAAAAAAAACTAATGAATATATATTGTGTTATGCTGATTAGGCTGCAGAAGGAGCTAGAATTGCAGGGGCGTCAAGGATTATTGGGGTTGACCTGAATTCTAACAGATTCGAGCCAGGTAAAATATCGATTCACTACTGGATATGAACCTTCTTAGCTAGGCTGCAAATCAGAAACTTACGAAATTCTTCGTAACTAATGTTGATGCAGCAAAGAAGTTTGGGGTGACGGAGTTTGTGAATCCTAATGACTATGATATTCCAATTCAGGAGGTTAGTTATATTCCAGTTTACTTCAAATCTCAGCCATTGCTCTCTAACCTTGATATTTTGGACTTAAACAAATTGATTTTTATTTATAGGTGATTGCGAAGATGACAGATGGAGGAGTGGACAGAAGTGTGGAGTGCACTGGGCACGTTGATGCCATGATTTCAGCGTTTGAATGTGTTCATGATGTATGTGTACACACATATATATATGCACAATTGTTAAATATAAATTGAGATCGTTTCCATTGATTTTTCACTCAATTTTCTCCAGTACACCATTGAATGATCCCAATGTGTCAGTTCTGACAATGTGACAGTCATCAAGTGTTGTATTGGGTGAAATTGAGTGAAGAAGAAAAAGAAACACACACCGCAGAACTTAGCTCACATTAGGATGCGAAAATTTCAGGGATGGGGAGTTGCGGTTCTAGTGGGCGTACCTCATAAAGATGCAATCTTCAAGACCAACCCGCTCAATGTACTTAACGAGAGGACTTTGAAGGGTACCTTCTTCGGGAACTACAAACCCCGCTCAGATCTTCCTGCAGTTGTGGAGAAATACATGAACAAGGTCAGTTTTCAACTCCCGAATTTTCGTAATTATACAGGCTCAACTTAAGGCAGATCTCACTCTCCAAGTGTGACTATTGTAATATAGTAATTGATTAAGTTACCAATACATAAAAGACCTAATTACAAAAAATAAAAAAAGAGTAAAAAGAATTTACCTTTGAATAAATACTTTGCAGGAACTGGAACTGGAGAAGTTCATCACGCATGAAGTTCCATTTGCGGAGATTAACAAGGCGTTTGACTACATGCTTAAAGGTGAAAGCCTACGCTGCATCATCCGTATGGAGCCGTGATGTTGATGCCAAGAAAATTTCCCTTCATAATCTCAAACAATGTTTAATTTCTTGTATCTATTTTTCTGTTATCTTCACCTGTTGTTCTTGTAATTTCTTCATACAAATCTTGAATGTATTTCTACATTTACAGTCCTCCATCCTGTCGTAGTTCCATATTCACTAGGTCCATCTCTGTTGTCATTATTTAGGAGCATACAGAATCGGTACAGGGTCTTTGCCATTGAATGGCACAGCAGTCCAGATATGGACTGGTTCATATTGATCTGAGGGGTATTTTAGTCATTCATGTCCCGATATGAGACTTTGTAGCGTGATGGGTATATATATATATATATATATATATATCCCTGAATTACCAACAGAAAGCGCGAAGAAGACATATAAACCAAAAAATCGAAGGTCGACTTTCCAAGAAATCTATCATCTATAGTTGCGGCAACTACAGCTAGTACTTCTGAACTTCGCCCTGTGCACGAAAGCATTATTCGAATGAGGTGCTGAGAAGGTCGACTGAATACGGGTAGGATGCTCTACGTGGTAAGACATAAGGAACAGAACTCTCGTTCCTCTTCCACAGTAGATGGTTGATGTTTAGCCCATTGATTCGGCGAATATACAACATAGGAACAGAACTCCTTCCACGGTAGATGGTTGAGGTTTAGCCCGTTGATTCGGCGAATATACAACATAGCCCGATAAGGCACTTTCAACCAGACAAAACAATCTATTGACAAGAATCAAGGCTTAAGCTAATTTGGCTAGCATTTCTATTTCAAATAACTTAACATCAAGATTGAAATCAAGCTTAATAATTCCATCAGATCCATCAACACAAATAAGCTTTCCTGTTGCCCCTCGTAGTGCACCCGTTATTATCCTAATCTTGTCGGATTTCCTAGGGACCACCATCTCAATCTTGTCAGAATGAGCAACCACGGTTTCACTCTTCCCACTTGCGCCAAGCGCTACCTTGCAGGAACCATCCTGAAAACCACCAACACATTACCCTTTCTATGTGAGCGAAATACATAAAAAATAAATGGTTTGCAACTAATTTAGCTCTGTAGAAAATCAGAAAGAAATAAAAACATTGTCGCAAATCAAAACCAACTATCTATATCATTAATCTTGTTCTTGCTCCATTGTCAAAGCTTGTATATTATCCTGCAAGACTTCTACAAAGCTTGTATATAACTATTAATCTAATAATTGTTCACTTGATTGACTCTGCATATTTTGAGCATTAGATGTGCTTGCCTCTTGATTCTTTTTTGTCCTTCCAACGCTTCTCGGTAAGAATTAAAAGACTGAAGTAAGCTACATCCTTACCCTTTTGTTTCCTTTTTCTCATCATCTCTCTTACACTTTCAAATTCAGCTTCCATCTCATCATCTTCCTCTTCATTTTTGTATGTCCATCATTCAACCATTTAGTCTCACATTCTTTATCCCATTGATACCCTGCACTTGCAAGATCTTCCAACATTTCTAACACACTTATTTTTGCTTCTTCACCTCCCTGAATTTCAATCATTGACAACAATGCACTTGTTCTTTTTCAGTAAACTCATCCATGCTATCCACATTTTCCCCCAAATGAACATCCTCATTATCATCCAACTGTACTCCTTTGGATTCATCCAAATTAACTCCCTCAAACTCACCCAAATCAACTCACTCTAAATCACCCAAATGAACTCCCTCAAGATCACCCAACTATACTCCCCCAGACCCACCCAAATCAACTCCCTCAAAATCACCTAACTTACTCCCTCGGATTCATCCAAATGAACTCCTTCAGACACCCGAATCACCCAACTGTACTCCCTCAGATTCATCCAAATGAACTCCCTCGGACTCACCCAAATCAATTCCCTCATAATCACCCAAATTAACACACCTTGAATGACCCTCTACATTATCCCCCAAATTAACATCCTCTAACTGACCCACATTATACGCAAATGCCAACTGACCCATATTACGAACCTCATGACTAAATTCTTTAATAACAACTGAAATTGGTAACCTTGATGGCGAAAGGTAAGTGTAACCCAAATTTGTTCCACCATGTTCCACATAAACCTCAATTAACTTATATTTTTTTGCCAAATTCAAGCATAGAAAGTATGTCTTCATCATTGCCTAATGGTCTGATTCCTTTATTGCTCAACTAAACCAAAGGTATCTTATAATAATACAACAAAGCTACACTATCATCTATGCCAACTGATTTTATGTTGAAAAAAATCCCCATTAATATAGTCCACAAAGTACACAACCCCATCTTTATAAACTAACTTTGTGTCTTTATCAAACATTCCATCATGATACAATTTTAAACTAAACAAAGGTGAATTAAGCCTTTCAATAAAATAACACAAAGAAACAATTTTTTTAAACAAAGTACAACTACCCAAACAATTATTAAATGCAGTCATTTGTACATGTAGTCAAAAAAATGCAATGCAGTCAATTTTCTGACACAAATGTCCTTACCAGGGACCACATTTGCAGAAAAATAAATCCATTCACTGAAAAACAAAGTGGGGAATCAAACAATGTGATTTTGTTCCCAATATCCTTTACCCAACAAATAAAGTAAACAAAACCATGTAAAGCTAGTTCTAAACAAAAGAAAAACGAAATCTTACGGTATACTTCATTGGATTGAAAAGCTCCCCTCCTACGAATGGTCCAACTCATATTAGGATTCACCATTTTCCAACTTCGACAATCAACCCTACAACGATTTCGCAAGTCTGATTTCACAACTCCCAATTCGTAATTTCATTTCTTCTCTTTGCCCTAGCTTTGATTTGGGTTTGCCCTAACTTTGATTTGGGATCAATTGGAATAGCAACGATTGATAAGCACGCATCAACTACTTCTCAAATTTTTATATTCTCGTTTTGTTTTATTCATATTTTACCTTTTAGAAAATGGGTCACATGTATGGCATATGTAATTTAACTGGAAAAATGGATGTCGCTAGTCCTAGATACCTTAAACGAGCATCTAAAATGACAAAAACAGATGAGATACTATGTTTGCAACGAAAACTAGCTTAGCTATGAAAAATTCAAACAACCCCTATAGTTGGGGTACTTTTGTTACATTTTTTCCTTATTTAAATAATTGGTAAAGGTGTAATCAAGTTGACCAAAAATCCTAAGTCGGGTGGGACACAGAGTGTCTATATTAGTGGATCGAACTGATTCAATCGAAGAAATTCTAGATTCAAACTGAAATGTCTAAAACAAAAACCCTTGAACTTCCAAATATCCACCCTCGAAATCGAAACAAACAAGTCCAATACGTTTCTTTTGGAAACCAATCTTTGTGCTCGTCATAATTTTGTTTAGTCTGACCGGTGTTTCCATGATTATCTACTCCCTCAATTCCATATTCCGTCATAGACTCCATTGGGTTTGTAACAAACAGAGCAATAAATTTGTAATAGATTTCATATAAATTTGTAATACGATGCCAATTTTCTTAAATAATATCAAACTTTCTAAAAAACGCATAATAAAATACCATTTTGCCACTTTAAATAGGGCAAATGACAGTTTACGGTATAAATTCAAGGGGGTCTTCTGTACGGGGCCTTATTTTATGTCCAAGAAACTACCCATTTTTTAAAGAGTATAAGCTATTTTTGTAAATTTTGTCATGTCTAAATGAGAGAATATATATTCCTCCGAGGCCCCTGGATAGCTTAATGAAATTATAAAAAATCCAAACTAACCTTATCTCACCCAAATTATAAAACATGTGACCCCTGCAAAATTAAAAGTTTGAAAGTGGATAACAAGAATATTTTAAAAATTTTACTATAAAAAGTCAAATTTTTAAGTGTCCTTTGAATATAATCCTTTTAGGACAGATGAGTACCCTTTTATATTGATTTTTTTGGTTGAGCATTTGAGACATTTTGGAGATTTTGATCTGGTGTTGTTATTATGAGAGTTCACTCACAAACTTAAAATTTGATTACATAAATTTCTTAGAGTTATATTTGTTTATATATACATTTTAACTCTCAGTTTTTTTATTTTATTTTTTACCTTGATGTTTGGCTATCATAATCTTTTTAACTCTACTAACTGGCTATCCTACTAAGGGATAGAAATTTCACTAGAGCGGCGCACACACGGAATGGGGCAGTCTAGGATATTTTTGTCTTTGAGCTTACATAAGAATTATAAAAGTGACTCACTTTCAATATAGATATTAGAGTCAATTCCTAAAAATTCCCCTTAGACTAACAATAATTTTTAAAGAAGGACAATTTTATTCTTATTTTTGTAAGTCCCTCGAGACAAATTACCCTAGCCACATGAAAATTAAGCGCGCATTTCGTCAATTTTCAGCATAGCAAGTATTAGTTCTGAGAGCCATATCTCACACATCTAGTGAAAAAATTCTGAGACCCAACTCTCACATGCAAAAAAAAATTCTGATATTCATGTCTGAAAAAGGCAAAATACGAGAAATTTAGGGGGGGAAACAAAACAAAAACTCAGAGTTATTCCTTAGACCAACTTTTAGCTCTAATACATCTCTAAGCTATGAAACATGACTCTCGAGCTAGTTTTTAGCTTTAAAATGTCAAATAGAAAACCAAGAGAATATTCAAAAGAAAATTAAGAGAATACATTAACTTTATAAAATATAAAATAGGGCAAATGAAAATTAAGGTTTGAAAGTTTAGGGGGTGTGGGCCAATCATGTCGGATGTTCACTCAATTTAGGGTACAAAATGTTAACAATGTCTGTTAGGGTTTTTTACGGAATTGTTAGAAAAATTCTATATATGATCCTGATCGGCACATATTCCCCGAAATTTGGACCCAAATTTGTCATTTAAAAAAAAACAATATATAAAGTTAAACAAAATTTCAAACCGGCAGAAACCAATTACAAGCTCAAAATAAAAATGAAAAAACACAAATCTGCATTTATTAATATAGATTCACCAAAGTTGTAGAAGGCATGCTCGAATTAGTTTCAATTAAACTTTGAGGCAAAAATGGAAGTGATTTGGTGAAAAAATAATTTAAAATACTCTATATGATCCCGAAAGTGTATTATATACTGATACTAATGTGGATATTCTGCAAAATAAAAAAGAAAAAGGAACTACAGAATTCCAAGATAGTAATCACATTCTGAAGCACTACGATTTCTAATTTGCAATCTAAATTGGGAGTGTAAGGCAGGGGCAGAGAGAGAGAGAGAGAGAGAGAGAGAGAGAGCAAAAACTCTAATAATGCAGCCAAAAGTGAGTAAAATTAACATCTCTAAATGCTGAACTCTGGAGAATCACAGTAGAAACAACTAGAACAAGAGCACTCTGAAGGGACGTAATCAATGGCCCGGACAATGTCGAAAATTAGGTGAAATAATCGAGTTAACATAGCGAGAAAACGATGGGAAAGTGAAATATAAACAAGGAGTTAAAAGAGATGATTACCTGTTCTCTGGTTCTCCTTCGGCTCTCTCTGAAGGTTATCTCCGGCGTCGCACTGGCCTTCTACTCTCTGCTTTTCCGGCAGTTTCTTCGCGCCTTCACAGTGATGCGATTTCTGGTTTCTCTACTAATCTACTCCCTCCGTCCCATAATAATAACTAGTGCTACACCCGTGCGTTAAACGCACGACCAAAAAACTATTTTAAAGAAAATAGTGATTTTAAGAAATTTTCTATCCATAAAATTATAAGTGAAGATAAAAATAATAATTGTTAAGAAAATAATTTTCATAAACCGACAATAATGTTAATGAAGTAATATTATAAATTTTGAAATTTATTCTTGTACACAACATTAGTTGTTTGACTTGTTAGCTTCACTTCTTTATCACACGTTAAAATCTTCAAACCCGCACAATTAGTTTGACTTGACAATGCAACGTAGAGTTGAACATAACTAAATTCCGATATTTTGAGTAATAGACTATAGATTTTTCCGTTCACGCTAGGTTGTTGAAGGAGCTTAATCTCCTGCTTCCATTGATAAATTGAAGCTCATAATGGATAATGGCTAGTTTTTCATTGTGTGTGGGGGATAAACACAAAGCATATTGCAGATGGTACCAACATGGTACCAACAGTAACACTAAAAAATGGAAATATCATGAAGCTTTCTTCACGAACTTGAGACATTTTATTAGGATTCATTTAAATATCAATTATAATTAAAACAGTAAAAAATAATCCACTTACTAGGATAACAGACTGATACTATATCATTACAGCTCGCTTACCAAGTATATTGCGATGTTCGCCTCTCTATCTTGCTTTAGATTCATAAATAGCTTCATTTTGGGACGAAGGTAGTATATCAAAATCATGCTCGCATGTATTCAAGCACCGATGAAAACAAAACATTCAACTTGTCTCTCCAAAATTTGTACAAATTAAATTCCATATATTTCAGAAAAATAATCAAAACAGTCAACTTGTCTCTCTCAGAATAAATAGCGAGCCACAAGGCCCATGAACTCCGAGACTCCTGTTTACAGAAAAACAGCTGGCGTGATGGCATCAATAAAGGCACTCATTCATCTCAGTGAAACATTTTGGAATTTATTTTTCATGTTAAGAAAAGAATCTACAAAACAAAGGATTAAAATCTTTTCAAATAGATTCATGACATCCATCAACACAAAAGAGCCATATTTCCGTGTGAACAGAGCATAATAACAATTAAAAAATGTCATTAAATTATATTTTCTCGGATAAGAAACGTCAATGAGTTCAAAAGCTAAGGAAAATTGGCATAAACCAGTTGCAAGTGTAATAAAATCTAAGCTTGATTCATCTAGCATGTAGCATACTCAGTAAAAAAATCGCATCCTTTACAAGATGTTTACTTTGAAATATCAAGCATGAGGCATACAACATCCATACCTTTTTCCAAGCAGGTTGTTGTAATGCATGTGTCACATCCGCAACCTATCTCATAAAACATCCATCAGAAGATCAAATTAGTCAACCACAAAGGAGTGATACTTAAATGTAAGCAATGTCAAAAAGAAAATGTACAATGACGACATTAAGATTCAGTAACAACTAGAACAAGAGCACTCTGAAGGGACGTAATCAATGGCCCGGACAATGTCGAAAATTAGGTCAAATAATCGAGTTAACATAGCGAGAAAACGATGGGAAAGTGAAATATAAACAAGGAGTTAAAAGAGACGATTACCTGTTCTCTGGTTCTCCTTCGGCTCTCTCTGAAGGTTATCTCCGGCGTCGCACTGGCCTTCTACTCTCTGCTTTTCCGGCAGTTTCTTCGCGCCTTCACAGTGATGCGATTTCTGGTTTCTCTACTAATCTACTCCCTCAGTCCCATAATAATAATAATAAGTTACCCATTTTGCTATTTTGGCGTTCCATTTTAAAGTCACACTTTTCTAATAAAAAAGAAATTTTTTAATATTTTTTTATTTATTGGACCTATTTGTTATATTCACAACAAATATTCACTTACTATTTTCTACCCCACTTTCTCTCTCCTACTCACTCACAACTCCTACTTTAATAACACTAGTACATGTCCGTGTCCAAGGCCACGAAATTTTTTTTTTATTTTATTTTTTTTTAATTTTCTTTTTAAATAAAAAAAAAATTTAAGGGAAAATGAAAATTTCGGCAATTAGCATTGTTCAAACAACTGTTCAAGACCTCTCTCATTTATATTATAGATTATATATATATACACTCCTTATTTTTCGTTCTCAACAACAGTAAATGAGTAAGGGCTTAATTATTCGGATGCCTAATTAACAATCAAACACCCTCTTAATAAATCTTATTAATCCGATGAATGTTATTCCGTCTTAAGCCTTCTAACCAAACGGCTTCTAAAATTATTTTTCATACCAATTTTTTGCTCTGATATAACTCTTAGTTACATTTTGATTAAAAAAATCCTAACGATTTCGAGCTTGACCAATTACAAACCAGACATGCTTTTTTACTACCAAAATTTTAAACAAAACTACTCCCTCCGTCCCATAGAACATTACCCCTTTTGCTATTTTGGGCGTCCCTCTTTAAAGTCCCACTTTCCTAAAAAGGAAACCTTAAATCACTATTCTCTCCACTCATTCTCTCTCCTACATTATTTTAATACTCACAACACCATTATAATTTACTATTCTCTCCACTCATTCTCTCTCCTCCCACTCACAACATCTACTTTAATAACATTATTCCTTATTTTCCGTTCTCAATAGTAAACGGGCAATGTTCTATGGAACGGAGGGAGTATATAACATTGTTACACTATCAACTGCTCTTCAACAACACACAACTTGCAAAACCTTAATACATTATTACAGTGGTCTAGCCTACCTGCTTCTCCAGGAATCTAAGCTTGTTGATAATCTTCAAGTTAATCTCCCTTGTATTAGAATGAAGGTGAAAGAGATGAAGTCAGTCATATAAGGCAGAATGGAATAATAGGAAAGACTCAATTTTATTATGTTACTAGAGGTACATATTTATAGAGTTTACAAAAGAGTTAGAATCATATTCTAATACAAATATTAAGTTACCTATTCTAAATACATTAGAAAGATTGAGTTACCTATTATAAATACATTAAAATATTTAGAATTTTATTCTAATACAAATAATATATACTTGATAATATAGATTATAGAATATAATATTATGACAATATTATATTTCTAATATGTCCCCGCAGATGGACGATCATTGGATAAGTCCAATCTTGAAGAGTGATGAGATGAACTGGATTTGATGGAGCCGGTAGAGACGAGTGTGTTCCCGAACGTGTGTGGTTTGTGATGTGATGTGGTCTAGCACATGTTGGAGACAGTGGGTTTGTGGAGAGTGGTTTCGACTGTTTTTAGGGTTTGTCGAGGGTGGGGTAGTGTGGCGGTTTAGGGTTTGCCGAGGGTGGGGTAGTTTAGGGTTTTGGTGGCAGAAGAAGGGCAGAAATAAGAGGAGGTGTATGGGTGGATTAGTGTATGTAGGGTTGTACCGCAAGTAGGGTGGGGCGGCTTAGGGCTGAAGAGAAGAGGTTTCGGCTGGTGGGTTTTGTCGATTGTGTTTTGAAAGGGTTTAGCAGTAGGGTTTGTAGGGTTTCGAGGGTCCATGCGCAGCGGAATAATGCAAATTAACTCGAAAATCCGGAGCCCTAGAATCCGTTCTAGATGATTAATTAAGAAGTATGAAATAGAATTACCAACCTTGTGTGCTTTTGTCGTTGATAAACGCGTTCCAACTCCAGATTGTTGGTCTTGTGAATCCTCGATGAACGATCAATGAATCACGAACGAAAGATATTGAATAGCGAAGATCCTCTATGTGTATCCACGCGTTGAACGAACCCTAGAACGATTCTAGGTGGATTGCTAGATCCCTTGATTGAAACCCCTTTCAATCTATGAGAATTAGGGAATTGGTGTAGTTTTTTATTTTCAATTCTCAATTGAAATCTCTCAATTAGTGTTTCTCTAAACCCCAATTTTCGTCACATGGCTGCTAGGGTTGAAGAGGTTTTATATTTATACTTTATAAATATTAATCCCTTTTTAAAACCCGACTCCAAAACGGTTTCAGCCCAGACGGACGTGGGCGGTCGCCCACCAAGGCATGGGCGGTCGCCCAATTGTCCAGCGCTTCTCACCTTTATTCGAAATCCCTCGCGGCGGTCGCCCGCGCCAGGCGTGGGCGGTCGCCACTGCGCATCTCCAATGCACAGTTTTCGAATAACCATGAGCGGTCGCCCATAACCATTGAGCGGTCGCCCAAAGCCAACTATTGACTTGTGGGCGGTCGCCCATGGCATACTTGGGCGGTCGCCCATCACACCAGAATCCATAATTCCATTTTTAACAATTCGTTCGATGCGTGTGACCCCATAGGACTATATTATGTTGGCAATGAGTTCGATCACATCGATCCTCATAAGACATGAGCGGACTCTAGCAAGCCATCATGCCTACCCAAATAATATAATATCAAGTTCGATTTCCTACATAGAACATACCACAATCCCATTGTCACACGATGTTATATTGAACATGAGTCATGGTCCAAGTCAACTCATATTGTTCAATGCTTTCTCTTTACTAAGTAAATTGATCAATCGAATGATATTAATCACATTAATTCATTCGGACATGGCCATGTACATCATCAATCTTACTTACGAGTGGCCTAGCAAACATCTCTCTTTACGAGGGACAAATTTCCATCTTGACTTATCATTCTTCCCAACAAGAATCCTATCATGCTAATAATAGCCCTTATTGTTGTCCGGTTAAAGACAACGTTAAACTATATCAAACATAATATTCATCGAGTGGAAGACGATGATAATCTCGTGTCGAAAGGATATCAATGATATGACTATATGAGATTTAATTATGACATTTGACCATGACATAAATCTCATAATGGGTCAAGTACAGTACCTTGTTCTCTAACAAGTACCCATGAATTTAATGTGCATCCATATGCATATAATCATCACATGATTATCCATTAAACTTCATACTAGTGCTTCATAAGTACTAGGAACACGATTATTAAAGTAAACATGCAAACATATATAATAATCAAAGTAACAATCTATTATATAAATGAAAAAGACATTACATATAAGTCTATCTCTATAGGCCTAGGGCACTAACACCTACAGTCTCCCACTTGCACTAGGCCCAATCATTCATGTATCTTATACCCATGGACCTAACATGACCATCATGTTTAGCTTGTGGCAAAGGCTTGGTGAGAGGGTCCGAAATGTTGTCATTCGTTGGTACCTTGCATATCTTAACGTCTTCCCTTTCACAGATTTCTCAAATGAGGTGGAAACGTCTTAGAATGTGTTTGGATCGTTGATGTGACCTTGGTTCTTTTGCTTGCACAAATGACACCACAATTGTCACAACAAAGTTCCACCGGATTAGTGATACTTGGAACAATTCCAAAACACTAATGAACTTTTGATCCAAACTGCCTTTTCTAGCTACATCATATGTTGCTAAAATTAAGCCTTAGAAGTAGAATCGGCTACGATTTTCTGCTTGGAACTCTTCCAATAAAATCGCACCTCCAATAAGCATAAACACAAATCCTAATTGCGATTTTAATTAACTTTGTCAGTTTGAAAGTTAGCATCCGTGTAACATTTACAACAAGATTAACTTCCAAACTTTCAAATACCAAGAACGTATTCTTAGTTCTTCTTAAGTACTTTAAGGATCGTCTTGACTGCCATCCAATGGTTCTCACCAGGATCAGATTGGTATCGACTCATCATGCTCAAAGCATACTAGACGTCGGGTCTAGTACAAATCATGGCATACATGACAGATCCAAATGTCGGAGCATATGGAACTTCATCCATTCTCTTTTGCTCATCAGTTGTCATGGGACACTGAGTCTCGCTAAGAGTAATACCATGACCCATTGACAAGTTACCTTTCTCAGAATCATCTAAGAACCTTATCAATATGAGTATTTTGACTCAAACCAACTTATCCTTTTAGATCTATCTCTATAGATCTTGATGCCATGGATGTAAGCGGCGTTACCCATATCTTTCATTGAGAAACATTTCCTTGACCAAGACTTGACAGTCTGAAGTGCCGGAACATCGTTTCCAATGAGTAAGATATTATCGTTATACAACACTAGAAATAATACTATGCTCCCACTGAATCTTATGTATACACAAGGTTCATCTTTATACTTGATGAAGTCAAACTCTTTGACCGATTCATCAAAGTGAAGATTCCAATTCCTCGAAGCTTGCTTCAACCCATCTCATGGATCTCTGCAACATGTATACTTTATTAGAATTTCTTGGATCGACAAACCTTCGGGTTGTGTACTGTACACATCCTTAAGAATCTTTCCATTTAGGAAAGTCGCTTGTCATCCATTTGTCATATCACATAGTCATAATATGCGACTATGACAATTGAAATTCTAACAGACTTCGGCATTGTAACAGGAAAAAAGATTTCAACATAGTCAATACTATGAATTTGCCTAAATCCCTTTGCTACAATCCTTAGTCATGAAAGTATACACCTTCCATCCATGTCGGTCTTGAAGACCTACTTGCACCCTTTAGTTTTTACACCTTCAGGTAGCTCAATCAAGTTTTAAACTTGATCATCAGACATGGATTGTAATTCGGACTCCATGGTTCCTAACCATTTATTCGAATTAGGAGTGGACATCGCCTCTAGATAGTAAGTAGGATCGTCATTCTCAATGACTTCCACTTTGTTACTTTCCGATATGAGAAATCAACATTTCTCGGATTCGGACTGTAACCTATCCAATCTACGATGGACTTGTGTAACTTGAACCGGTTCTACAACTCCTTGTGAACTTGGTTCCATCTCTACTCTTGGTTCCACGTTATTTTCAGGTTCTTGAACTCTTCAAGATCAATTTAACCTCCACTAGATCCTTTATTGAGAAACTGTTTCTCAAGAAACGAATCATATAGAGCAACAAACACTTTGTTCTCATTGCGGTTGTAAAACCAATATCCGAAATTAACCCTGTCAGATTTGGTGTTAACTTATGAGAGACAAGTCTCTTTACATAAGATTCGCAACCCCAAATCTTCATGAAAGACATTCTTCCATGCCACATCTCATGTGAGGACTTAGGAACTGATTTAGTTTGGACACAATTCAGTTTAAACGCATCAATTTCTAATGCATATCCTCAAAAGGTAATAGGAAGGTCAACTTTGAATCATCATCGAACGAACCATGTCTAACAAGGTTCAATTCCTCCTTTCAGACACACCATTCAAAATGGTGTTCCTCATGGAGTCAACTCTGAAACAATTTCACAGTTTTAAGATGATTGTCAAATTCTTGGCTCAAATATTAACCACTTCGATCTAATCGAAGTACTTAATAGTTTTGCCAAGATTGTTTTGTACTTCATTTTTGAAATATTCCAAATATCTCAATCAATTCACTCTTGGACTTCATCGGATAGACATAGTCATATCTAGATAAGTCATCAGTGAATATAAATAAAATACCGAAATCTTCCCCTAGCAATAATGCTTAACAGTCCATATACATCTCATGTACAAGGGCCAATAAGTCACTAGCCCTCCCACTACTCTTAGTGTAGGGTGGTTTGGTCATTTTACCAAATAAACGAGATTCACATACCTCAAACGATTCATAATCATATGAGTCTAAATGTCCATGTTAATGGAGTTTAGATTATACGTTTCTCATTTATATGACCAAGCCGGCAATGCCATATGAACGTGTTGTTCATATCATTCGGTTTAGATTTCACACTTATATTATAGATATCTTCAATGTTATTTTGTATCTTAACATCAAGGATATGAAGACCATTCAATGACATATGCATTACAATAATGCATATCATTAAATAAATATAAAGCTTCTTATTTTCAATAAGAGAATTATATCCTTCATCATCCTCATAAGAAACAAAATAATACTCCTACTCAAATCCGGAACGTAGTCACACTTGTTCAAAACAAGTACTAGTCCACAAGGTAAAGTGACTTCATAAGTCCCTATGGCTAACGCAGCAACTCTTGCTTCATTACCACGCATAGGTTTAATTCACCTTCTTTGAGTAGCTTTCTATTCTTTATTTCTTGCACATTTAAACAAATGTGGGATCTATATCCGGTATTATATACCCAAGAACAAGAAGTCGAAAGGAAAATATCTATCATATAGATATTTGAAGTAGTAGCAATCAAATTGCCCTTCTTCACCTTTTAGGCCTTCCTAATTATCCTTGCAACTTTGCTTCCAATGACAATCTCATTGCAATGATAGCAAAATGCATCCTTTTGAGACACTTTGGGTTTAGCCTCTTAGGCTTTTGCAACTTTTGCCCCAGGTTTAGCAACCTTTGCTTTACCTTCTTTGCCTTCCCTTTTGAACCCCTTTCTTGTATTAACCATTAACACACTTGTGGATTGCTCCTTTTTCATCTCATGCATTACAAGCCTTCACCACAACATATATCTTTTGTCTAGCTTGCACTTGGAACATTTTCTTTTGTGCGTTGTGCTAAAACAAAAGCAATTTCCACGTGTTCAAGATTCTTCTTAAGAGTCTTTAAACATGGTGGCAAGTATAGGGCAAACAACATCATAGGAATCATCTCTATGTTTCTTATGTTGCTCCTTATCTGCCCTTTGCAACGTTTGCAGTGGGTTCAGCAGGAATAGATTCGTCAAGAACGTACAATTTTGCTTAAGAACACTTCTTAAGCATCTAATCAAATCAGAATAACTTGTACCGTTCTTTTCGAACTTGTCCTTCATCAGGACGAATCGCAATAATAAGGATTAATTATAATTTAATGCTATTTCTACAACAAAATATGCAACACATATGAACACATATAAGTACCGATTTCATTTAAGAGATTAAATAACGTATTTCATAAATACTCCTACTAAATTATATAACCTTCTTATGCAAATATGCATAATATAATTTAATAGGCTAAGACCCAACTTTAATTTAATTTCAAGCTCCGCCATGGCACATTTGCTCAAAATTAAACTAAAAAGGTAGATAACTTTTATCAATCATATCAACATATGACTCTTAGATCCTTTATGAGATTATAGACATCATATGTCACATGTTTCAATCTCATCTTATGCCTTAGGCCCAAAACTGTTTTGATAGCCTAATTGAGTTTAACCATGTTAAACGTATAGCAATCACCGTTTGCTCATCTTGATCATACAAAGATAGAATCAATTCACCTCGCTGTGGCGTAGCCTACATGAAACTATCCGTGTACTCACAAGTGTTTAAACATGGGTGGCATAAAACAAACTCAAATTACAAAGAAGGTTCAATTTTCATGTTTATCAATTAACATGCCAAGGTTGATTCATGAAAAATATATGAGCATAATTATGAACATGGAATGATGCAACACAAATCACATTTGATCAGTAATTACTAGTACGCGGCTACGTGCTCCAAATTTATCCCACACTTTCATCGAAGTGCCTGTGGGGAAGGTTTTGGTGTCCAGCCAATATACTAAGTAATAATTCACAAATATCCTAGATTAATCACATTAATCATTTTAATGAAATTGACATCCCATAATCTAGATTAATCATATTAATCATATATTTCAATTTCATAATCATGGTATATCATTATATACAATTACTTCACAAGCAAAACTCATACAATTTCACATTCTAGATCATGTACATCACGAAAATTAACATAATCACATTATCTAATTATCATGATTTTCTAATATAAACATCATGAACGGGGCTTTGATACCACTGTAGGGTTTCGAGGGTCCATGCGCAGCGGAATAATGCAAATTAACTCGAAAACTCGGAGCCCTAGAATCCGTTCTAGATGATTAATTAAGAAGTATGAAATAGAATTACCAACATTGTGTGCTTTTGTCGTTGATAAACGCGTTCCAACTCCAGATTGTTGGTCTTGTGAATCCTCGATGAACGATCAATGAATCACGAACGAAAGATCTTGAATAGCGAAGATCCTCTATGTGTATCCACGCGTTGAACGAACCCTAGAACGATTCTAGGTGGATTGCTAGATCCCTTGATTGAAACCCCTTTCAATCTATGAGAATTATGGAATTGGTGTAGTTTTTGATTTTAAATTCTCAATTGAAATCTCTCAATTAGTGTTTCTCTAAACCCCAATTTTCGTCACATGGCTGCTAGGGTTGAAGAGGTTTTATATTTATACTTTATAAATATTAATCCCTTTTTAAAACCCTACTCCAAAACGGTTTCAGCCCAGACGGACGTGGGCGGTCACCCACCAAGGCATGGGCGGTCGCCCAGTTGTCCAGCGCTTCTCACCTTTATTCGAAATCCCTCATGGGCGGTCGCCCACATGGGCATGGGCGGTCGCCCACCTGCACAGTCTCCAATGCACAGTTTTCGAATAACCATGAGCGGTCGCCCAAAGCCAACTATTGACTTGTGGGCGGTCGCCCATGGCATACTTGGGCGGTCGCCCATCACACCAGAATCCATAATTCCATTTTTGACAATTCGTTCGATGCGTGTGACCCCATATGACTATATTATGTTGGCAATGAGTTCGATCACATCGATCCTCATAAGATATGAGCGGACTCTAGCAAGCCATCATGCCTACCCAAATAATATAATATCAAGTTCGATTTCCTACATAGAACATACCACAATCCCATTGTCACACGATGTTATATTGAACATGAGTCATGGTCCAAGTCAACTCATATTGTTCAATGCTTTCTCGTTACTAAGTAAATTGATCAATCGAATGATATTAATCACATTAATTCATTCGGACATGGCCATGTACATCATCAATCTTACTTACGAGTGGCCTAGCAAACATCTCTCTTTACGAGGGACAAATTTCCATCTTGACTTATCATTCTTCCCAACAAGAATCCTATCATGCTAATAATAGCCCTTATTGTTGTCCGGTTAAAGACAACGTTAAACTATATCAAACATAATATTCATCGAGTGGAAGACGATGATAATCTCAGGTCAAAGGATATCAATGATATGACTATATGAGATTTAATTATGACATTTGACCATGACATAAATCTCATAATGGGTCAAGTCCAGTACCTTGTTCTCTAACAAGTACCCATGAATTTAATGTGCATCCATATGCATATAATCATCACATGATTATCCATTAAACTTCATACTAGTGCTTCATAAGTACTAGGGACACGATTATTAAAGTAATCATGCAAACATATATAATAATCAAAGTAACAATCTCTTATATAAATGAAAACTGACATTACATATAAGTCTATCTCTATAGGCCTAGGGCACTAACACCTACAGGGTTTTGCCAAGATTTAGGGGGTGGAGGGTTTTGTTGATTGCTGAAGGAAGCAAAGGTGGCGAGGGGGTGGGGCGGCAGGCAGTAGGGTTGTTCCGAGGTTTAGGGGGTGGAGTTTTGATGTTGGACGAAAAAAAAAGAAAAAAAGAGTTAGGGTTTTGGCTTGTAGAGAGGTTTGATCCGAGGGTGGGTTTTTTGTGTAGCGAGGTAGTGGTTTTGAGGGTGGGGCGGTGGTGTATGAGGTGGAGGGGGTTTCGACTGTTGAGAGGTTTGAGCCGAGGGTTTTGTAAGAGGTGGTGAGAGGGTTTCGGCTTTAGGGTTTTGTCGAGGGTAGTGGTCCGAAGGAGGAAAGTGTAGGGTTTCGAGGGTCCATGCGCAGCGGAATAAGCAATAACTCGAAAAACCCCAAGCCCTAGAATCCGTTCTAGATGAATAATTAAGAGAGATGAAATAGAATTACCAACCTTGAATGCTTTTGCCTTTGATAAACTTGACCCAACTCCAGATTGAATGATCTTGTTAATCCTTGATGAACGAACGGGAATCACGAACCAAAGATCTTGATGAACGAAGATCCTCTATGTTTATCCACGCGCGGAACGAACCCTAGAACTCTTCTAGGAGGATTGCTAGATCCAATTGATTGAAACACCTTTCAATCAATGAAGAACAATGGATTTGGTGGTGTTTGATTATCAATTCTCAATTGAAATCTCCCACTCTAAGTGTTTCTCTCAAGCCAAAACGTTCTCTTGACGGCTAGGGCAACCAGGGGTAAGTATTTATACGTTATAAAACTTTTCCCCTCGTGAAAACCCTAGTTTTAAGTCAATTTCGCGTCGATCCGGTGCCCGGGGACGAGTCGTCCCCCGGGGGACGAGTCGTCCCACTGGCACCTAGCTTACGAATGCGGCGTCCCCCTTAAGGGGAATAGTTGGTTACGGCACAGGGGACGAGTCGTCCCACGAGAACAAAAACTCTATATTCTTCATTTTTGACAATTCGTTCGATGCGTGTGACCCCATAGGACTATATTATGTTGGCAATGAGTTCGATCACATCGATCCTCATAAGACATGAGCGGACTCTAGCAAGCCATCATGCCTACCCAAATAATATAATATCAAGTTCGATTTCCTATATAGAACATATCACAATCCCATTGTCACACGATGTTATATTGAACATGAGTCGTGGTCCACGTCGGCTCATATTGTTCAATGCTTTCTCGTTGCCCAGTAAATTGATCAATCGAATGATATTAATCACATTAATTCATTCGGGCATGGCCATGCACTACATCAATCTTACTTACGAGTGGCCTAGCAAACATCTCTCTTTACGAGGGACAATTTCCATCTTGACTTATCATTCTTCCCAACAAGAATCATACCATGCCAATGATAGCCCTTATTGTTATCCGGTTAAAGACAACATTAAACTATATCAAACATGATATTCATCGAGCGGAAGACGATGATAATCTCAGGTCAAAGGATATCAATGATATGACTATATGAGATCTAATTATGACATTTGACCATGACATAGATCTCATAATGGGTCAAGTCCAGTACCTTGTTCTCTAACAAGTACCCGTGAATCTAATGTGCATCTCCATGCATATAATCATCACATGATTATCCATTAGACTTCATACTAGTGCTTCATAAGTACTAGGGACACGATTATTATAACTAAACATGCAAACACATATAATAATCAAAGAAGCAATCTCATATATAAATGAACAATGACATTACATAAAGGTCTATCTCTATAGGCCTAGGGCACTAACACCTACAGTCTCCCACTTGCACTAGGCCCAATCATTCATGTATCTTATACCCATGGACCTAACATGACCATCATGTTTAGCTTGTGGCAAAGACTTGGTGAGAGAGTCCGAAATGTTGTCATTCGTTGGTACCTTTTGCATATCTTAACGTCTTCCCTTTCACAGATTTCTCGAATGAGGTGGAAACGTCTCAAAATGTGTTTGGATCGTTGATGTGACCTTGGTTCTTTTGCTTGCACAAATGACACCACAATTGTCACAACAAAGTTCCGCCGGATTAGTGATACTTGAAACAATTTCAAAACACTAATGAACTTTTGATCCAAACTGCCTTTTCTAGCTACATCATATGTTGCTAAAATTAAGCCTTAGAAGTAGAATCGGCTATGATTTTCTTCTTGAAACTCTTCCAATAAAATCGCACCTCCAATAAGCATAAACACAAATCCTAATTGCGATTTTAATTAACTTTGTCAGTTTGGAAGTTAGCATTCGTGTAACCTTTACAACAAGATTAACTTCCAATCTTTCAAATACCAAGAACGTATTCTTAGTTCTTCTTAAGTACTTTAAGGATCGTCTTGACTGCCATCCAATGGTTCTCACTAGGATTTGGTATCAACTCGTCATGCTCAAAGCATACGAGACTTCGGGTCTAGTACAAATCATGGCATACATGACAAATCCAAATGCCGGAGCATATGGAACTTCATTCATTCTCTTTTGCTCATCAGTTGTCATGGGACACTGAGTCTCGCTAAGAGTAATACCATGACCCATTGACGAGTTACCTTTCTTAGAATCATCTAAGAACCTTATCAATATGAGTATTTTGACTCAAACCAACTTATCCTTTTAGATCTATCTCTATAGATCTTGATACCGAGATGTAAGCGGCTTCGCCCATATCTTTCATTGAGAAACCTTTCCTTGACCAAGACTTGACGAGTCTTAAGTGTCGGAACTTTGTTTTCAATGAGTAAGATATCATTGTCATATAACAATAGAAATAATACTACGCTCATGCTTGAATTTCATGTATACACAAAGTTCATCTTCGTACTTGATGATGTCAAACTCTTTGACCGATTCATCAAAATGAAGATTCAACCCCTCGAAGCTTGCTTGACCCATCTTATGGATCTTTGCAACATGCATACTTTATTAGAATTTCTTGGATCGACAAACCCTTGTGTATCGTATACATCCTCAGTAGGTTTCCGTTAAGAAACGTTGTTTTGACATCCATTTGCCATATCTCATATTCACAATATGCGATAATGACAATTGAAACTCTAATAGACTTCGGCATTGTAATGGGCAAAAAGGTTTCAACATAGTCAACACTATGAATTTTCCTAAATTCCTTTGCTACAATCCTTAGTCATGAAAGTATACACCTTCCATCCATGTCGGTTTTCTTCTTGAAAACCCATTTACACCCTTATGGTTTTTACACCTTCAGGTGGACCAATCAAGTTCAAAACTTGATCATCAAACATGGATTACAATTCGGATTCCATGGTTCATAACCATTTATCCGAATTAGGAGTGGACATCGTCTCTAGATAGGAAATAGGTCTGTCATTCTCAATGACTCCCACTTGATTACTTTCCGATATGAGAAATCCATATCTCTCAGGTTTAGATCGTATCCTATCAGATCTGCGAAGAACTTGTGTATCTTGAACCGGTTCCACAACTCCTTGTGAACTTGGTTCCGTCTCTACTCTTGGTTCCACGTTATTTTCAGGTTCTTGAACTCTTCAAGATCAATTTTACTCCCACTAGATCCTTTATTGAGAAAGCTTGTTTCTCAAGAAAGCGAATCATATAGAGCAACAAACACTTTGTTCTCATTGCGGTTGTAAAACTAATATATGAAATTAACCTGTCGATTTGGTGCTAACTTATGAGAGACAAGTCTCTTTATATAAGATTCGCAACCCCAAATCTTTATGAAAGACATTCTTTCATGCCACATCTCATGTGGGGACTTAGGAATCGATTTAGTAGGGACACAATTCGGTGTAACCGCATTATTTCTAATGTATATCCCTCAAAAGGAAATAGGAAAGTCAACTTGACACATCATCGAACGAACCATGTCATACAAGGTTCAATTCCTCCTCTCGAAACACACCATACAATGTGGTGTTCGGGTGGAGTCAACTGCGAAAGCGATTTCACGAGTTTTGAGATGATTGTCAACCTCTTGGCTCAAATATTCATTACCTCGATCTAATCGAAGTACTTTAATAGTTTTGCCAAGATTGGTTTTTGTACTTCATCTTGAAATATTCGAAATATCTCAAACGATTCACCTTTGGACTTAAATCGGATAGACATAGTCATATCTAGATAAGTAACCGGTGAATGTGATGAAATACCGAATTCCTCCCTAGCAATGCTACTTAATAGTCCATATACATCTCATGTATAAGGGCCAATAAGCCACTACCCTCCCACTACTCTTAGTGTAGGGTGGTTTGGTCATTTTACCAAATAAACGAGATTCACATACCTCAAATGATTCATAATCATATGAGTCTAAATGTCCATGTTAATGGAGTTTAGATTATACGTTTCTCATTTATATGACCAAGCCGGCAATGCCATGTGAACGTGTTGTTCACATCATTCGGTTTAGATTTCACGCTTATATTATAGATATCTTCAATATTATTTTGTATCTTAACATCAAGGATATGAAGATCATTCAATGATATATGCATTACAATAATGCATATCATTAAATAAATATAAAGCTTCTTATTCTCAATAAGAAAATTTATATCCTTCATCATCCTCATAAGAAACAAAATGATACTCCTACTCAAATTAGGAACGTAGTCACACTTGTTCAAAACAAGTACTAGTCCACAAGGTAAAGTGACTTCATAAGTCCCTACGGCTAATGCAGCAACTCTTGCTTCATTACTACGCATAGGTTTAATTCACCTTCTTTGAGTAGCTTTCTATTCTTTATTTCTTGCACATTTAAACAAATGTGGGATCTATATCCGGTATCATATACCCAAGAACAAGAAGTCGAAAGGAAAATATCTATCATATAAATATTTGAAGTAGTAGCAATCAAATTGCCCTTCTTCACCTTTTAGGCCTTCCTTATTAGCCTTGAAATTTTGCTTCCAATGACAATCTCATTGCAGCGGTAGCAAACTGCATCCTTTTGAGACACTTTGGGTTTAGCCTCTTCGGCTTTGGCAACTTTTGCCCTAGGTTTAGCAACCTTGGCTTTACCTTCTTGCCTTCCCTTTTGAACCCCTTTCTTGTGTTAACCATTAACACACTTGCGGATTGCTCCTTTTTCATCTCATGCATTAAAAGCCTTCACCACAACATATATCTTTTGTCTAGCTTGCACTTGGAACATTTCCTTTTGTGCGTTGTGCTAGAACAAAAGCAATTTCCACGTGTTCAAGGTTCTTCTTAAGAGCCTTTAAACATGAGTGGCAAGTATAGAGCAAACAACATCATAGGAATCATCTAAATGTTTCTTATGTTGCTCCTTACACGCCCTTTGCAACGTTTGCGGTGGGTTCGGCGGGAATAGATTCGTCAGAACGTACAATTTTGCTTAAGAACTCTTCTTGAGCATCCGATCAAATCGAGAATAACTTGTACCGTTCTTTTCGAACTTGTCCTTCATAAGGACGAATCGCTTGATAATAAGGATTAATTATAGTTTAATGCTATTTCTACAACAAAATATGCAACACATATGAACACATATAAGTACCGATTTCATTTAAGAGATTAAATAACGTATTTCATAAATACTCCCACTAAATTATATAACCTTCTTATGCAAATATGCATAATATAATTTAATAGGCTAAGACCCAACTTTAATTTAATTTCAAGTCGGCTATGGCACGACCGCTCAAAAATTAAACTAAAAGGTAGATTACATTTATCAATCATATCTATATATGACTCTTAGATCATTATGAGATTATAGACATCATATGTCACATGTTTCAATCTCATCTTATGCCTTAGGCCCAAAACCGTTTTGATAGCCTAATTGAGTTCAACCATGTTAAACGTATAGCAACCACTATTTGCTCATCTTGATCATACAAAGATAGAATTAATGCACCTCGCTATGGCGAGCCCACATAAAACTACCCGTGTACTCACAAGAGTTTAAACATGGGTGGCATAAAACAAACTCAAATTACAAAGAAGGTTCAATTTTTCATGCTTATCAATTACATCCCAAGGTTGATTCATGAAAACTATATGAACATAATTATGAACATGGAATGATGCCACACATATTACATTTGATCAGTAATTACTAGTACGCGGCCACGTGCTCCAAGATTATCCCAAACTTCCATCGAAGTGCCTGTGGGGAAGGTTTTGGTGTCCAGCCAATATACCAAGTAATACATCACAAATATCCTAGATTAATCACATTAATCATATCAATGAAATTGACATCCCATAATCTAGATTAATCTAGATTAATCATATATATTACAATTTCATAATCATGGTATATCTATATATACTATTACTTCTCAAGTAAAACTCATACAATTTCATATTCTAGATCATGCACATCATGAAAATTCATATAATCATATTACATAATTATCATGATTATCTAACTAAGCATCATGAACGGGGCTCTGATACCACTGTAGGGTTTCGAGGGTCCATGCGAAGCGGAATAAGAAATAACTCGAAAAGCCCAAAGCCCTAGGATCCGTTCTAGATGAATAATTAAGAGATGAAATAGAATTACCAACCTTGAATGCTTTTGCCTTTGATAAACTTGACCCAACTCAGTTGAATGATCTTGTTAATCCTTGATGAACGAATGGGAATCACGAACCAAAGATCTTGATGAGCGAAGATCCTCCCTATGTTTATCCACGCGCGGAACGAACCCTAGAACTTCTTACAGGAGGATTGCTAGATCCGATTGATTGAAACACCTTTCAATCAATGAAGAACGATGGATTTGGTGGTGTTTGATTATCAATTCTCAATTGAAATCTCCCACTCTAAGTGTTTCTCTCAAGCCAAAACGTTCTCTTGACGGCTAGGGCAACCAGGGTAAGTATTTATACGTTATAAAACTTTTCCCCTCGTGAAAACCCTAGTTTTAAGTCAATTTCGCGTCGTCCCAGGTGCCTGTGGGACGAGTCGTCCCCCGGGGACGAGTCGTCCCCGGCACCTAGCTTTCGACCGGCGTCCCCTTAAGGGGAATAGTTGGTTACGGCACTGGGACGAAGTCGTCCCCGAGAACAAAAACTCCATATTCTTCATTTTTGACAATTCGTTCGATGCGTGTGACCCCATAGGACTATATTATGTTGGCAATGAGTTCGATCACATCGATCCTCATAAGACATGAGCGGACTCTAGCAAGCCATCATGCCTACCCAAATAATATAATATCAAGTTCGATTTCCTATATAGAACATATCACAATCCCATTGTCACACGATGTTATATTGAACATGAGTCATGGTCCACGTCAACTCATATTGTTCAATGCTTTCTCGTTGCCAAGTAAATTGATCAATCGAATGATATTAATCACATTAATTCATTCGGGCATGGCCACGCACTACATCAATCTTACTTACGAGTGGCCTAGCAAACATCTCTCTTTACGAGGGACAATTTCCATCTTCGACTTATCATTCTTCCCAACAAGAATCATACCATGCCAATGATAGCCCTTATTGTTATCCGGTTAAAGACAACGTTAAACTATATCAAACATGATATTCATCGAGCGGAAGACGATGATAATCTCGTGTCGAAAGGATATCAATGATATGACTATATGAGATCTAATTATGACATTTGACCATGACATAGATCTCATAATGGGTCAAGTCCAGTACCTTGTTCTCTAACAAGTACCCATGAATCTAATGTGCATCTCCATGCATATAATCATCACATGATTATCCATTAGACTTCATACTAGTGCTTCATAAGTACTAGGGACACGATTATTATAACTAAACATGCAAACACATATAATAATCAAAGAAGCAATCTCATATATAAATGAACAATGACATTACATAAAGGTCTATCTCTATAGGCCTAGGGCACTAACACCTACAGAAAGGGAGAAGGTGGTGTGGCGGTGTTGCGACTTAGGGTTTCGGCTTTGGAGAGGTTTGAGCCGAGGATAGTGGTGTGGTGTAGAAGGGTGGTGGTTTTGATGGTGGGGTGGTATGGTGGTGATCGTGTATAAAGGGGTTTCGGTTAGGGGTGGTTAAGTCGAGGGTGTTGAAGGAGAAGGAGAGAATTTTGATGGTGGGTGGCGGAAGCTGTGGGGTGAGGGGTTGGGGCGGCTTGAGGGATTTTGCCGAGTTATTTTGGAAGGTGGAAGAGGGTGGGATTTTGATGGTGGGGCGTATCATGACCCTAAATCTAGACATTATTTTGATACATGTTTGAGCGTATATATGGCGTGCATTGTATCTCATTTTATGCTTCGCATTATGTTTGTGAGTATTTTGTGTTAGTCATAATATTTTAATAACTTATTTGATATTATAAAGTATGTTAATAAATTAAATTAAATTAAATTATTAATGACTAATTGAAAATATTAGGAGTTGTGTAGTGAAGTAATAATATTGGAAATGTAATTACAAATTTATAAAATATGTTGAGGTGCTTAAGTGTAAAAGTGAAACTTAAGAAGATTAATTGTAACAACTCAATGGTTAAAGGAGCTTAAGTAAAAGTTTGTCCATGTATATCCTTAAGATTTATTGAAGAAGCTTCATTATTTCACAAAACCAAATCATCAGCCATTTTCCTTTCCCTTTGTTCCAAGGAAGCATTCAACCTAGGTTTCATTTTAAAAATCCACCATAAATTCAAGGTAAATTCGTTCTTCAATCCGTTTGCGTCTAAATGTTGAGGAAGCCAAGGGGATCATTTCTATCCGAATAAAGTTTTCTCACTTTCGTATTATTTTGAGTAAGTTATTATTTTCCCTTCTTATATTCTTGTTCATTTGGTGTTTAATGTTGAAATGGTTGAAATATAATGTTGCATGTCATTTTGGAACATTTTCCTTGAGTTGGAATGGATGGAAATGGTTTTGTTTGAGTTAAGCTGAAGTTTGGGTTTATGGTGTTGCTGTTTGAGGTGGAAAATGGTCATGAGAATGTTTTCAAGAGATTGCTGATGTTTCAGCTTAAAAACTGATTTTTGCTGAAGGGCACGACTCGTGCCAGTCGTGACCACGAGTTGTGTAAGTTTCTGCACTCGTGCTAATTTCAATTGGCACGACTCGTGCCCTGCCCTGTTTTACTGAGTCAGTTTTGAAGCAAGTTTTCCCTCATTACCTAATACATCTTGTACCCAATTGAACACCCTAATCAAAGTACAATATATGAACTATCAAATAATGTCTTAATATATCAATTGTGATATTTGGAATGTTGTTTAATACTTAGTTAAAATAGGTTGGAACACTTGATTTTCATGAAACCTAAATTGCTCTACATCTTTATATGGTTGATAATAAACCTTGGAACTGTTATATTAAGTGTGTAGACCTTATGTGTTACACAATATTGATTTGTTTGACATCTTTAATGGTGTGCTTGATAGGGTTTCCTACTTTGGAATCCTAAGTTAAAGTGATTGATTTCAAGGATGTTTAGACTTTGTGCTACTTATGAACAATACATGTTTATCATATTCTTATGATGTATTTGGTATGGTTCCCTACTTTGGAATCATATATTGGTTGTTTAAGCAAGTATTTATTACTATGCTTTTATTTAAAGTCCAGTTGGTACTTGATTGTTCGGGTAGTGGTATGAGATTATAATGACACCCGAGCCGAGTTCATTATAATACCATTCACTGGGTATTTTCCTCCTTCCATTGGCCATGGTTGGGTTGTTGGCTAGCTCCCTTTGAGTGAGTTTTATCCACTGTTTTGGGATATGACTTTGTGTCATTTATCCCTGTTGTTGAAGTTGTTACTTGGTTCCGGAATCGCTTCTTCAGCTGTTGATGCTGCTCTGCTATATCCTTTTTTATTAAACCTTGGCTCAGTATCCTTCTAAGTGTTACATTATTGCACTTACGTGTTATCTTATACATCCTTCTATGTGTTTACAAGATTGTGATGTATATGATGAATGTGTTGATATATGTTTTCCTAATGTGATTGTATATCATCTTGTTGCATATATAATAGCTTACTGAGATTTATCTCACCCCATCCTTTTATTGTTTTCCTTAGATAAGGACGAGCCAGGGAATAGGCCACGTTGAGCACGGGGAGGACGTTGAGTTGGGTTGTAACTGGGAAAAGGTATTTTGTAGTGGTTTGCATTATGTAAATGTATAACAAAGGGGGTAGTATACCCGAGACTTAAGATGTTATGTCACTATTTTGAAACACTTTAGTGATTGTAAATATTGTATGTTTTTGAAACTATGTTCCTTGGTTGTAAATGGTTTGTAAAGTGTGAAATTTGGATTTAAAGTTAAGTGTTTTACCTTAAGGGTATATATATATAAGTTCTTTAAGTTAAACAGGTTTTGTATATTGAATAATTTGGAAAGGACATTTCGAAAGTTTTTTTTTATAAAGGCATCTTCCGAGCGTGTCCCGGACGTGGGGCCAAGTATGACCACGGTTCGGGGGCGCGTCAGGGCAGCTTTAGGGTTTTGCCGCTAGGGGGTTTGACGAAGAAGTCCTATTATGGATCTTATTGCTCTGATACCATATTAGAATGAAGGTGAAAGAGACGGTCAATCATACAAGGTAGAGAGAAATAATATGAAAGACTCAATTTTATTACGTTACTAGAGGTACATATTTATAGGGTTTACAAAGAGTTAGAATCATATTCTAATACAAAAATTGAGTTACCTATTCTAAATACATTAGAAAGATTGAGTTACCTATTATAAATACATTAGAATATTTAGAGTCTTATTCTAACACAAACAATATATACTTGATAATATAGAATATAATATTATGACAATACTATATTCCTAATACCTTGTACAATTAGAATTACCTTTTCATTCATCAGATCAAAATCACGCTAGATCTAGGGTTCGCCAGAGAAGATGAAGCAAATTTGATCAAAAAGGAGGTGGTGAATGAGCTTTTGTGGAAAAAAAAGAGCTTTTGTCACGATTTTATGAAAATGGGGTGTCGGAGTTATGTGGGCCGCCAGAGTTGTGTATGTGGAAAGGGAGCGGGAGATGGTGCAGGCTGTTAAGCCAAAATGAACAGATTAATTTATATATCGCAAGTGCACAGTGTGATTGTAATATAGATTAGACAAATGTGGGTCGAATCTCACGGATACAAAGTTATTATGCATGATACTTGCTTTTATTTAAGAATATTGAAATAAAAAAAAATGATTAGGAGAAAATTTGTTTTGTCGTTTATCTATAAACAATATGCAAACTACTCTAATTCTGGAAAAAATTCTTATGATGAAGGATTTCTCGGGATTGTAACTCGAACAACATGTATTCATCAATTAATCATGTGTTAAATAAAAGTTTCATAAAAAATCAAGGATGATACATTATATTTGTACTACTTCTCACGATCAATTAATTAATACTCGTATTCTATACTAATCATGGCCTATCTCTTGATGATCCATACATTAGTAAGAATCCATTAAGTTTATAAATCGCAAGTGCACAGTGTGATTGTAATATAGATTAGGCAAATGTGGGTCGAATCTCACGGATACAAAGTTATTATGTATGATACTTGCTTTTATTTAAGAATATTGAAATAAAAAAAATGATTGGGAGAAAATTTGTTTTATCGTTTATCTATAAACAATATGCAAACTACTCTAATTCTGGGAAAAATTCTTATGATGAAGGATTCCTCGAGATTGTAACTCGAACAACATGTATTCATCAATTAATCATGTGTTAAATAAAAGTTTCATAAAAAATCAAGGATGATACATTATATTTGTACTACTTCTCATGATCAATTAATTAATACTCGTATTCTATACTAATCACTGCCTATCTCTTGATGATCCATACATTAGTAAGAATCCATTAAGTTTATAAAAATTCACGTACTTTCCAATTAAGAATCATACATAGGCAATTAATCTAATATCGTAATTAATAGTACCTAATTTACTTCATATGGTTCCGTTAATCGAGATTTATGGCTAAGTACTTCTCTCGATTAACTAAAATCATATAAGTAAAAAGGTCTCCAAAATGTAAGCTTTAATAATGATATTAAGAAAATTGTTTTAAGATAAAGATGAAAAGAGAAGCATGATTATAAAGATGAACATACGAGGTTGAGTTTACAACCCCAACAATTAGGGGGATTACTCACTAGACATGGTGATTATGATAACACAAAAATAAGAATAAGACGTTAAAAATAAAATAAAATGAGTAAAGGGCACTTATTCAGGGAATATAGAATACAATGGCCGAAAAATAAACCTTAGAATGCTTTATTTCTTCAATTTCAGAATTTTTGAACAATAACAACAATTAATTTTCAAAATCATGAGAGTCATGATGTCTATTGAATATAATTATTGCTATAGTATGATTACAATAAAATCTGAATGCCTAAAAACTAGCCATAACAATGTTTATTTATAGACATAATAGCCAATAGTTGAGACTCTTCAAGAAGCTTCTTCCAAAAGATACCTTCGAGATTTGGCAACAGCAAGTGCACGGCCGCGTCTTATAGACTGCACGGCCGTGCAAGTGGTCTTGGAGCAATTTTTTGGAAACAATGAGTTTGGCACGGCCGCGTCAATATTTGTGCATGCCCGTGCTGCACAGCCGTGCACTCCTCAACACGCGGGGCGTGCATGCCCTGTTCTGGTCTAGTTGCTCATTTTTCCAAGTTGTCCCTTCTCGTTTTCCTTTAATCGTTTCATTTGAATGATCACGTTACAAGCATTATTTGTACCAAAATTGTCCCTAAATCTTGTACAACCACACAAATACACCAATTAAGCATAAAATTCGTATAATAAAATAAAAGAAGCTAAATTAGACTAAATGATATTAAAACTAAGGTAAACAATGCAATTAAAATGCTATAAATGACTATAAAATAGTTATTTATCAACTCCCCCACACTTAATCCTTTTTTGTCACTAACAACAACAACAACAACAACAAAGCCTTAGTCCCAAAATAATTTGGGGTCGGCTAACATGAATCCTCATAAGCAAGTTTAAAATAAAAAAGTAGAAATAGAAAAATATGTAATGACAAAATAGAAGAAATATATAGTAGACCCTCAGAAAATAAACATTACAAGTCTTATTGCCTCGAAAAATTACATTATATCTATCCACTCATATCTTTTATAACTTAAAGAATATTTAGGAAAAGATCCTAGTGAGACATTAGGGAGTAAATCCATAACTATAAATTATGATAGCATGAATAAAACTTGACCAAGTAAATGCATAGTGTAGTAAAAAAAATGAATTTTTGAATCACAAACTTGGGCGTAAAATGAAACTCACTTTTAGAGTTCTTTGTCATTAAGTGTTTCATGATTAAAATGTACCATTAAAGAAGAAATAATCTTTATTCACAATTCAAAAGTACTTATAGGATTAATATTCACCTTGAATCACAAAATGAGAGCGGATGATTATAGTGTAAAATTGTCAAAGATAATAATTATATACTTTTTATACGTGACAAATCAATCTCTTGATTTAGGTCGTCACACTCTATTAATAATGAATTGCTCATTTAGATTTTTGCATGGATAAGCTTACAAGATAAATAAATACTAAGTTAATATTGATTAGCCTTGATTAGTGAAAATGACAAGGTGGATTTTTTTGTGAAGGTTGTGATTCAAAAAGTGCATAACGAGTATAAATACCCTTAAAAGGAATATAAATCAATGTATTGAGGTGTACATTTGAAGAATAATTTTCAAAATTCACAAGTAAATATATCCAAGTGCTAAATGATCCAAAAGTTTTATTAATCAAAATAATGTTTTTTCTTAATAAAATCTTATTAATGTTATATTAATTCAAGATTTTCCATTTATCTTACAAAATATTCCTATGCTCTTCTTCTAACAATTTTTCAATTTATAGAAAATATGAACAAAAAAGAAAAAGATAATATTACAATGCAATTAGCAAGTATATGGATAAATAACTATATCATCATGGGGGTAATTTTTTTTTTTTTTCTGAAAATAGATGTGCTTTAATGTATACTTAGAAAAGGGAAACTTGCAACTAAGTTAATGCATACAAGGAAAATAAAAATTAATTTAATTATGGGAAAAACTAACTATTGCAAAAATAAAAGAAACATGAAGAAATAAACTAATACTCCCTCCGTCCCATACCTACGTGCACATTTTGCCATTTTGGGCGTCCCAAACCTACGTGCATATTTCCTAAAATGAAAAAGAATCTTTACTATTCTCTCCACTCATTCTCTCTCCTACATTATTTTAATACTCACAACATCATTATAATTTACTATTTTCTTCACTCATTCTCTCTCCTATTTTACTTTTACACTCACAACACTTTCTCCATTATTCACTTCCTTAATTTACGTGCAAAATACCAAGTGTGCACCTAGGTATGAGACGGAGGGAGTATTCAACTAATGTAACTAAAACTAAGGTAAACGATGCATTTAAAATGCTATTAATAACTATAAAATAGCCATTTATCAGGGCTAAGGATGCAATCGAGCGACAAATGGGAAGGATGCAATCGAGCGATAAAGGGTAAGGGGAGAAGTAGAGTAAGGGATAAATTTGTAGAAAGAAAAGGGGTAGATGAAAAAAATGAGGCCATAGAGTGACACACGCTAGCCATTGGGGTGCAGATTCGCTTCGGAGGCCCTAATTTTGAAGACCCTTTTCTTAAATATATACTCTCTCCGTTTCATTTGAAGTTTCACCTTTTATTTAAATGGGTGTTTCATTGAATTGAAGCTTCATCTTTTTTAAAATGGTAAAAAATATGGATCCCACTTGTCAACTTCACTCACTTTTTTCTCTCACATATTTAAATTGTGGACCCTACTTGTCATATCCACTAACTTTTCCTCATCACACATTTAAATTAAGGGTCCCACTTGTCATATCAATTCACTTCTTTCCTCTCACAACCCTTCTCCCACTCATCACTTTTCTTAATTTATGTGCCCTCACAAAAAATGGTGAAGCATCGAACGGGACGGAGGGAGCATATATGTAGAGATATTAAAAAATATTTTAAATTTTTTATTGATCAAAAGTAAATACTCCCTTCGCCCCACGATAATCTGCAAAAAGATCCCTTTTGAACGTTCCACAATAATCTGCACTTTTTTAAAATGGAAATAGGACCCACTTCTTTCTACTCACAACCATTACCCACTTACTTCACTTTCTCTCTCCCACCCAACCATCTACACTCACAACACATCACCTTTTTCACCTTTTTACCTTAATTCTCGCATCCTCTCAAAAAGTGCATATATTTTTATATATTTGTGGGACGGAGGGAGTATGAATTTTCGGATATTAATTATATGATGGCTTATATTTAGGAAATATAACCAAACCAAAACCAAAACCAAAACCAGGGCATGTCGGCATGGTTAAGTTATTTGTCCCCTTTTGGTCAAAAGTTAAAATTATAATCCCAAATGGATCATTGTAATTGGTTATGGATTTATTGGTAATTAATTGGGAATCTTCAACCCTTTTTCTATGTCGGCGTGTTAAGTTTTTTCCCATCTTTTCAACCCTTTTCTATGTCGGCGAGTTAAGGTTTTTTCCCTCTCTTTTTCTAACTTCATCTTTTACCGGAATTAGGCCCGTCTCAATATTTTTAGGAGCTCTGTGCCAATTGTAAATGCCAATTGTAAATATGATACCCTTAATATATACTCCCTCCATCCCGGAAAAGGTTATACATTTATTGTTATGCACGAAAAATAAGGAATAATGATATTAAAGGAGGAGTTGTAAGTGGGTAGGGTAGGAGAGAGAAAGTGGGATAGAAATAATAAGTGGATAGTTGTTGTAAGTATGACAAGTGGGTCTCATGAATAAAGAAATATTAAAAAGTTTCCTTTTTAGGAAGTGTGACTTATAAGTGAGACGCCCTAAAAAACAAAGTGGGTAAGGTTCTATGGGACGGAGAGAGTACATATAAAAAAACAGTACACAATAATTTAGTTTTGGTAATAATATAAGAAAATAAAAAATAAAAGTAAAATTTCTTGAAACAAGTAAAAGGAAAGAAAGAAAGTTAACAAAGGCAGGCAAAGGAAAAATAGACTTCAAATTCCCATGAAAATCGTGTGGGGTGAAATGATCCCAGCACCTCAAGGAACATAAAAATAAAGTTATTCAACAAAGCTAAATGCATTACATGTTAAATTATCACGTTTAAATTGATATATTATTACTAGCATTTGGGCTAGATTTTTGAAGTGGGGAAAAATATGAGGCCCTTTAAAATTTTGGGTCCTGTGCAATTGGGCTCCTTGCACACCCTCAAAATCAGGTCTTACTAGAATTGGTCGAATTAGAACATTTTGATGTTTTGAGTATTTCACGAAATGAGAAAACTCCAAAATGAAAATATTTTATTTAATGAAACTCATTTTTAAACTCACAACAACTTTTCACTCATTATTCTTTATCCAATTTTCTTTCTCATGCACCATTTTTCGTACTTACAACACATTTTTCACTGGCATTTTTTCTTAATTCTCGTGTCTGATCCAAAAATCATATTTCGAGTGAGAGGGGAGTAGAAAAATGAACTAAAATATGTATTCTCACTATCCATCGACCGATTCGAAGTTCTGCATTAATATAATACAATAGACAATAGTTAAATTAAGAACCCTCCATTTATGATGGCAAAGATTTTTTTTAAAAAAAGATACAGAAACATAAAACAGTAAAATCAGGCATAGAATCCTAGGAACCAAAACATAGGACTGGTTTTGGCAAAGCCACCTGAATTCCTATATACTTTCTCCGTTCTACTGCAACCTTCCCATTTTAGAAAGTATATATTTTGTAATGGGACGCCTAATGAGAAAAATGTGTAGTTTGTAGTGGGGACGGAGGGAGTGCGTGAATGTGATTATTTATCTTATGAAATTCAAAAAGCTATAATAGAAAAAGACAACTTCATTATTATTATTACTATATGACTAAACTATCTACCCACTTTCATAATCTTACTATAAATATCCACAAAGTCCCTGATCATCTTCATCAAATCTAAAGTTTCTAAGAACAGTAATAAGTTCATAGCCAAAGTTCTTCAAATTTACTTGTCCGTACGAAGAAATGTCCACAACTGCAGGTCGAATTATACGTTGCAAAGGTAAATTTTCGGAACGGACGGTTTTAATTTACAAATATATTTAGTTTTTACGATTTTTTTTATTTATTTTTTTCGCGTGTAACAGCTGCAATAGCATGGGAGGCAGGGAAGCCATTAGTAATCGAAGAAGTTGAGGTTGCCCCTCCTCAGAAAATGGAAGTTAGAATGAAGATCCTCTTCACTTCTCTCTGTCACACCGATATTTATTTCTGGGAAGCTAAGGTAACCCTCCTCTGTTCCAAACAGATAGTCTCATTTCCGTATTGAAAAGTCTTAAACAAGTTTTCTATGAACACTGAAACTGAGACAATCTTTCCGAGACAATAAGTGTATAGTGTATTAGTGTTAAGTATTCAACCATTTATGATGAAGAAACTTATTTCTTTATCTTGAATCTTGCAGGGCCAAAATCCTTTATTTCCTCGGATATTAGGCCATGAGGCAGGAGGGTATGTTAATTCATTGCTTAATTACCTTACGAATTCCGCTTATATTTCTTGATTCTTTCATATTTATGTATCTGTATTATACTGTATATATAAATGTAGGATTGTGGAAAGTGTTGGGGAAGGTGTGACGGATCTTCAGCCAGGGGATCATGTCCTCCCAGTATTCACTGGAGAATGCAAAGAATGTGCTCATTGCAAATCAGAGGAAAGCAATATGTGCAGTCTTCTTAGGATCAATACGGATCGTGGGGTGATGATTAATGATCAGAAATCCCGTTTCTCGATTAATGGAAAACCTATTTTCCATTTTGTTGGAACTTCCACTTTTAGCGAGTACACTGTTGTTCATGTTGGTTGTGTAGTCAAAATCAATCCGCTCGCGCCACTTGATAAAGTCTGCATCTTAAGTTGTGGTATATCCACAGGTACAAGAACAACTTATGTTTCACAGTTCATTTTTTTTTTTTTTTTGTATTTTTTTTAATATTTCAATAAGAACGGATATTATTAAACAAAATTAATTCTTTTTATTTGTCTGACTTATTTTGGGACTAAGGCTTTGTTGTTGTTGTTGTTGTTGTTGTCTGACTTATATATAGGCCTTGGTGCTACTCTGAATGTTGCCAAGCCAGCAAAGGGCTCATCGATTGCTATCTTTGGTTTGGGTGCCGTTGGCCTTGCTGTGAGTTCTTCAACTTGCCTTATAGCTATGAATTTTGACACTTTCTTGAAATTCAGAGTGTTTTTTTAATTTCAAAAAAAAAAAAAAAAAAAAACTAATGAATATATATTGTGTTGTGCTGATTAGGCTGCAGAAGGAGCTAGAATTGCAGGGGCGTCAAGGATTATTGGGGTTGACCTGAATTCTAACAGATTCGAGCCAGGTAAAATATCGATTCACTACTGGACATGAACCTTCTTAGCTAGGCTGCAAACAGACTAACGAAATTCTTCGTAACTAATGTTGTTGCAGCAAAGAAGTTTGGGATGACGGAGTTTGTGAATCCTAATGACTATGATATTCCAGTTCAGGAGGTTAGTTATATTCCAGTTTACTTCAAATCTCAGCCATTGCTCTCTAACCTTGATATTTTGGACTTAAACAAATTGATTTTTATTTATAGGTGATTGCGAAGATGACAGATGGAGGAGTGGACAGAAGTGTCGAGTGCACTGGGCAAGTTGATGCCATGATATCAGCGTTTGAATGTGTTCATGATGTATGTTTATACATATATATATATATATATATATATGCACAGTTATTAAATATAACTTGAGATCGTTTCCATTGACTTTTCACTCAATTTTCTCCAGTACACCATTGAATGATCCCAATGTGTCAGGTCTGACAATGTGAGAGCCATCAAGTGTTGTATTGGGTGAAATTGTGTGAAGAAGAAAAAGAAACAAAACACACACACACACACACTGCAGAACTTAGCTCACATTAGGATTCAAAAATTTCAGGGATGGGGAGTTGCGGTTCTTGTGGGCGTACCTCATAAAGATGCAATCTTCAAGACCAACCCGATCAATATACTTAACGGGAGGACTTTGAAGGGTACCTTCTTCGGGAACTACAAACCCCGCTCGGATCTTCCTGCAGTTGTGGAGAAATACATGAACAAGGTCAGTTTCCAACTCCCGAATTTGCCCAATTATACAGGCTCAACTTAAGGCAGATTTCACTCTCCAAGTGTGACTATTGTAACACAGTAATTTATTAAGTTATCAATATATAAAAGACCTAATTACAAAGAAAAAAAAAAGAGTAAAAAGAATTTACCTTTGAATAAATACTTTGCAGGAACTGGAACTGGAGAAGTTCATCACGCATGAAGTTCCATTTGCGGAGATTAACAAGGCGTTTGACTACATGCTTAAAGGTGAAGACGTACGCTGCATCATCCGTATGGACCCGTGATAATGATGCCAAGAAAATTTCCCTTAGTAATCTCAAACAATGTTTTATTTCTTGTATCTATTTTTCTATTATCTTCACCTGTTGTTCTTGTAATTTCTTCATACAAATCTCGAATGTATTTCTACATTTACAGTCCTCCATCCTGTTCTTAGTTCCATACTCACCAGGTGCATCTCTGTTGTCATAATTTAGGAGCATACAGAATCGGTACAGGGTCTTGGCCATTGAATGGCACATGATATGGACCGGTTCATATTGATCCGAGGGGTATTTTAGTCATTCATGTCCCGATATGCGACTTTGTAGCGTGATGGGAATATATATATATCCCTGAATTACCAACAGAAAGCGCGATGGACAAAAAAGAAAAGAAACCTACATATAAGAAGTTTATTGCATTTCACTTTCAACCAGACAAAACAATCTATTGACAAGAATCAAGGCCTAAGCTAATTTGGCTAGCATTTCCATTTCAAATATCTTAACATGAATTCTAAAAAATATGAAATTACGTTGTATAAATTGGTCGTTTGGCCTACAAAATATTACCCAAGACTAAGATGGCTATGAGACTTATTTTTATTTTATTTTTGTCAAAAGAAAATAATTTCGATAAAAATATGAAATTACGTTGTATAAATTGGTCGAAAGACTTATTTTTATAGCTATGAATTTTGACACTTTCTTGAAATTCAGAGTATTTTTTTTTCTTTAAAAAAAAAAAAACTAATGAATATATATTGTTTTATGCTGATTAGGCTGCAGAAGGAGCTAGAATTGCAGGGGTGTCCATGATTATTGGAGTTGACCTGAATTCTAACAGATTCGAGAATGGTAAAATATTGATTCACTACTGGATATGAACTTTCATAGTTAGGCTGCAAATAAAAAATGTCCGAAACTAACGGAATCCTTCCTGATTATGTTAATGCAACGAAGAAATTTGGGGTGACGGAGTTTGTGAATCCGAAGGACTATGATATTCCTGTTCAAGAGGTTAGTCATATTTCGGTTTACTTCAAATCTCAGCCATGGCTCTGTAACCTTAATATTTTGTAGTAAACAATTTGATTTTTATTTATAGGTGATTGCGAAGATGAAAGATGGAGGAGTGGACAGAAGTGTCGAGTGCACTGGGCACGTTGATGCCATGATTTCAGCATTCGAATGTGTTCATGATGTATGTATATGAATATGTATATGTATATGTATATATATGTGTGTGTGTGTGCACAATTGTAAATATAAATTGAGATCATTTTCATTGATTTTTCACTCAATTTTCTCCAGTACACCATTGAATGGTCACAACGTGTCAGTCCTGACAATGTGACAGTCGCCAAGGGTTTTATTGGCTGAAATTGAGTGAAGAAAAACACACACACACACACACGCCAGAACTTAGCTCACATTAATTAGGATGCAAAAATTTCAGGGATGGGGAGTTGCGGTTCTTGTGAGCGTACCTCATAAAGATGCAGTCTTTAAGACCAACCCGATTAATGTACTGAATGAGAGGACTTTGAAGGGTACTTTCTTTGGAAACTTCAAACCCCGCTCGGATCTTCCTGCAGTTGTGGAGAAATACATGAACAAAGTCAGTTTCCAACTCCTGTGTTTGCTTAAATATATTAGCTCATTTTAATTAATGTGGAGAGTCTAAAAAGAATTTACCTTTGAATATATACTTGTGCAGGAACTGGAGTTGGTGAAGTTCATTACGCATGAAGTTCCATTTGCAGAGATCAACAAGGCGTTTTGACTACCTGCTTAAAGGTGAAGGCCTGCGCTGCATCATCCGTATGGACCCGTGATCATGGTGCCAAGAAAATCTCCTTCAAAAACAAGATTTGAGTGTTTTACTTGGTATCTTCAACTTCTGTTCTAATTGTTTCTTCAAACAAGTCTTGAATGTATTTCTTCCTTTACACCGGCCTCAGTCCTGCAACACTATTTAGTTTTCTTTTCATCGTAACCAAATTTAGTCCCATATTCACCATTGGAGCATACAGAATGGGTCCATGGACCGTTCATTAGTCGTTTCATGTCCAGATACGCGACTTTAGGAAGCCATATAGCATAATGGGAGTATATATTTATATATCCAGAGTTACCAAGAGAAAGCGCGATGGACAAAAAGGAAATGAAACCAAGATATAACAAGTTTATTGCTATTCACTTTCAACCAGAACACCAATCTGTAAACAAGAATCAAGGCCTATGCTAATTTGGCTAGCATTTCCATTTCAAATATCTTAACTTCAAGATTGAAATCAAGCTTAACAATTCCATCAGAATAATCAACACCAATAAGCTTTCCTGTTGCCCCTCGTAGTGCACCCGTAATTATCCTAAACTTGTCAGACTTCCTTGGCACCACTATCTCAATCTCGTCAGAATGAGCAACCACAGTTTCACTCTTCTCACTTTCGCCAAGCACTACCCTGCAGGAACCATCCTGAAAACCACCAAGTCACATTTACCCTTGCTATGTGAGCGAACTACTCGAAAAAATAAATGGGTTGCAGCTAATTTAGCTCTGTAGAAAATCAGAAAGAATTAAAAACATTGTCGCAAAACAAAAACCAAGTATAGTATATATTTTATATGATTAATCTAGTTTTTGTGCCATTGTCAAAGCTTTTATAATATCCTGCAATATCTCAATTCTTGATTTTCCATTTTCCTTCTCTTTTTATTTCCACATCCAACTTTCCAAGAATGAATCAGAGAAAATGCAAAAGGAACTCCAATATAACAAAAGAAAATGCAAAATAAAATCACTATAGCGTGTTATTGAAGATTTAATACGGGAACAGGGCATCTACACGGGTATATGGAACATACCGGAAGCACTTCTTGGATAACTCCCATAACAGTGGCTCCACAACGACAACGACGTACATTGACCACTATATGTGGCAGGAACCGAGATCCTTCTTTGTCACCACCTGCAGCATTCAGGTGAAAGTATCATCCAAGTTGGTATAGATAAGAAAGAACCTTAATGCTGCTAAATTTTTCATGCTATATATAAGAAGTTTGCTTGGCCTGGTCTGGCATGGCGACCAGCATAAGTGACTTTCTCCAAATGATCTTCCATTATTTATCTCATTAAAATTTATACCCAATGAGAGAGAGAGAGGAGACTAACCAATGGGCCCAGAGATGAAATCCTTGCTGCCGCCATTTTCAAACTTGGGGCGCTTGGAGATGCATCCCTTGCTATCACAATAATCATTGTCGCTGCCATTTTCAATCTCGCATCCCTCATCTTTGGAGCTGTTGAAGATAACTAGGGCAGCATGTATCTCCTTCGCCTTCTGTTTGGCAATTTGGATCTCATCAACACCTAGTGCAAGTATCTCCCGCGCTTTCTGCATGGCAATTTCGATCTCATCAACAGGCGGCGGAACCGTGACGGATGACAAAGTTTTTGAGTCAAGCGGCTGTGAGATTGGAGCGGAGAATCCGGTGGTACGTCGTCCATCGGGAGAAGGCGGTGGTGATGTGGCTGCGGAGTCCCCGCCATACTGCACCTCTTCGGCCATCTAGAGAGAAAGATGGGCGTGAGTGAAGATTGGAAAAATCCCGGAGGTAACACGAGAGAAATCACTCCCTCTGTTCCCGAAATGATCTTCCCACTTTTTTTTTGTCGTTAATATCAAACTATAGGAAGATCATTTCGGGTCGTCCCACTTTTTTTTGTCGTTAATATCAAACTATAGGAAGATCATTATTTCGGGACAGTTCCCGAAATGATCTTCCCACTTTTTTTGTCGTTAATATCAAACTATAGGAAGATCATTTCGGGACGGAGGGAGTATAATTCTAACTTCCCAACAAATAGACATCCAAAAATTACAATCGAACGAACGAACGAACGAACAAACAAACAAGCAAGCAAGCAAAAGCAATAGAAAAGATATACCGATGGTGATTGACGGAGAAACTGATCGGTGGTGAGAGTAGAGAAGAATGGTTTAGATTTAGGTTTAGGGTATTGCAGTTGCAAGTCGCCGGAATTCAAAGAAGATGGCGAGATTGACGCCCTTAAAAATCGTTAGACGGTTAGTAGCGGCGGAATAGCGCCTAGAGAATATCTAGATGGGGCCGAGGCGGGGCTATGCAAGGCAAGACTGAGAATTTACACATAAAAAGTTACTCCTATAATTGAATTTTGAAAATTGATTTTACTCATTTCTTATTATCTACTCCCTCTGTCCCCTTCGAAAAAGTACAAAAAAAGTACAAAGTTGTCATTACACGAAAAATAAGAAAAGTGTATACTCTCTCCGTCTCACGATAATTTACAAAAAGATTCCTTTTGAACATCCCACAATAATTTGCATTTTCCTAAAATGGAAATGGGACCCACTTCTCTCTACTCACAATCATTACCCATTTACTCCACTTTCTCTCTCCTATTTAACCATCTACACTCACAACACATCACATTTTTCACCTTTTACCTTAATTTCCGCGTCGCCCCAAAAAGTGCGCATTTACCTGGGACGGAGGGAGTAGTGGAGTAAATGTTGTGAATATGAAAATTGAAATAGAAGAGAGAAAGTGAAGAAGAGAATAATAAGTGGATATTTATTGTGAGTATTACAAGTGAATTTCATGAATATGAATAAAGAAGTGTTAAACGATTTCTATTTTGGGTGTGTCTTTTAAAATAATGAACACCGAAAATGAAAATTTGTGTCTTTGGGACTAAGGGAGTAAGTCCAAATTTTACTCTCTTTTTTTTAACTAACTATGCATAACTAATTTTCAAATGCGATTTCACTAGTATTAACTACTCTCTCCGCCCCACGTTAATGAAAACTTATTTTCCTTTTCGTCCATTCCACTCCACGTGAGTGAATACGGTATAAAATGACAAAATTTTTACACTATTCATATCACTCATTCTCTTTCTTACTGTACTTTTATATTTACATCATTAAATAACTTACTATTTCTCCCATTTATTCTCCCTCCTATTTAATATTTCATACACACAAACACCTTCTCCCACTATTCTTTTCTCATACTTATCCTTAACTAGTATATGCCCGTGTCCAAGAACATGTGTTTTTTTTTTTTTAATTTTTTAATTAATTTTTTTTTTTAATTTTAAAAAAAAATAAAATTTTAAGGGCAAAATGGGAAAGGGACAAATGTATGAGGGCAAAATGAAAAATTCGGCATTTGATACTGTTCATTGTACTGTAGATAGTGAAAGTGTGATTTATACTATAGATTCTTGTGTTACAATTTTTAGTATCCACTCACGTGTAACAGAAGACGAGGAAGTATCTTTCTTTAGAATTGAGCACATATAAATGGGCTTAAAATTTATTCTACTCCAAAATAAATTTCTAGCCCATGCTACGTTTTTCTCAAGCCCATCTTAGAAGCCCTAAACCCCCTTCCCATATAGTAGCTGTTATTTCTAACCTCAAGTATATCCCAAATCTCACAAAAAACGCGCTTTTCTCAAGCTTAGAAAAAACGTGTTTTTAAAATTTTTAGAAAACGTCGACTCTTCCTCTCGCTTGCGATTTGTCGGCCACCGGAATTAGGGGAGGAGGCGATTGAGAGGCCATAGCCGCTCAGGTCAATTTCATACAAAGAAAGGACTACGGAAGAAGAAAATAGAAGTTACAGAAAACGAAAGAAAGAAAAAAAATACCATTGCAGAAAAAACTTACAGAAAAGATCATGTTCATGGGTCGTTTTTGCTCGTCCCAACGCCGAGCGAGAAATCGAGAGTCAACTACTGATATTTACAGGCCCGAAATAAATAAATAATCAAAATTAAAAAGCGAATAATTGTTTAATTTATTTATTTTTCAGTTTCACTCTTCTGTTCTTCATTCTTTTGCTTTGAGGGAGTGCCAGCAGTTGTCTAAATAATTGTCAGGGTTATGATAAAAATGTACCAGTGCACGTTTAAAAAAGTGTCAGTTAAAAGCTCTCTTTGTCCAAAAACTAAGTGCTAGTGCATGTGTAACAAAGTACCAGTATAAAAAAGTGTCAGTGTTAGTGTAATAAAGTGCCAGTGTTAATGTATCAAAGTGCTGGTGTTAGTGTAAAACAAGTGTCAGTGTTAGTTTAATAAAGTGTCAGTGTTAGTGTAACAAAGTGCCAGTGTTAGTGTAACAAAGTGCCAGTGCCAGTATAAAAAAGTGCCAGTATTAGTGTAATAAAGTGCCAGTGTTAGTGTATCAAAGTGCTGGTGTTAGTGTAAAACAAGTGCCAGTGTTAGTTTAACAAAGTGCCAGTGTTAGTGTAACAAAGTGCCAGTGTTAGTTTATAAACAGACACTTAATATACATGCACTAGCACTTTGTTAAACTGGCACTAGCACTTTTTACACTGGCACTTTGTTTACACTGGCACTGACACTTTTTTACACTGGCACTTTGTTACACATGCACGGGCACTGTCACACTGGCATTTTGTTAAACTGGCACTGGCACAAACGGGGAAAACAAAACACGTTTTTCCTAAGTGCCAGAAAAAACTAATTTTTTATAAGACCAACTCCAGGTATATAAACACATTAGGTTCTAAAGTTAAACTATAAGAATCATTTTTATACTCAAAAAAATAAAATAAAATAAAATAATAAATAAACTGCTATTTTATTAATATTGATGGTATAATTACCACTCATTTAGATCTCATTGTCCAACTATAAGAGCCATTTTTCTCAAAATAAAAACTACAATCAATCCATAAAAGCACTTCACAAGAACAGGGATGTCTGATAACTATCCCCATCACACCTAAAAGCAGAGAGAGAGAGAGGGAGAGAGAGAGAGAGCATAAAGTGTTTCAAAACAAAAACATTAAGGGGCCACTTCCACAATAAAACTATTCCCTCCGTTCCAAAACGATCTTCCTCCTTTTTTTTTATTAATAATTTAAAGGTATTTTGAGCACTAAAAAAATTGGGAAGATCATCTCGGGATGGAGGGAGTATGAAAAAAAAAAATATTATTACATGCAACTAACCAACATAGAGATGCCCACAACCAGTTTCTTCTGCAAAGGCCTAAGCTAATTTGGCTAGCATTTCCATATCTAATATCTTAACATCAAGACTAACATCAACCTTGACAATTCCATCACTGCCATCAACACCAATAAGCTTTCCTGTTGCCCCTCTTTGCGCACCCCCCATTATCTTTATCTTGTCCGACTTCCTTGGCACCACCATCTCAATCTCGTCGGCATGAGCTACCACAGTTTCACCTTTCCCGCTTGACCCAAGCGCTACCCTACATGAACCATCCTGAAAAACACCACCAAAATTATCCTTCATTTGTGAGTAAACTACTCCAGAAAAGTGTGTTGCAACTACTCCCTCCGTCCCGGAAAGTTAGTCCCACTTTTTTGGTGGTTACTTAAATCAACTTTGAGCAATAATTTAGGTTAGTTTTAACTCTGCTAATGAAAATCGAAAACTTGGTAAATCAATACTTAGTTTTCGATTTTCATTAGGATAGTTAAAACTAACCTAAATTATCGATCAAACTTGACTCAAGTTAACCATCAAAAAAGTGAGACTAAGACTAACTTTTACCGGACAGAGGAAGTACAATTTACATAGTGTAAGCAAATAAAAACCATTGTCGTTAAGATATTATATATCCGGCACTGGCTGATTCTAGTGATGGGTGTGTGTTCTATTAAACTCTATAGAACATGAGAAAAGAACTTTAAAGAAAATTGTCACAAAACAAATACCAACTCAAAGCGTCTACAAAACTTGTTGTCACATACGATGAGTAATCAAGATCTTGCACCATTGTGACAGCTCAAATATTATCATAAATATATCTCAGATTTTGACCTTTCGTTTTCTTCTCTCTTTTTTAATTTCCAAATCAATTTTTCCAAACCTAAAGAAAATGCAAGGAAAACTCAACAATAATAATAGTGTTAAGTGGTTCTGCTCCTTAGCTTATAAACATATATTCACTCCGTCCTAAAATATGACTTTTTAGGATGTCCAAAAAAATGTCAATCTTCCAAAAATATTATTTTAGATATAAAAAAAAAGCCTTCACATAGTTACCCTTTGGTGGACACACACGTGATCACATCCAAAGTTAGACAAAGAAAGTTCAAATTTAGCCCATAATTTTAATAATAGATTCAATGACCTACCTAAAACTGTGTGCCCGGTCAAATGAGGCTCTAATTTTGGGATGGAGGGAGTAATATATATCCCTCTTTTCTTGTGACTTATCATCAAAATTTAATCCCACCTAAATAAACTAGAGCCTTTCCCTTAGGCTTGTCTCGAAAAATACATTCGCATTTGCAAAATAGAGCCACGGGTTTAATGAAATTTCAAAAGGGTACAAGAAAGTAAAGCTGCTTGTTCTTTTTTGTCGCTGCTTGTTCTTTTTTGTTTTGTTTTCTTTTCCAGAAAGCCACTTCACTCTTGGAAAGATCATAAACATTCATATTCCCCATAGAACCTAGGGCAATTCTTCAGAAAATTTGTTTACTCTCTTTGTCCCAATCGAAGAGGTACATTTGGCCAATTTAGGGAGCAATATTTGAAATTCACATTCCCCATAGTACTTTTTCCGTTGTTTCGAAAGGCTATGGTTTTGTTCCTCATGATAAATAGAAATATCAAGTATTCATCCATATGTCGGTCAAGATGACAGATAAAAATCTATGTTTACCACTTCAACTGGGATAGAGGGAAAATCCATCTCAGCATAACTCCTTTCACCACCATATTTTTTAATTAACTACTATAAAGAAAGGTTTGTTTTGGTGGTTGCAAACGGTGCTCCGCACTACATATCTAAGTAATAACCTATGATGTTCAAACTCTTTGGTTAACCCCGCCGGACCCTTCTCAACAAGACTAAAATAGGAGTGTCCGACACGGGTACGGCGGGGTAAACCAAAGAGTCCGAGCTTCAGAGGTAATAACTGCTCAGAGGAAACTAAGGTACACCTGCCCAAGTTCGAAGATACCAAAATGGTTAAAGAGCTTATTTGATACAAAAGAATGATCATTTCATTCCATGATGTTCTAGTACAACTTCCATTTCATGATAATGAGAATAGCAAGGAGAGCAGAGGCGGACCCACCAAGGCATCAGTGGTTGCCATGGCACCCACTGATATTTTGAAGAAAAAAAAATTACCAAGATAAAAAATATATAAAACAAATACAGTTGTAGTGTAAACATGAAACGTGTTTAGCTCAGCTGGTAAGTCCTCAGTTTATGTTTCCTGGGGTTGTCAAGTAGTAATGTTTATATTAAGAAATAATTAATAAAAGTGTGCTTTTTTCAATTTATTTTAGATTTCGAAGTATTATTTTGTCCTTTTATTTATATGTTGAATAATTTTTGTCACAAAAAAATAATTGATGTACATGATGATACTAGACAAAAAAAAGTGTGGCACGCGCTAAAGATCAATCCGGAATCCGCCACTGATTGAGTAGAATGATGATTCTTTCGCGCCGAATAACCACAATTTTTAATAAACTACCATTGCTTTTAGAAGTAAACTTGGAAACATTTATTCAACAGAAACAAGAAAATGGGAACTACAAAATCACATTTGTGTGAAATATTAACATACCGAAAGGACTTCCCGGATAACTCCCACAGCAGTGTCTTCACTGGATCTACGTACATTGACAAGTATGTCTGGCAGGAACCAAGGTCCTTCATTGTCACCACCTGCATTGAAGTATCATCCAAGTTGGCACAAAGAAGAAATATCACACCACTAGATTAACACCCATGTGATGCACAGCTTTAATAATTTTTACAACCAGATATTCATCTTTAAGATTTGTAGCGGCGGTGGTGATGTATGGTGGTGATGGGGCAAAAGGAGGATAGAGATGATAGAGAGAGAAGATGGGTTTGAAAAATGGAGAAAGAGAGAGAATTATGAGTGGGGAGAAAGGGGAGGGGGAGCATGAGAAAGAAGAAAAGACTACAATGCTGTTAATGTAAGGAAGTTTGTTGCCTTGATTTTATGTGAAATATTTAGTCCTACTATTAACTGTGGACATTAAATACAATAATGTTAAATTATGTTACAAGTCCCATAACCTTTAATGTAGATAACTACTCCCGCCATTCCTTTTTATTTGACACTTTAGACAAAATCTTACAAACCAATTAACTCATTAATTATTCCAATTTCCATTTTTAACCTTTCTCTTTCATAATAAATACTACACATTCTTACATAACTAAATGAGTTAAGGCATTAATGACGAGGACAATTTTGACCATTTAAACAAAAAGAGCTAAAGTGACAAATATTTAGGAACAAAAATTTTCTCCTAAAAGGCAAATAAAAAGGAATGGAGGGGGTACTTTCATGTGAGGAAGTAATTAACTATTACCCACAACAACATACTCTCTCATTTCCTAAATATAAGGCGTTTCAGGTGTTTCACACAAATTAACGCAAATATAATTGTAGTACTAATACTCCTATTTATCATAAATTTTTAGTTTTTTAATTAATGTTGTTGGACTTTTTTATTCAAAATGTGACTTGAGTTATCATTTTTGCCTCATTTTCTACCAGACATTAAATAAATTAGCATGGGGGAGTGGAACATGTAGTTAGTGTGCAATTCCCAAGTGACATCATAAACAACTCAAAAACAAAAATCTCCAAGCTTTTTTCACAATGGTAGAGCTTTTTCATCAACTTTTTTATGGCCCCCACATCCAAAATTAAATTATTTTCTTGCATTTTTCTATGAAGGGAAATATTAAGGAAAATAAAAATTATTGTTTTATTTAATGTTCAACATTGGAAAATGGTGGAAATTAATGGAAAGAGCTCCTAGAGAGAGCTCTTTGTAGAAGGAGCTGCTCTTTATGAAGGAGCTTTCCAACTTTCTCTACAATGGGAAAAAGCACTAGAGAACTTTTTCATGAAAATTAAAAACTCCCAAAAAGCTCCCATTGTGGATGCTCTAAAGTGACTTATATTTTGAAATAAATTCGAAAACCTAAAATGACTTATATTTAGGAACGAAGGGAGAATTTAATAGAAGTTGAAAGGATTTTTATTGAAAGACAAGGAGAGGGCGGGAAAACAATGTTTTTAGGTGGGAAAATATTCATGAATAGCTGCCGCTTGGCAATGCTGATGTCAGTGGCAACTGTTTTAGTTAAGAAATGTAGAGAACAGTGTGTACTCCTAAACCCCATACAAGTGCTTATCTGCTAACCATAAATAGGTCTAAGCATACATAGCATGAGTGTTGCCTTGTGGATGTGTGTCTTGAAAGAAAATATAAGATAAATAGAAGTTTAATAGGTTTGGACCAAGGGTGGGGGCAAAAATTTGAATTAAGAACAAAATAATACTCTTTCCAATCTACTCGTCCACCAGTTCCTACAAGGGAGCATCTTCACCAAGCTACAATAAGTATACTCCTGCTCGAGCAATATCCTTACCCAAGTTAAAGACTGATTGATCTTTTTGAGAGGTGATATCACCTTAATAGGAAGTAACTAAAACGTTAACCCCCATAAAACCTACCATTTCTAACAAGCATTCTACCATTTCCATAAACCTGCCATTCAGTGCTACTTAAACAATTGAACACTAATGATCATCGACAACAGCGTCGCCCACAAAAGGCTTTTTCCCCGGATATTTGGGTGATGTGCTACAGTCATAGTGAATCTCATGCCCACCTCTTTCTGCACTGTTCAATTCCTTAAGAGAATCTGGTGTGAGTTATTCTCAGTTTGTGGGGATGACCTGGATTTGCCCATTCAAGATTACTGGCTTCCTTCAAATCTAATTTTGGGGATTCAGTAGTGAAAGATATGCTTGAAGATTATGGCAATGAGGGATTTTTACGTGTGGAACAAAATTCAAGGATTTTAGAGAAAAAAACACTATATTTTTGTCTACTTACGGAGAGGATTGTGTTTCTAGCTTCCTTGTTAGCATCGGCTTTTGGTGCATTTCGAGGATTATCTACGACTGATTTGTGCCGAGATCGGAAAGCTGTGTTGCATTAGGTCTATGTTGTCTTAACGATTGCTTTGTACTTTTCCTAATATTTCTATTTTAGTTTGTTTTCCAAGAGGACACCTTGTCCTCTTCTCTCTGTAATATTCTCCCTTCTAATAAAACTTCTTTTATCAAAAATAATATATATATATACTCCCTCCGTCCCGGAACTTACTTCACAAACACTGTTTGTTTAATCGGTTTTAAGGAGGGAGTATTATATTGAAAGTGTTGTGAGTGTGAAAATAAAATAGGAGAGAGAATGAGTGGAGAGAATAGTAAATTATAATGGTGTTGTGAGTATTAAAATAATGTAGGAGAGAGAATGAGTGGAGGGAATAGTAAAGATTCCTTTCCATTTTAGGTAAGTTTTAAATGTGTGAAGTAAGTTTTGGGACGCCCAAAAGGGAAAGTGTGAAGATTGTTCCGGGACGGAGGGAGTATATATATATATATATATATATATATATATATATATATATATATATATATATATAGAAAAAAATTAAACTATCCATTAGAAGAAAAGGAGAACAGATCCTATACCATACTGAAGTCTTTAGAATGATCCTGTGGAGTCCGATATCAGAAAAACAGTAATGTAAATCGCAACATTTAATTTTTCCTATCAGCCATTAATGAGTGTTTTTTTCATCTGTCTTCTGTAGTAAGCTTTCATGTTTTCGTAATTTTTAAGGGCGTATTAACAAAAAATAGAGATATGGACTCAGTTAAGGAAATTAACAGCTGAAGCAATTAGGAGTGAGACAAACCTACAACAGGTGACATCATATCCAAACCACCACCTCCAGGTGTCATCGGTTGCCCCCCAGGAGTACCAGGTAAATATGCTGAACTCGGTGTCATGGGTGGCTGTCCACCAGGTGTTGATGGCATGTAAGGGCTTGGAGCATTTGCTGCAAAAGAGAAGTCAAATTAACTACATAGAAGAAAACTAGAAAAACTCACATGTTTCAGATATCCAAATCACTACGTCATTTGACTGAAGGAATTGTGACAAATTACCATACGCCGGGCTACTATCTCTTGGTGTTCCAGCTTCACTGTAATTGCCACCAGGAGTATTGGTCCAACCAGATCCAGGAGTAGGTGCCTCATATGCTCTGGAAAGAGGACTTCCAGGCTGAAAAATTAGACCACATCAACACCTCATAGTGATCAAGTTCCGGTCATTCAATGTATAACTAGGGAAAGACTGCATACCTGGTATTGTGGACTGGTTCCCCAGGAACCAGGATTTCCATCTTCCCAACTTTCCCTGATTTATCATTCAAAGCAGATATGTTACTAACAACACTATCGACAATCAGACATGTTATTTAATGTGAATGTATCAGAACCACAACAAGTAGCACTTAAAACTGCAAAAAATTGCTCCCCACGTATTCCACCAAGGAAAAGCTGTGTATACTTAAGTAGATAGCTGGCTAGAATGGTAGGTAGGCATGCATTCAGTAAATAAACAATGCTGGTTTACTTCAAGTCTATATGAGTTCAGGCTACAACGGTCTCCACCTAGGGGTGTAAATGAGCCTGGGCAAGTCGAAAGTAGATAATCAAAGCTCGGCTCGATAAAGATTTGAAAGAGCTTGAGCTCAGCTTGGGCTCGGTTGAAAATCAGAGACTAGGGCTCGGGCTCGGCTCATATGATTTCTATCATCTCATGTTTGGCGCGGTTAGGAATGAAAATAGGAATACCGAGCTCAGCTTGAGCTCGGATTAAAGAAAATAAAACTGGCTCAAGCTCAATTTCAAAGTTTGCATGTTTCTTTGAATAAAAAAACTATGAATCAATGATGACACAAAATAGATTGAAGATTGATTTTTTGGTTCATTTTAGTATTTTGTGAAATCATGACTGACTGTAAAGTAGATTCCTAACTAGAAGAGTTTTCCAGCCCCAACATTATGAGATTAGCTGGGCCTTATGAGCTGAGCCAAGCTCGATTCGAGCTAAGCTTGTTAAATGTGCGAGGCTCACGAGCCTATAAAACCGAGCTTTCCTATTTGGTTTGGATTTACATAAATTTGAATTTGACTCATATTTTTGACGGACCCGATCGAGCGAAGCTTTACCGAGTCGGGCACAAGTCAAGTCCGAGTAGCTTGACTCAATATAAACATCTTAAAGAGGATCTGTTAGCACAGATAATAGAGCCGGGGATAAAGTTACCAGGTGGAGACTACACCTAGTTGCCTCAGAAAAAGGATTATCAAACGCATTTACAAGCCATAAAAGATGACAACAGACCTTGCAGGACTCATTGGAGTGTAAGGATTCCATGCTCTGTCACGCATAGGTGTCCTCATGCCATCATGAATAGGCGTGGCAGCTGTAGCACACAAAATAGACATGGATAAATTTATCATATGGATAGGTTGGTGAATGGTGAGCAAGTAACAAATCGGATGGAAAAAAAAGTCACCTCCAGAATCTCTCATAGGAGTCATATATGGATGAAGTGGGGTACGTGAAGGGTGCATTGGAGTTTCGCTCCCTGAACCATATCGGTGGTTGTCACTGATAAAGTAGAACAGTTAGAAAATTCAATCTCAAAAGCTCCCATCATATAAAGCTGAAGTACAACCATACATACCGATATGGTGTTGAGACGTTCACATTATCTGAAATGTGTGCTCGATCAACTGCATAAATAACATGAATTAATCCATACAATAACAGAACAGACAAAGATCAGACGAATTTTCCAGGACACAAAAAATACTTGCCTGTAACAACCTTCATCTGGGACTCCAATTCAACTCGAATTGTAGTCCCTTTAACATCAACAACACGCCCCTTGTAGCCTTTAAAGGGGCCCATCCGAATTTTGATAGAAGCACCAACTAAACCATCATGTCCTCTTCCACCTCTGTGCCTTCCACCAGCTACAGCGTACAATTTAATTATAACAAGTCAAAGTTTGAATTCATGATGCTTGGTGATTATAATGGTTAAGGTAGAATCCATATGCTCACTGATATAATAATACAAACAAAAAATACCAGAATGAATAAACAGCAGAATATAGAAACATACATGAAGGAGGACCTCCTCTGGATGATCTTACTGGAGATTGAGGGCGAGTAGGAGGTCTAAGTTGAGCGACTCTTGACAACATATTACCCTAAGAAGTACACACGGAATATGGTTAGTAACCAAGTTGTCACACCAGCAAAGATAGAAGCAGACAAACATAATAAAACCGAAAATAAGGTAGAAAAGAAAGGAAGCAAGAGGAAGAGAAAAACTGAAATATGGAATATCCACAATTTACTGTATGCTTACATTTCTATCCCCATTTGCACGAGATCCACCAACCAATTTACAAGATTGGGATTTTGCACAGATAAATCCAGCATGCTCCAGATGATGACGGTCATATATAAATAAAATCCCTCTGTAAATATGTTCAACGGGACCTTGTCTCCCCTAATAAATGACGGATTTGGTTAGGACACATCAGATCAAGAATGCAGCACAAGAAGGGAAAGATAGTACATATCTTACTTTGCATGGGCCTTCAAGCACTTTAACGACATCTTTCACCGATATTGTGTTCTTCATACAATCTTGCGCAGAATTCTTTCTATCGATCTTCTGTTTGATATCTCTTAATCTGACAAGAGCAACCTCTGCTCTATCCGCAGAACCTTTGAGAACCTGAGAAGCAGCGGGAAATATTTCAGGAAATGCATCCAACGTAACCACTTTTTGAAGATTTAGGTTATGCTTGTTACCTGAAAAGCTTCACTTTCTACACGAATGATTACACCAAAGTTTGAATTACTGCACCAGGGTAGACAATCACATAAGAATTCCCTATAGTAAAGAGATATACAACAAGGGTGATGCAACAAAAGTACTTCTACAAAACCCTAATTAACCTGCCAAAAAGTCAAACTTCCACCTCAACAATTGAGACAAACGCAGACTGGCTTGAAGTTAGTTACGGTTACTTAACACTTTTTCACATCACATGATAAACTACAATTTCAAAATCCCATCCAAAGATTATAACTTTCTAAAGCAAGCACGCACATTAGCTGACTCTAGAGTCTAGATTCAACTTACAGTTACATAAACCAGAGAGAAGATTTACCTACACAGCTTCAAACTAAAATGTGATAAATAGTGACAGATCCCATACACATGTGGAGTGAAATGCAATAGCACACAGAGAAATATTTCCATTGCTTGCAAAAACAAATCCATATGATGATTTTAATTTTCAGCAATCAGGTTTATCATTCAGATGGTTTCTAGTAATACTGGGAACTAGAAGACGCAATTCAGCCACAAAAAACCAATTACACCACTATGTGCTTTGAAGCAACTACTTGTATATATGCACAAATGCACATACACAGATTAATCAGATATATTGATGAATTGGATTTAAGATGATTTTAGAGATGGTCACAAGAGAGGTTATCTTGTGACTTGTGCAGATTAATCACTGATGATTTTAGACGAGAAAAGTGAGAGAACTCTTCAGAAAACAATGGATCCTCTTCGAGACTTAAGTTTTCAGTGGACACTTTGTCTTCTTGAGATTGCATGTCTAGAAAACTAAGGACGAATTAAATATTGCGATTATGAGAACAGAATCAGTATATATTTAGACAGTTATAACTTCTGTGGAAATTTTAGAACAGAAGACTCGGTAAGGACTTTTTAATATTATATTTTCCTACGAAAAAATGCATGAACAATTTACAAACTTACTCCAACAGGACAAGATCATGAAGCTCATAATCCCCAATACGAGTGATGCCAGATGTAACTTCTGAGCTCTCGACGACATTGTCGGCAAATACACGGAGCTGAAAATAGAATGTGTCAACATTAAACGAATTGCAGTCGATAAAAATTACGAACTTAAGGAGTATAGAGTTCCACATTACTTACAACTTCTTTAGTCGTATCTGACACTATGTTTACAACATGTCCCTGGACTGTAACAACCATACCGGTTGCACCTTCTGTTGCACCAGAGACAACCTTGACATGATTCCCAGGTTCAAAGTACTTGCAAAGCTCTTTCTCACCCACAGCGAGAGTTTTCTGCAAAACAAGTAAAGAACGAACAAGAGAAGATTAGTACCAATGTTCATCTGTTAACATCACAAGCAGTTCAAAAGGGGAGATGTGAATAGGAAGGCAAGCATACCGGAAGGCCTTTTTCGTATGGTTTGATATGGACAGTGTCTTCCTCAACTTTTTCAACTGACCCCTTTAAATTTTTCAAATCACCCTTGACAATGATAACTCTATCACCCTTCATAAAATGACCCTTCTTTCTATTTGCAAACAGAGTTGTCAAACTAGTCATATCTCCATCTCCATTTTCAGCAGGCGGACGAAATTTCTCAAGTTCATCAAAAGTTGGGTGAATGTTCTGAGCATTAATTGATTTCATTGATACACTCTTATATAGGAAACCATCCTTGAACAACATGCCGTTAATATTCTCAAAGTAATCACCACTCATCGGATTTCGTCGACGCTCCACTCGGAGATGCAAGTCTCTGGACAAAGAAAATAACTCATTATTAGAGAATCTCACATAACACTAACAATGATCTTGTTAGAGATGATAAAAACAAAGTTACCTAGCCTCATCAACATTCAATAAACGTGGAGCGGGAGTGAAAGCCTTCTTTTTTGGAACTTCTCTACCTTCCTGAAACAAAAGTAAAGAGCTCATTGACCATACGAGATTTGCACAATGCAACTACACTAAAATGTCCATTTTCAGTTCTCTGAGCCAAATGCCTTTAACAGTTGCAGGCAAATTTTGTTCAATTGAATAAAGTTTCTTCAAATGAAATAAGATGAAGAAGATACACCCAGGAAGAGTATGCCAACAAGATTTTACAGTACTAATTCAAAGAGAAATATGAAGTTATTGCTTCATACCAATTTGCTTGCCAAGGCCTGTAAATCAATTCTAGGTATTAATTTGACGGTGACTCGCTGTCGCACATTATCCACATCCACAACCTACAATACACAAAGCTTGAGTTCAATATCAAAACTGGAGAGACGAGGAGTCTGAAAGTCAGTAGAAGAACAATACCTTTGCCAAGTCACCTTTGTATGTCCCAATCTTCATTCTGACCCAAGTGTCCCTAGAGAGATCTATTGCTTTGCTTTCTACTGAAAGCACATCGGTCATTTCCTTAATAGGAACAAGCAAAATCTTACTTCCCGTGTAGATATTCCGCAAACCCTTGCAAGCCTGAGGGCATAAACATCGTAAACATAGAAATTCTCAAATAAATCCTGCTAGAATTGAAGCTGACTCACATTTCTGTTTGGCAACAAAGTAAACATAATATTTGAACATTACATACCTCCCTCACATGGGCCTCTTTGTCAGCTTCGATGTATATATAATTTTTTAGATGATCAAGGGCTATGACTGAGCGAATCTGCACTTCCGGTCCTCTATCTATGAACTTCTGCATTAAACAAACAGCCACCTCTCTCTCATGACCAATCTAGCAGAACAGAAAAATAAGAGTTAAAAGACAATGTGTATCAAGTAAAACAATTAAGTGATAGCAGGAAAACTAAGCGCATACCGCACATTTCACCATCCACAACTTTGGATCTCTGACAGATGGCAGAAGAGCTTGTTGTTCCACCTCCGTCGTCTCCTCGTCATATTCCTGATGACTTGACCTGGCATACCTTGCCTGAATTTTTCTTTCAAGTGCCTCAACATCTTCCTGATCATCCTCACGAGGTAGCATGGGACGAGAACGTATCCTCCTATTATCATCCTCATCAGGAAGCTCGTCTCCATTATTTACTATGAAATCTGCATATTCAAAATTCCAAATAATCAGCAAAAAGTGATCTTACAAAATGTCCAAAGGAGTCCAAACAAGATATACATGCTGAAACATATGACTGCATTCAATGAAACTATCGGGTAGAATTCTTCACAGAAATCTTGGAGAAAATCTAGTCCAAAGGACAGTAACAAGGGAATGGAATTCAGTTAAGTGGACTCAGCTTCTGGGATATATTGGTTATGACTTAATATACTACAAGGACAAGTCGGAAACAACTGAAACTTGGTTGGTCTCCAGTTTCTTTGACATAGGCACGAAGCGGAGAACGCAGATAGAGAAGGAAAACATCCAAACCACAAAATGTGTTATCAAGATAATTTTGAAAGCTATCAAAAAGTTGTTTGCCTAAGAACTTGTGATAAACATTTAGTAAGCCACCCTCGTAGAAGTATGGAAGCACCAAATAATTGCCCAAAACTCACAACTGGTTACGAAGTATTACATACTTTTCAGCTCTAGCAACACATATTCCAAATGGTATACAGTGACACCTCCACCTGAACATGACCTATCAACATCAGGACATTACAATTTTCGCACTATCACATAAAAACCTAGTGCATGACAAGTAGCCTTAAAAGGAGACTGCGCCATATGAAAACAGAATATCCCCCCCCCCCCACAAAAAAAAAAAAAAAAAAAAAAAACTAGGATGAATGCTACCAAAGCAAGACTCGAAAAAGTCCAGACTGTGAGATACCATACAGGAGTAGAAGAATCCATAAGAAGCATGAGTGCATGGCCCAGTAGCGGGGAAAAATCAACATTAAATGTACTACATCATGTTATCATTCAGAAATGAGGGCGTCAGACCTGTACCCACCTCAATGAAAGTTGTGAGAGACAATGCAAGAGTTCCCCAAGCAATTATCAAGAATCATTGGCACTAAGCATCAAGCAACCAAGCTAGATACTAGCTACCACTAATCATATAATATCAGCAATATAATGATATATGTCTCTCTAGCCAGGATATGACTTGCACCAAATTCAATGTATGTTCCTAAATATAGGCTTGACCATTTTATCTTACCAGATAAATGTAAAGAGCATGCACTTTTTACTTCAAGGATTATAAAAGGAATTAACTGATTATTTTCACGAAAAAGGAGTGCAGAGAATGTTCAAAACTGCCCCAGAACGATTAGAGCTAACAACTAGACACGCAGTTCGATTGATACTCCCACCAAAATAAGGCTCATTTTTTGTTAGTGATCATCAGCTAACATAGACACTCGTTAAAGCACAGAGGAAATATAGTTTTTTTCATTGCAGAAATTTTACTTAAGATTAACACTGTTCAAGCTTAACTCATTCTTTTCATAAAAAAGATTAAAGGCAGTTAGGGTGTGCGTGCAGGACAACCAGCCAAACAAAAATTAAAAGGAAATGTGACACCTACATAGTTATTAAAAGCGCGCCTAGGCGCGCGCCCAGGCTCCGGGCGCAGAGAGGCTCAGCTTTGGAGCCTGAATTGTGCTAGGCGAGGCCCTGTTTCATAGACGAGGGATTAGGCGCGCCTAGGGCTGAAGCGCGAGCCTTGATGGTGTGCGCCTAGGCTCCGGGCACAATAATTGACCAACAATTAAATTGTAATTAAACCTAATACGCGACTAATACTCTTCTCTGCCACGACTCTCTCACGTACACGTGTCATAACTCTGTATAAGAGTAGCGATCACTAGGAACTCCTTCAAACTAACAGCGACGACCTCCGGCGACCTGGGAAGAACTCCGGCGATCTCCCTGATCACTTGTTATTGTATGTATACTATATTTTTAGTATAGCATACATACATTTATGACATATAACGTATGTTTGTGCTTGTGTCTTTTGTAACTTATAACGTATGTTTGATTTACTACTTGCATTTGATTTTATTGCTCATCTTGATGTTGTATGTATACTATATTTTTAATATTTTAAGGCATTTTTGCGTCATCACTCGGGCGCGCGCCCGCCTTGCGCCTAGGCTCCGGGCACACCTTTTGCGCCTTGGTGCGCCTTGGGCCTTTAATAACTATGGACACCTATAAGGCAAATAAAAAGAAAAAGACCAGTGAGTGAGCACGACAAATCTTTCATAGGTCCACAGTACAACACCTAAAATAAGTTCTGAATGCTAGTATTGGCTGTAGATAGAGGAAATAGATGAATTCTCTTGTCCTGTGCAAAATGTAATAGTGGGTTTTTTCTTTACAAATATTATAATTGATACAGAAAGATACTAACTAGTTTGTCCAATCTAAAAAGAAATGAGTTTTTTGCTAAACTGACCTGCGTACTATCAATTTATTGCATTTTAACATTTGTACCGTTTTTACTCAGAATGTCAAATACGTACTTTCATTTCATATCAATTTGACCAGGATTTTTTAACTGATGCTAAAAAACATAACGGACTTGTCCACGTAGGCGTCCAGCTGGCATTTCCCGTTGATTGTGTGCTGACTGGGCTTCCACTTAAATTACCCACGAGTCTAGCACGTGAATTCCTCTTCTCTTCTTCAAACGGCAAATCTCCAGACCTAAGGCTTCGTCTCTTTCAATCGTCTTCTTCTGCAATTAAAATCAACAATGGAAGCCGCTATTTTTGACGAGAAAGAACTTGAATCGTCAAACAATAACTCTTCTAGAATGTGTTTGTGCGGTGTAAGAGCTCCAATGTGGACTTCTTGGAGCAATGATAATCCAAGTTGGAGGTTCATTGGTTGCCCAAATTACATGGTAAGCCAAAATTTCAAGATTTTGGAAGTATTTATATGATTTTGTTTTCATGTTTTGGCTAAATATTTTGCAGAATCAGTTTCGATATTATAACTTCTTTGCATGGATTGATCCGCCGATTAGTGAAAGACAAACGAAAAATGTTATAGATGCACGCTTGAGATCCGAGATAATGAAATTGCAGCACGACCTTGAGAAGAAAGATATACAAGTTTCTCAGTTGGTTTTAGAGAATGAAAATGTGAATCGTCAAACAATAACCAGGGTTGCCTCTAAACGAATAAGACGTCCACCACCTTTTTACCATATCAGCAAAGTCGGGTTCTTTGAGCCACATATTTTCAAATTTGAAAGGCATTTTCCTTTGTCAAATCCCCCCACTATTCAGCAAAAGAGGAATATGATCCGACGAAATTCTTGGTAAAGAACTCTGAGAAACATTAGGAAACTGTGTCTCCCAATCCGAAGATATAAGAAATCTGTCGATTCGAGAACTCGCAGAGCGAACCCCATCTCTAAACCAGGTGAACTGACCCCCTTCCAAAGGCAGGTCTAACAGATCCATGTCTGATATAAATCGAGAAAAATCAGACATACCTGTTAATCCTCCGACAGTTGCTTCTTTCATTCGGGTATCTAACAACGTTAAAGTCTCCTCCAATACACCAAGGAAGGTTCCAAAGCCCCTGGACACTAGTTAATTCTTCCCACAAATCTTTCCTTTGTGCATTAACTATCAGACCATACACCGAGAAACACCACAAAAACTCATTACCAACACTTTTGAACTTAATCGAGATAGAGAATTCTCCATATAAGTTCTCAACTTCCTCAAAAACCCTACTATCCCACAAGATGACAGTACCCCCAGCTAATCCATTGGCATCAAGAGCACACCATTTTACCCATCTCCAACCCCACAAGGTGCTTGCAATCTCTTCGGTAACTTCTCAAAAAAAAAAATCTTGAATACAAACTAAGTCCCAACTTCCAGTACGCCTTCATTAAAAGATGTTTGTCTGAGTTATTTAATCCCCTTGCATTCATAAACATAATTTTGATCCTCTTAAAGAATAAAGAAATAGGAGACTTGTTTTTGCTTCTGCTACCTCTGCCCTCCTTTGTCCAACCTCCTGATTCCTACTTATATCCCTCATAATTAATGTCCCATTGAAGTTTCTTCAGCTCTCTTTGCATCTTGCTCACTGTCCCGCTGCCACCCTTCGTCTTCCTCCATCTTGAAGCTACTTTGCTGAACAGTACTAGTGTCTCCTCTTCATGATCTTCATAGGTTAACCCCAAAATTTTGCTAAATCCCTCAATTGTATCCATGATCCACTCATCTATATCCTTTGTTCCCATATCTACTCCTCTCGTTAAAAGCAGAATTGGGATTGTCCAAGAAAAAACCAACTTACAAATCATTCTTTTCTCGGTATTCAACTTCCTCCGCATAAGGGTCAAAAATAGAGATCGGTAAGCATTTTGGCGGGCTCTCAAGAACATGTTCAGGCAAAAAATCATCTACAATGTTCCTTTCTGGAAGCATTGGAGGCTCTAAAAAGTTTTACATAAGTTTAGGTAATCCTGATTTTCCTCGGGGTATGTTTGGCAACCTTAATTCCAAGACTTGGATTTGGAATTGGAAGAACAAAATGAATTCCGTGGAACTAATTTAACCCTTTCAATTCCAATTCAATGGATTGGAATTGAGTTGCCAAACATACCCTCATTAGAATTCCAGACCCAGAGCAAAGAAGATGAGGAAGATCTGTTAAAAAATTGCAAGCTTCCCAGATCGTTCTTTTATGCTCTCTACTATACACCTTCAACATTTTTAAAAGTTGTAAGTCGAGATCCTTTCTAGTTGAAAAGGGCACTAGCACAGTATCATCCTTGATTCTAATTTTAAAAGCAAGCATAAGAAGTAACATACCACATTAGAGCAACACTATGCTCCACCTCCACAAGAAAGAAGGGGAAAAAAAAGCCCCCCCAAGACCATTCAACATCATTTTTCAATGAAACGAACAATGTCATGATGCAGCCCCCTCCTCAATGTCATGCCTAATAGCTCTAGTACGCAGAACATCTAGGCTGCCTTCTCCAACTCATCTTCCACACTCCATTTAGACTGTCTTTTTATCTACTTAGACCACATATTTTAAGTTTCAACTTCAGTCTCAAATTAAACAAACTCAATCATTATCAAGCCAACTAGAGTTCTAAAAAATAACCCTTTATAAATTACTGTTTGAAGTGACTATTACACCCCTGGAATCCTCTTCTCTTGTACACCTAAACAACTGCCTTTCACATTTTACAAGATGAGCCCCATTTAACTTCTATTCACAGAATCTCTTTTTCTTTTGAAGGCCTATAGGAGTCAAACCTAAATGTTTCCAACACATTATGTCCCGGATTCCTCCATGATTCATAGATTATATATATGCTTAAAACCTATTGCTACAAACAAAAAATATTTCTCGTAGGGAAAAAGAAAATCTAGATGTTCGGGAATCTTCCCCATTAGTATAATCCAAAGCAAAGACACATTCAAATAGGCTTCCCAAAAGTTCTTACTGCACGAAATATAGAGTAATCATAGCCTTGAACCTTTAATGTACTAAAAAGGCACAGTCTTCAAGATTCGGATATTAAGATGAAAATATGTAAAATCCATTCAGAAATATCACCAACATATCCAACATGAAACCAGAAATCAGGATGGTCCACTATAATAAAAAATGTAATTTCTTACCTAGGTTTACTAACCCAACAAAGAATAGAACAATACAACCAATTAGTTCTTGTGCCATATTATCTTTCCGCGTACATTTAAGCAATTTTATACGAGCAAATTGAGAGAAAATGACCTTCTTAACCAATCTCCATACATGTCAACAAAGAAATATGAATGCATAGACGTTATGCTTTAGTTATCACTTGCTGAGGAGCATGCAGGTTTGCATGTTGATAAACAAGAACAGAATGACACTCTTGTATATAAATCAATTTCGCAAAAAAAAGAATATGTAGAGGAACATAGAACTATGACCAAAGTCTACAATTACCGATGCTCGAATAGTATTCATGGAAGAATAGGATACTGCGGGAAAAAAGTCAAAAGAGTTTGAGTTCGGCAGACTTAAAGAAATGAAGTTAACCATACAAAAAAACAGTGAATTGACTTCTAAGAGCTTCTCCTAATGGTAGTTCATACGTAAGCAACCCCCCCCCCCTTCACACACACACGAAAAGGGGGATAGATCAACAATCTCATAACATTGAACTCCCACCCTTCCCTACAGTCAGTGCAGAGATACGATTGCACAAGTTAAAAGTTTGAACTCAAAACATAATCCAGATACACTATCACAAAGGTATATGCACATGAAAACAAATACAGGCTTCTTATTTGATTTAAATCAAATAAAACCAACTTTATAAGCCAAGAATAACAATCCATAAAAAATGTATGCTAACAAAATCATCTTTTCAGTTTCTCCAAGTTCATAGCATTTATAATAGCATCATTCACCAGGGAGGTTCATAATACACAATCAGATTCAATTGACTGGTATCAAAAAAAAAAAAAAACTCTAAGAGCAATATTATTATAAAAGAAAAGAAACCCTAACCGTCTTCGCCATCTTCTTCCTCCTCCTCTTCATCACTGTCAACCTGAGCTTCTAGCTCAAAGAATTCAGACCCTGACCGCTTCTTAGCACGATGACGACCACCACCCTGTCGACTTCTGCCGCCGCCCTGCCCATAATCCTCGTCCTCATCATCATCCTCCTCTTCCTCCTCATCCTCATAGTCATCTTCATCGTCTCTACGGCGTTTTTTGCCGCCGGTATTACCACCATAACCTTCATCTTCCTCTTCCGAGTACTCCTCCGCCTCCAGGTCTTCTTCATCCTCGTCTCCCCTGCGGCGCGACATCTTCTCTCACTCACTCACTCACACCCAATATTGAATTGAAAAAATACACAAAAAAGGTGTATTTGCGTGGAAAAAAGGTGTGGGTGGGAGCGAGGGCTAGTATATATAGTGAAAACAAACCCTAGAAATTGGGGAAATCTACACGTGAATGGGGGATTTGGGGCGAAGGGAAGTTACGATTGAGAGGTGTTCGCTTTGGCTGAATGAATCGAGTGTGGAATTTGAAAATTTGGGCTTTTATTGTTGAAAGAGATAAAGATTTGAGATTGAATTGAGGTGTTTTCATGTCTCATCTATGGCGGAAAATGGAAGATTTTAGGGTCGTCGGGCGTTAATCAGAGCCGACATTGTTTCTATTTTTTGTAATTTTTGTCATTATTTTGAAATTCACGAGGAAAAAAATAATTTTGGTTCAATATGTTTAGTCAAATTTCCTTTTGACAAACTCATTTGTCATTTGTGCGACACATGATGAGTTGTCTTCGTAAGTCATTGTGGAAGTATTATGTTTAATCCGATCTCACAAGAATTACAAATGTGTTGAACTAATGATCTTAACCACACACATTCTCGTGAGCCTTATATAGAGATATGATCTTCGAGTGGTTTGAAGAAGTGGCAATCAAAGTTTGTTTAATAGATCTTTATGAAATTGTGGTACCACCGTGGAGAAAAAACGTAGTCAATCTGTGATCTAACATTGTAAGGATCAGACATATAACCATCATCAGACTAGTCCACCAATTCCATCTCTTGATTCATTTTGTAAAGTAAACCAAGGTCATGAAAACCTTGAAGATACCTAAAAATATGTTACATCTAATTTCAATATCTTTTTGTAAGAGAACCACTAAATCTTGCAAGTTCACTGAATATCAGGCCTAGTGCAGCTTGCAAGATAAAATAGTGCGCCAATAGCGCTCAAGTAAGAAACTTTTGGTCTTAATACTTTTTCAGTATATCCTTTAGGTTTGAATGGGTCTTTATCCATTTCAATGGATCTAACCATCATTGGTGTGCTGAGTGGGTAAGGTTTGTCCATATGAAATATTTCTAGTATTTTCTTCACGTAGGTAGAACGTTGAACAAAAATTCCTTCATGGAGATGTTCAATTTGTAGCCCAAACAAAACTTGGTTTTATACAAGTCTTTCATCTCAAATTATGCCTTAAAGTACGAGTGTGCTTTTTCAATTTCTTTGGGTGTTCTCATTATATTTATATCATCAACGTAGATTGATATAATGCATAATTCATTTTGTGACTTCTTTATGCAAGGACATACATCATTGTTTTGATATCCCTTATTCAAGAAGAATTCACTTAGTCGGTTACCCAATATTCTACCCGACTATTTTAGGTCGTACAATGGCATTCGTAACTTTATGTCGTATGCGTTGCGATTTACATTTGCTTATTATTGGGAACTTCAATTCCCTCGGGTAGCTTCATATGTATATCGGCATCCAATGACCCGTATAAATATGCAGTTACCACATCCATTAAGTGCATTTCTAAATTAGCACATGTTGCAAAGTATATTATGTAGCGAAATATAATGGCATCCATTATAGGAGAATATGTTTGGTCAAGGTCAATACCAGGTTTTTGTGAAAACCATTGAGCTACTAATCTCGTTTTATATCTTACCACCTCATTGTTTTTATTTCTTTTTCGTACGAACACCCATTTGTATCATATAGGGATAACATTCTAAGGTGTACAGACTACTGATCCAAATACTTTTCTTTTATTCAGCGAGTTAAACTCAACCTCTATTGCTTCTTTCTATTTACCCAATCTTATTGGTTAGGGGTAAATGTGGGGGTTGGAAAAGATGGGTGGGGCGATGATTTTAAGAAGCAAATTTCAGAAAATATTTTGAGGAGCAGAAATCCGGTTAGGAAACAAAACTATTTTTCATTGATCGGAAAATATTTTTCGTTTGACTTTATTTTCGTTGATTATCAAACACCGAAAAATGAAAAAAACAATTTTCGAAAAATATTTTCCCCCAAACAAACGGAGCCTAATGGCTTTTAAATTGTCATTCTCTCTCTGTCCCATAACAATTGTTACTAAAATTGAAAAATTACACTAAATTTATTTTTTTTATATAGAAATGTATCATTTATTTTGGAAAAAAAAGTGCAATATTTATTATTGGATAGAGTGAGTAATGAAATATGAAAATAGTGAAAATTATTTTGAAACAAAGTTATATTAAAAAATAGACATTTATATTATTTAAAGATGTATATCAAACGGGGTAAGTAAGGGTTATTTTTATTAGAATAAGTCTTCCATAAAAGAAGAAGAAGAAGAATTGTGAAAAACTCAAATTTTATTATTGACATTGCATGGATATCATGCAACCTAAAAATTATTAATTAAGAAAATATATAATTACAAAAGGAAAAGAAATACTTGTACAATAAGAAACATAATAATAAGGAAACCAAATATATAATAAATACTCCTTCCGTCCCATGTGAATATAAACCATTTTTTTGACACAATAACTAAGAAATATTATTAAGATAATGAAAATGTGTGGTAGGAAACGAAGAGAGAGAATGAGTGGAGTTAATAGTAGGTTGATTGAATAAATTGTATGGTGGAAAATAAAGAGAGAGAATGAGTGGGTGGGATAGGGTGAATATAAAATAATAAATTTGTTTTCATTTTGGACAGTTTGCATTTACGTGGGACGGACTAAAATAAAAATAAGTTTGCATTCACGTGAAACTGAGGGAGTATAATCTAAGATTGTGTGAGATATATGGTGTATTTTTATTATGCCCCCAAGATGTACGATTGGGTAGTGAGATCAACATTGAGATGATGTTATGAAATTATCCGTAATACAGTGGTTTGGTGAGCACGTGTGCCAGCTGATCATTGAACCATAAGAATAGGTGCTCTCGTACAAATATCCTTCAGAATAAGGAATCGGCAAAGAAGTTAATCGACAAATTATTATTTTGAGAAAAGAAAATAAATAGATAGAAATAATATTACAAGAGAGAGAAGGGGTGAGAAGAGATACGGGAAGGGATGCCGAGAGAGAGAGAGGCTTATCGACGGTGGAAAGGAGGATTTTATTTTTTTGAATAAATATTTAGAGAGAAACAAAAGAGAAAATATTTAGAGAGAGAGAGAGAGAGAGAGAAGAAAAGAGAAAAGAGAAACACGATTTTTCTTGAGAGAGAGGGAGAAGCAGATTATGCAATAGCATCACCCAATTGTTTTTCTCCGGTGAAAGAAAAAAGGGTCAAGGATCCTAAAACTCCTAAGTGAGATCACAAACCCATAAATACCCGATCGGGATCAGAAATTCCTCACAAACCCGCTGTAATTAATATACCTAGAATACCCCTCCCTAAAGCTTAGCCCACCCCGTCCTTTTCTATGTTATTTTAAAAAAATTGAATCAAAATGTAGAGTGTGGGATTCGAACTCTAGACCCTGCACTATAAACCAAAGTCTTAACCGCTTGGCCAATGCTTTATTTACGTTTATTTTTGCAATATATTTAATTAGTATAAACTGTGGAGGAAAATTAATTTTAAAAAAATAAGATTTCACAATCAATTAATGAGATTCAATATTTAAAATTTAATTAATTATATATTTGGGTATAAGACTAGAATTACTCTTATTTCTTAAAATTTAAGAGTAAAAAAAAAAAAACCACAAATTTTTACGTTTTCTTTAAAATGTGAAAATTTGTCTTATACAGTACCTCCACTCTGTCGGTCTTATACACTCTCCCCGTCGATCTTACACCTAAATGTATAAAACTAAAATTAGTCTTATACCTTAAAAAATAAGACTAAAATTAGTCTTATAACTAAAGGTATATGACTATAATTACTCTTATATTTTATTACTCTTATATCTTAAGGTATAAGACATTTGAATGATCCTATAGCAAATGGTATAAAACCTGGGAACATAATATACACAGCTATAAGACCTTTGAATGGTCCTATAGCAAATGGTATATGACCTGGCAACATCATATACAAATCTATAAGACCATTGGATGGTCCTATAGCAAGTAGTATAGGACCCCACACAATCTTATACTAACGCATTAAGACCTTTGAATGGTCCTATAGCAACTGGTATAGGACTTAACAACATCATATACGAAGCTATAAGACCTTTGAATGGTCCTATATGATATAGGACCTTTGATAGACTGCCCACTAATGATATTGACAAAATGGACCAAACAACAAAACAAAGCCAACACAAGTTTCCATATATGAACCCTAAATTCATACTAATCTATTGAGATTTAAAAACCCCTAAAATTCCTGAGATACAGATCCAATTTCACCCTTCGCTTTTGCAGATTTCTTTGGCAACAGATTTGAATGAATGTTGGGAAACACTCCGCCATTTACAATTGTCACAGATCCCAACAGCTTGCTCAACTCCTCGTCGTTTCTCACAGCCAACTGAATATGCCTCGGGATAATCCTGGTCTTCTTGTTGTCTCTAGCAGCATTTCCAGCAAGCTCCAAAACCTAATTAAGAACAACACAGCATGTTAGTTAAGATTCCCAAATTAAAGAAAACGTAAATGGAAGATTAAGAATCCAATTAGTTCTAACCTCAGCAGCTAGGTATTCAAGAACGGCAGAGAGGTAGACAGGGGATCCGGAGCCAACACGTTGGGCGTATCGGCCTTTTTTGAGAAAGCGGGCGATTCTGGCGGGGAAGCTCGGAGACCGGCCTTCGCGAATCGGGTGGCGGATTTAGTAGTTTTGGGTTTGCCTCTGTCACGTGCGGTGGATTTTGCTTTTGAAGGTGAAGCCATTGTTGCGATTATAGGGTTTGGATTTTTCAAATTTTGAATGGGAGGGGAGTTTTGTGGGTTTTGGCGGAGTGTATTGAAATTGTAGAACGTCGAGTCTGTATACGTTGGGTGAATGAGGGGAGGGGTAAAATTGATATTTAGAAATTATATTTGACCAGGTCAAAGGAGGTTTGGGTTTATACGGTATTTTGATTTGGACTTCTCAATGAGTTTGGAATTTTGAATCTGGAATAGGTTTTTATGGGTTAAAATCTGGACTAGAGGGGTAGGAAGGAATTAATTCAAGAAAAAAACATTGATTTTAAAAAGAAATAAAAGTGATTTTAAGAAGAAACAAAAGAAAAGAGAACATCTAATGACTTTTCTACGGTGGAATTGTTGTGAATTTGGTGATACCCCGTTGCAATCAAGACAAGAAATCAACACACCCACAAGCACAATAATGGAAGAAACACACACACAAGAACACAAGAGTTGTCTACCCGGTTCATTCAACACATGAACTACGTCCGGGGGCAATTGCCAAGCCAATATGTTATTAGACTCCTTCTAATATGTTGCTACAATGAGATCTAGGTCGTCACTATGCTTATATAGTAATACAAGGAAACCCTAAATCAAATTAAAAAGAGTTCTAATCAAAATAGGAAACAAATCTGCTGCAGAAAATTCCCACCCGACACGTGGGCAGTCGCCCAAGACACCATGGGCGGTCGCCCAAGCAGAAAAACCCACGAGCTATGACATTCTGTACACCTGGGCGGTCGCCCACCACGTTGTTGGGACCGCGACCATCCCCACCACTCCACATTAGTATGATATTGTCCGCTTTGGGCTCAGCCCGCACGGATTTGCTCTTGGGTCAACTCCCAAAAGGCCTCATACTAATGAAGTGGGTGGACACCTTTTTATACTAGACAACTCTTCTTTCAATTGCCGGTGTGGGACTTGGGTTGATACCCCAACAATCCTCCCCTCAAACCAAGGACCACCTCTAGCGAATCTTGTACCGCCGCTATTCACCACTTGCGGGACACGCCGCCTGATTTATCACCAATATCAGGAAGACTTTCGACACAAGGCACACACAGTGTGCCATTCGCGAGGTCACACCGCTAGAGGAAATTCCACATCATCCACACACGGTCCACTGCGTCACGCCCATCCACCAACCACGGCTCTGATACCAGTTGTTGTGAATTTGGTGGTACCCCGTTGCAATCAAGACAAGAAATCAACACACCCACAAGCACAATAATGGAAGAAACACACACACAAGAACACAAGAGTTGTTTACCCGGTTCATTCAACACATGAACTACGTCCGGGGGCAATTGCCAAGCCAATATGTTATTAGACTCCTTCTAATATGTTGCTATAATGAGTTCTAGGTCGTCACTATGCTTATATACACTACAAGGATAATTCATTTTAGCTACGGCAAATTTCGTAGCTAAAATGAAGATTCCGTAGCTAAATCGTGTTTAGCTACGGATTTATTCCGTAGCTATTCCGTGGGTGCAGGTTTGTCGCTAAATTGGGTGTCGCTATTTTGTAGCTATTTTAGAGACGGATATGTCCGTCTCTAATTTAGAGACAGATATGGTCGTCTCTAAATTAGAGACAGATATGGCCGTCTCTAAATTAGAGACAGATATGTCCGTCTCTAAATTAGAGACAGATATGTCCGTCTCTAAATTAGCTACAGATATGACCGTCTACGGATTAGCGACAGATTTTCCGTCTCTATTTAATTTGTCATTTTATTTTCGAACCATTTTAGCGACGGATATTTCCGTCGCTAAATTGATATTTTTTTAAAAAAAAATTAAATATATATTTAAAAATATATATTAATATATTTAAAATATATATAGATATATATATTAAAATATATAAATATATATTTTTAAATATATATTAAATCAGTCCCTTACCTTTTTTTATTTTTAAATCAGTCCCTTAACTTTTATTATTTTTAAATCAGTCCCTTAACTTTTATTATTTTCATATCAGTCCCTTAACTTTTATTATTACCAAATCAGTTCCCTAAATTTCTTTTATACTCAAATAGTCCTCACAAACTTCCACCACCAATGCAGAATAGGCCAAGTTTGGCCCCAACAGAATCCTCCATGCCGGCCAAATGGCCCGGAAGCTCGGCAAGACACAAAACCAGGCGGCCGCGTGGAAACCAATGAGGCGTGCGCCTCGGCCTCGATAATTTGGCCCCAAAATTGACACATTGATGCGGCCGCATTGAAGCAAGCGAGGCGGCCGCTTCACCTCCAGTAGCACCACTTCTGATATTCCAAATAAGCATCATCCTCAGTTGAATCTATGACTAAAATCAACCACCCAACGCCATGAATTCAAATCAAATTTGTACTCCTCTGTCTTAGCAAGCTCGATTTCATTTCTTAACTTCCCTCAATGCCGAGTGGTCTCTTTAAACTTTCTCAACTCATTCTTCCCTTAGAAAGACGGCATTTTAAAGAATCCTGCGGTATGTGGGGTTTCAGCTACGAACCCATTTGTGTGTGGTGTGTATTGATCTTATTGAATCAACAAAATCAACAAAAAAATCAAAATCAAAATCAAAATCCAACCAAACCGAAATCGACCAAATCAAAATCAAAATTCGGGTTTTGATTTAGATCGATAGAGAGAGAGAGAGAGAGAGAGAGTTTACCATACTAGGTTTCCACGAATTGAACGGCGAGGCGAAGAGATCGGTGAGGAGACGGCGGAGGGCGAGACGGTGAGAGAGAGAGAGAGAAAAGGGTTGCCGGTTTGAGGAGAAAGAGAGAGAGAGTGACGGAGGGAGAAGAAGACTGAAGTCGTGGTGTCGCCGGTGGATGAAGAAGACGGTGAGGGAAATGAGAGAGAGAGAAACCGTCGATCTGGTTTTTGAAATGTGGAAAGAGAGAGAGAGAAATGAGGAGAGATATAGGGAGGGGAGTAATTGATTTTAATTAAAATTTAATTAAAATGTTATGGCCTTTGGATTGAATGGTTTGAAGGGTTGGATATAGCTTTGACTCTTAATCCCCGTGAAACTTTGAAACCCAATCAAACAATGCCACATCACGTATTTATATTTATTTCACACTATATTATACACTAACTAAAATATTTATGTCTAATATTAAGAATAATAATATTTATTATTAATAAATTATTAATTATAAAATTAATTAATTAATTAATATTAATATTAATTATATACTCCCTCCGTCCCGCCGATCTTAGGAAATTTTCAAATGGCAGGGGGATTAAGAAAATTGTAAATGTTGTGAGTGTAATAGTAAAACAGGAGAGAGAATAGTAAATTATAATGGTGTTGTGAGTATTAAAATAATGTAGGAGAGAGAATGAGTTGAGAGAATAGTGATAAAAACTTTCCATTTTGGGAATTCTTAAGATTGGTGGGATGCCCAAAATGAAAAGTTTTCTTAAGATCGGTGGGACGGAGGGAGTAATCAGTAACAATATAAATAATAGTATTAATAATAAGTAGAAATTTTTATTATTTTTTATTGAATAGGAAAAAATATTTTAGATTTTTTTTAGAACTGAAATTTACAAAAAGTTATCTAAAATATTTACATGCTTTTATTTTATTTACCCAAAATTTTAGTTATAGTAATATGCCTAATATCAAGTATAATAACATTATCATATAGTTAATAATAATACTTAATAATAAGACTAATAATGATGTTATTGTTAATTATTCAATTATATAATTGAATAAAATAATAATAATAACTAGTAATAATACATAACATAAAAAATAATAATTTTATTAATTAATAATAATATTTATTAATTTAATTATTTTAAATTTATTAATAATAATTTAATAATTTAAACTTCTAAGAAATATTAATATACCTAAGTAATAATTGATATTAATAAATTAAAAAAATACTTATTAACAATAACAATAATTTTATCTTTAAAGAAAATAGTAATTAGTAATAATACTTAATAATAAGACTAATAATGATGTTATTGTTAATTATTCAATTACATAATTGAATATATTAGTAATTATTATTGAATAATTAATAATAATATTAATAATATCTAGTAATAATACATAATATCAAAAATAATAATTTTATTAATTAATAACAATACTCATTAATTTAATTATTTAAAATTTATTAATAATAATTTAATAATGTATAAGGGTATAGGGTTTAGGGTTTAGAGTTTAGGGTTTAGGGTATAGGATATAGGATTTAGGGTATAGGGTATAGGATTTAGGGTTTAGGGTTTAGGATTTAGGGTATAGGGTCTAGGGTTTAGGGTTTAGGGGTTAGGGTATAGGGTTTAGGGTATAGGGTATAGGATTTAGGGGCCCGCTATAGGGTATCATGTATAAGGGTTAGGGTATAGTGTATAGAATTTAGGGTTTAGGGGTTAGGGTATAGGGTTTAAGGTTTAAGGTATAGGGTTTAGGGTATAGGATATAGGATTTAGGGTATAGGGTATAGGATTTAGGGTTTAGGGTATAGGGTTTAGGGTATAGGGTCTAGGATTTAGGGGCCCGCTATAGGGTATCATGTATAAGGGTTAGGGTATAGTGTATAGAATTTAGGGTTTAGGGTATAGGGTTTAGGGTTTAAGGTATAGGGTTTAGGGGTTAGGGTTTAGGGGTTAGGGTTTAGGGTTTAGGGTTTAGGGGTTAGGGGTTAGGGTTTAGGGGTTAGGGTATAGGGTTTAGGGTATAGGGTATAGGGTATAGGGTATAGGGTATAGGGTTTAGGGTTTAGGGGTTAGGGTATAGGGTATAGGGTTTAGGGTATAGGGTTTAGGGTTTAGGGTTTAGGGGTTAGGGTTTAGGATTTAGGGTTTAGGGTATAGGGTTTTGGGTTTAGGGTATAGGGTTTAGGGTTTAGGGGTTAGAGTATAGGGTTTAGGGTTTAGGGGTTAGGGTATAGGGTTTAGGGGTTAGCTATAGGGTATCCATGTATAAGGGTTAGGGTATAGGGTATAGGGTTTAGGGTTTAGGGTTTAGGGTATAGGGTATAGGGTATAGGGTTTAGGGTTTAGGGTTTAGGGTTTAGGGTTTAGGGTATAGGGTATAAGATTTAGGGTTTAAACCCATGGAACCACATACCTTGGAAACTTGGCCTGATAACTCAGTCCCAACCACTTAAACCCTACTACCTAAACCCTGAAACCACTAAACCTACAAACCACACTAAACCACAAAGCTATATACCCCTAACCACTAAACTATACATGCCATAATCCTAAACCACCATACCATGCCACCCTACCTATACCCTATACCACATACCCCAGAAACCACTATACCACAAACCCCAAACCACTAGAACACATACACAACTCCTTAAACCCTCAAATCTATGCCATACCCTAAATTCCAAAACTCATACTCACACAAACCCATACCTACCCCACTAAGCGCCAAACCCTAAACCCCAAACCTAAAACCCACATACCACTAAACCCCTAAACCCTAAATCTAAAGCCTACACAAACCCTATATACCCTACAACCTAAACCACATACCCCATACCTATATCCTACAACAAACCCTATACTAAACCACCTTGAAACCACCCCAAACCACACAAACCACTATACTGTAACAACAAACCATTCCAAATCCACACCACATACCTAAATTCTAAACCTTACATGCTTACTAAACCACATAACCCAACCACAAACCCTAAACCACATACCTATACTACTATACCATATATCTATACCCTATCCCCTAAATATCTGCCCTAACCCCTAAACCCTAAAGATAGAAAAAAACTAAACAAATGAAAGTATATAGAAGAAAAGTCAAAAGAGGGACGGACTACACTATATTTATTTTTTTATTTTTTTAAAAATTTTTATTGACTAAAAAACAATATTTTAGCCTTTGTTAATCAGTGGTTTTTTTTAGAAAAAGTTATAGAAAAAAAGATAGAAAAAAACTAAACAAATGAAAGTATATAGAAGAAAAGTCAAAAGAGGGACGGACTACCCTATATTTAGTTGTTATTTTTTTTTAAAATTTTTATTGACTAGAAAACAATATTTTAGCCTTTGTTAATCAGTGATTTTTTTAGAAAAAGTTATAGAAAAAAGATAGAAAAAAACTAAACAAATGAAAGTATATAGAAGAAAAGTCAAAAGAGGGACGGACTACCCTATATTTATTTATTTTTTTTATAAAAAAAATTTATTGACTAGAAAACAATATTTTAGCCTTTGTCAATCTGTGGTTTTTTTAGAAAAGTTATAGAAAAAGAGATAGAAAAAAACTAAACAAATGAAAGTATATAGAAGAAAAGTCAAAAGAGGGACGGACTATCCTATATTTATTTTGTTATTTTTTTTAAAATGACTAGAAAACAATATTTTAGCCTTTGTTAATCAGTGGTTTTTTTTAGAAAAAGTTATAGAAAAAAAGATAGAAAAAAACTAAACAAATGAAAGTATATAGAAAAAAAGTCAACAGAGGGACGGACTGCCCTCTATTTCTTTTTTATTTTTGTAAAAATTTTTATTGACTAGAAAACAATATTTTAGACTTTGTTAATCAGTGGTTTTTTTTAGAAAAAGTTATAGAAAAAAAGATAGAAAAAAACTAAACAAATGAAAGTATATAGAAGAAAAGTCAAAAGAGGGACGGACTACCCTATATTTATTTTTTAATTTTTTTAAAAATTTTTATTGACTAGAAAACAATATTTTAGCCTTTGTTAATCAGTGGTTTTTTTTAGAAAAAATTATAGAAAAAAAGATAGAAAAAAACTAAACAAATGAAAGCATATAGAAGAAAAGTCAAAAGAGGGACGGACTACCCTATATTTATTTATTATTTTTTTTAAATTTTAATTGACTAGAAAACAATATTTTAGCCTTTGTTAATCAGTGGTTTTTTTAGAAAAAGTTAAGAAAAAAAGATAGAAAAAAACTAAACAAATGAAAGTATATAGAAGAAAAGTCAAAAGAGGGACGGACTACCCTATATTTATTTTTTAGTTTTCAAAAAAAAATTTATTGACTAGAAAACAATATTTTAGCCTTTGTTAATCAGTGGTTTTTTTTAGAAAAAGTTATAGAAAAAAGATAGAAAAAAACTAAACAAATGAAAGTATATAGAAGAAAAGTCAAAAGAGGGACGGACTACCCTATATTTATTTTTTTATTTTTTTAAAAATTTTTATTGACTAGAAAACAATATTTTAGCCTTTGTTAATCAGTGTTTTTTTTTAGAAAAAGTTATAGAAAAAAAGATAGAAAAAAACTAAACAAATGAAAGTATATAGAAGAAAAGTCAAAAGAGGGACGGACTACCCTATATTTATTTTTTTATTTTTTTAAAAAATTTTATTGACTAGAAAACAATATTTTAGCCTTTGTTAATCAGTGATTTTTTTTAGAAAAAGTTATAGAAAAAAACTAAACAAAAGAAAGTATATAGAATAAAAGTCAAAAGAGGGACGGACTACCCTATATTTATCTTTTATTTTTTAAAAAAAATTTTATTGACTAGAAAAAAATATTTTAGCCTTTGTTAATCAGTGGTTTTTTTTAGAAAAAGTTATAGAAAAAAAGATAGAAAAAAACTAAACAAATGAAAGTATATAGAAGAAAAGTCAAAAGAGGGACGGACTACCCTATATTTATTGTTTATTTTTTTAAAAAAATTTTATTGACTAGAAAACAATATTTTAGCCTTCGTTAATCAGTGGTTTTTTTTAGAAAAAGTTATAGAAAAAAAGATAGAAAAAAACTAAACAAATGAAAGTATATAGAAGAAAAGTCAAAAGAGGGACGGACTACCCTATATTTATTTTTTATTATTTAAAAAAATTTTTATTGACTAGAAAACAATATTTTAGCCTTTGTTAATCAGTGGTTTTTTTTAGAAAAAGTTATAGAAAAAAAGATAGAAAAAAATAAAACAAATGAAAGTATATAGAAGAAAAGTCAAAAGAGGGACGGACTACCCTATATTTATTTTTTATTTTTTAAAAAAATTTTTATTGACTAGAAAATAATATTTTAGCATTTGTTAATCAGTGGTTTTTTTAGAAAAAGTTATAAAAAAAAATAGAAAAAAACTAAACAAATGAAAGTATATAGAAGAAAAGTCAAATTTAGAGACGGATACTAAATCTGTCTCTAAATTTTAGAGACAGATGTTGAATCTGTCACTAAATTAGAGACGGGTTAAAATCTGTCTCTAAAGTTTAGAGACGGATTCTGAATCCGTCTCTAATTTAGAGACGGATTCTTAATCTGTCTCTAATTTAGAGACGGATTCTCAATCTGTCTCTATTTTAGAGACAGATACAAAACCCGTCTCTAAAATTTAGAGACGAAATCTGAATCCGTCTCTAAATTAGAGACGGAATCAGATTTCGTCTCTAAATTAGAGACGGATTTGGATTCCGTCTCTATATTAGAGACGGATTCAGATTCCGTCTCTGAATTAGAGACGGATTCATATTAGTCTTCGAGATTAGAGACGGAATGCAATCTCTGTCTCTAATTTAGAGACGGAATCCGAATCCGTCTCTGATTTTTGGTTCTGTCTCTAATCTGTCGCCAAATTAGCTACAGATTTCGTTCGTCTCTAAATTTCCGTCTCTAAATCCGGTTTTCCTTGTAGTGATAGTAATACAAGGAAACCCTAAATCAAATTAAGAAGAGTTCTAATAAAAATAGGAAACAAATCTGCTGCAGAAAATTTCCACCCGACACGTGGGCGGTCGCCCAAGACACCATGGCGGTCGCCCAAGCAGAAAAACCCACGAGCTATGACATTCTGTACACCTGGGCGGTCGCCCACCACCACATGGGCGGTCGCCCATCACAACAGAAAATCCTTCGCGTTTTTCCTCCTTGATTTCAGCAACTCCTCCGACTTAAACCCCTTTTTTCTCATAGTTTAGGATTCCAATCCCAACGGGAATAAGAGATATTGATTTCAAAAGGAAAGAAAATATATTTCTAGAAGAAAGAAAAAGAAGAGAGAAGTGATGGGGGGGGGGGCACGTGGATGGTAGGGAAGGGACCGAGAGAATTGGAAAGAGAAAAAAAAATAGATAGAAGAGATTAAAAAGAGAAGAAGAAGAAGAAGATAAAGAAATCAGGTCATCATAGATCTGTAGTTCTGATACTATGTTATAATAAGAAGAAGAATTGAAGAAGTCTTCCATATATAAGAAGGAAAAGAATAATTGTGAAAATTTCAAATTTTATTATTGACATTCGATGAATATTTATACAACCCAACAACCACTAAATAAGAAAATACTAGTATATAATTACAAAAGGAGAATGAATACTTATACACATATTATATATGACAAGAAAACATAATAATGTGTATCTTTATCAATCTATCTTCACCAACAAAAATCCAAAGTTAGTGTAGTTATGAATGTAGTAAATCCGTGTCCCAAAATGAATAACTAAAAAAATTTAAAATACGCTTTTGTCTCAAAATGAAAGACGAGAAAAATTTTAAATTTGCTCAAGAGTAAATTTTAAATTTTATAATCATTCATATTGGGATAAATTTCCGTGTCGATTCATGAATTTTTTACTTTTGACCTTTGCTTAATCTCCTCTATTCATGGCTAGCGACATTTGCAAGACTTATCTGTAGATCACCTAACAATGGTGATAATTTGAAGTAAAGAGATGACCAAGGTTATAAGGCATGCAAGACTTCTCTTTCTTTTCCCCTACTCCAAGGAAGCCAATTGCTGTAATCTTTCTATTTGTATATATACATACAATTACAGACTCGGAAAATATGCGTTTTGCACGAAAATCACAAACGAAGCTTGCGATTAAGGGTCAATGGCTGCAAGAGGGGTGAAGCTTCACTATCATAGGCGCCATGTACGCCCTTACTAGCCTAATTCTTACTCTCACCGCTTCCAAAATTAGTTACACGCTGTAAATTTTACGCTCTTAAGAATGTAGCTTTACTTATCTTCATAAAATTGTACGTACTGGACTTATTCTTCTCTTTCAAAAATGCAACTCTTTTGGTTGGGACGGAGAAAAAGGTAATCCCGACATTTTTTTTTTTGGATAGAGGTCGTACCATTTTACCTGGTTTTTTGTTCCGATATATTATTGAGTTAACGTTTTTGACTTGTTAACGTTTTAAAGAAATACTATATTTTACTTGTTTGTACATCATCACTTGGATAAAGTACACTAAAACTGTTTTCTTATTTAGAAACGCAACATTATTTTGAGACGGACAAAATAAAAATAAAAATAAAAATGTGATACTTATTATTTAGAAATTTTCAGGTGACAATGGACAATGGAATAGTACAAGTAACCTTATCAAATCCAGGAGGAAGTGTTACTGGAGTACAATATAATGGAATCAACAATTTGCTTGAAGTTCTTAACGATGAAACTAACAGAGGGTACTCTACTTAATTATCTCATGATTATTTTTTCTAATTAAACTTCTACCCGAAATGACCGAGTTTGCCAAGCTTAACTCATACGCGAAAATCCGATGATTTTTTTCTTCAGGTATTGGGATGTTGTTTGGAGTCCACCAGAAAGCACCGGAACAACAGGTACATTTGAAAGGTAATCTTTCGCGCCTAGTTAGATTTTTTTTTTTTGTCTAATTTCAAGAACCTATATAATATCCTTAAAAAAAAACAAAAAAAAAAAACTGTGCAGGATAGAAGGGAAAAGTTTTAAGGTGATTGTCGAAACAGCAGATCAGGTGGAGCTATCTTTCTCAAGAACATGGGATCCCTCCCTGAAGGACACTTTCCCTTTAAAGATAGACAAAAGGTTCTTCCTCTAAACTTTTAAATCTATTACTGACCAATAATGAAAATGGACATTCATCTTGGGACCGTCTAATTTCTTACATAAACGATTTCTAGGTTTGTACTGCTGCGTGGTTCGTCAGGCTTCTATTCGTATGCAATTTATGAACATTTAGAGGAATGGCCTGGTTTTCGCCTAGACGAAACTAGGATTGCCTTCAAGTTGCGGAAAGACAAGTAAACTATTCTCCTCTACTTTCTCATTACTCGATACATTCCGCTTTACATTTTTTACTTTTAATAAAATTTTAGATCGAGCGTCTGGTGTGAAAAAAATAAAGTTAATTTAAATGTACAGGTTTCATTATATGGCTATGTCAGATGATAGGCAGAGAAACATGCCTTTACCAGATGATAGATTACCAGGAAGAGGCGTAGAATTAGCATATCCGGAAGCAGTTCAACTAGTTGACCCCATTGATCCTGAATTCATAGAACAGGTGATTCGTAAGTTTGGATCTTCGAGATGAACTGTTTAAAGCTAATTTTGTTTAGTTTTCACAAAAACGCGACTATTTTTTTGCAGGTGGATGATAAATATCAATATTCGTGCGAAAATAAGGATCTCAAGGTTCATGGTTGGATATCTAAGGATCCAGGCGTTGGATTTTGGCAAATTACACCTAGTAGCGAGTTTCGAACGGGTGGACCAGTCAAACAGAACCTAACTTCTCATGTTGGTCCAACAACTCTTGCGGTAAGTACATTTACTATACGTTAACGAAAAATCTTCGTGTATGTTAATATTCTGAAAATATTAGAATACGTGTTATGGTTATTTTTCTTGAATACAACATTTTTTCCCAGATGTTCATAAGTGCGCATTATGCTGGGAGTGATCTCGTGGCTAAATTTGGCGAAGGGGAGGTATGGAAGAAAGTTTATGGGCCGGTTTATCTCTACCTCAATTCTGTTTATTGTGGAGATGACCCTCTTACCCTTTGGGACGACGCCAAAAGCCAGGTCTAGTCCCACTAAAAAAAGCGCATGTTTTTCTATATTTTACGCCATTTTCGCCTACACATATGTAAGTAATTATTTTTTTGACTTGCAGATGTTGGTTGAAGTTCAAAACTGGCCTTACAGTTTTCCAGCGTCGGAGGATTTCCAATCAGCTGATCAACGGGGTTGCATCAGTGGCCGTTTACTAGTTCTAGACAGGTAAAACTCCAACTTCCGCGCATAAAAATAGATTGTAATATTTATTTTTTTTATACAAGCGAAAAATTCCATTAATAGGTGCATTAGCGAGGAGACTATCGTGGCAAACTGTGCTTACATTGGATTAGCGCCACCAGGAAATGCAGGATCATGGCAAAGAGAATGCAAGGTGATTTAATTTACTCAGATTTTCCATATTATCTGCAATTTACATTATATTTGATAAAATTACATTAAATTCAACTCTTTTATTTATCATAATTAGGACTATCAATTTTGGACTCGAGCAGACGAAGAAGGTTACTTCTCCATAAACAACATACTTACCGGTGAATACAACCTTTATGCTTGGGTACCTGGATTTCTCGGAGATTATAGAAACGATGATCCCATTACGATTACTTCAGGTCATATTTTTTTAAAAAAAAAAAACAAAAAAAAAACCACAGTTATAATTCACCAGTCTTCTAGTTTCTCGACTCCAAAGTTCTTGGATTAACGAAAAATGAAAAACTAAAAACAGGTTGTGAAATTGACATGGGAGATCTTGTATACGAGCCTCCCCGAGATGGTCCAACACTCTGGGAAATTGGCATCCCTGATCGCTCTGCTGCAGAATTCTACATCCCTGATGCTGCACCAAACTATTCCAATGACTTTCTCGTAAATCCTCCAAATAAGTAAGTTTCCAAATTTATATCCACTCCGTCCTTCAAAGACAGTCTCACTTTGACTTTGATGGTCAACTTACTTAAATAGGAAACGTAATGCGACAGTAATTTTTTCAATGTACAGGTTCAGGCAGTACGGATTATGGGAGAGGTATTCTGAACTATATCCGGATGGCGATTTAACGTATGTTATTGATGAGAGTGACTATAGTAAAGACTGGTTTTTTGCGCACGTAAACAGGTTTGATTCTTATAACAGTATTTTTCGAGTTTTGATTACTGTACTAAACAAGGTAATAATCTTACGTAAAATAGCTAAGTAATAATTAATCTGCAAACGTTGTCCTAAAAGGGAAATACAACAAAAACAACAACAAAGTCTTAGTCCCAAAATAATTTGGGGTCGGCTAACATGAATCCTCGTATGTCATCGGATTCATGTTAGCCGACCCCAAATTATTTTGGGACTAAGGCTGCGTTGTTGTTGTTGTTGTTGTTGTTGTTGTTGTTGCTGCTGCTGCTGTTGTTGTTGTTGTCGTCCCAAAAAAAACTTTTTGTTTATTTATAGGAAAAACAATGACAATACCTACGGGAAAACAACATGGACAATCAAGTTTAACCTTAAAGATGTGGATCAAAGCGAAACCTATAAACTGAGGCTGGCTCTTGCATCTGCCCATCAAGCTCTATTGCAGGTATATATTATTATATTCAAACGCGAAAACTATTTTGGGACGGACAGAATATTATTTTTACGTCTAATACTCCCTCTGTCCCATAAGTCTTAAGAAAACTTTCTATTTTTGGCGTCCCATAACTCTTAAGAAATTTACTATTCCCTCCACTCATTCTCTCTCCTACATTATTTTAATACTCACAACACATTATAATTTACTATTCCCTCCACTCATTCTCTCTCCTATTTAATTTTTCACACTCACAACACTTTTTCCACTCATTCTCTCTCCTAATACTATAATAATATTCCTTAATTCTCGTGCCAAATGGAATCTTCCTAAGCTCTATGGGACGGAGGGAGTATATTAATCTTTATATAACTTGCAGGTTCGAGTTAATGATATGGAAGATCCACCTCTATTCTCAAGTGGTATAATCGGGGGAGATAACGCGATTGCAAGGCATGGGATTCATGGTCTCTATTGGTTGTTTAACATCGATATACCTGGAAATGCTCTACTCGTCGAAGAGGACAATGTTATCTTTTTGACACAAGCAAATGTTGGAAGTCCGTTTTGGGGAATAATGTATGACTATATACGTTTAGAAGGTCCCGAATCTTCTACGAAATAGAATAAAGTGCTCGTTTAGTTCATAAGAGGCTATTTTAGCTTAATCAAAAGTCGAGTTCGACTTCACGAAAAGCGAATGCAGTTGATGGGGAAATAGAATGATATTATAGACAAATCTCGTTTATTTCCGATTCTCTAACGTACTAAACAACTATTGTATTTCCTGATCTATATACACATGCATGCATTTTATCTTTCTTATTATTAAAGCTCATCATTCTCGGAAAATAACAAAACTGCAATAACTTTTACGACTCTGGCAAAGTAAAAATATATAGAGAACTCTTAAAGTCTGAGGACTGACCCAAGATTTTTATATGTTATAGGCAAGGTTTGTCAATTTTCAATGTGGGATAATATCTCTAACACGCCCACTCACGTGTAGCCGGGTTTTGCCAAAGGCTTACAACGGTGGACTTATTAATCGGGTGACACGGAGTACCATCGTGGGTCATTGGGCTGCACATGTAAGAACCAGCTCTGATACCATCTTAAAGTCTGAGGTACCACCTTAAAATCAATTGGTGTCAAGAGGAGTGACCCAGAATTTTTATATGTCATAGGCAAGGTTTGCCAATTTTCAATATGAAATAATATCTCTAACAAGAACTGAATAAAAGTATGGAGGCCAAGTTAAAGAATTGGAACAAAAAAAATGACATTCCTATTTAGGGTTGCAGAGTAATGGATTTAGGGGTGCAGAGTAATGGACGATCAAAATGCAAAGCAAGCCGAAAAAACTGACGAAATACACAAGCAGAATAAAATGTCAAAATATATGAGAAAAATATTTTTTTCGTCCCTCAACTAGTTTAAGTCTTACTCATTCGTTATTAAACCAATATTTTTTTACTACTTAATAGTCGGTGAACTATCGTTTTCTAGAGCATTTCGTCATTTCGTTTGTCTATTGTCAATTTCACCGTTAAATCCACCTGATCGCTGGCAACAGGTTGTCACCTTTTGTACTACGTGAAGCCGACTAAGCAATTAAAACAATAATGAAAAGTTTCAATTAAATGTGGGGAGGAAAGTGTAAATTTTGAAATAATTATTTAAATTAATTATAAATTATAAAATAAATAAAAAAATGATATTTTATCTCTCACTAATTTATTTTGTATATCATTTTATGACAACATATTAATATTATTGATTGGGTTAGTAAAGTAAACAACATATAATTAATTTGTAATTCATTCAAATTTTTATTTTTATTTTTATTTTTTATTTTTCTTATATTTCTTGAACACCATTGGTAAACAACCATTACTACCACCACCACCACACAAACATCGTCAACCACCACTATCAACACCAAATCAAACACACCATCGTCACATATTAACAATTCGATTTGAAACAATAAGAGAAAGAAATAATAAATTTTCAAAAACAGAATCATTAATAAATTTGTAAAAAAATTCATTACCAAAATAATTCAACAAATTTGAAAACACAAGGAAATTCTAGATTGTGCCTCTTGGGGAAAGATAGAAGAGATAGAATGAGACTTCGATTTTGAAGAAAATGGTGAGGGTGATAGCGGATTGCGAACCACATCTAGATCTAACAAGAAATCAAACAGCCGGCGGTGGTTTTAAGGGGAGCAAACAAAAAAGGAGCGACTAGGGGGAGATGGGTTTTTGTCCGGTGAAATTCGTGATTGGAAAGATGAGGACAATACCGGAGAAGTTGAGGGAAGAAGGGACGGTGACGAAGAAGAAGAGGGAAGAAGTCAACGGCGATCGAAGATGACGGAAGTTGAGTAGTGGCTGAAAAAGGCGTCGGAGAAGAGGAAAGCGCTCAGAAGAAACAAAGGAAGTGGGACGGCGGGGAGGGAAGAGTATGGGTGGGGCGGCGGCTGTGGAGTATCATCCTCTAGTTTACTGTGATATGTGATAGAGAGATTGTGGTGATGGAATGATTATAGGGTTAAAGTTAAATGGGGATATTAAATTAGGATTTTTTTTATTTTATTTTGAGCCCTTTAATATTATGAAATACTCCCTCCGTCTCAGATCATGGGTATATGGGGTGAATTTCACGCTTCTTAAGAAATTTTAAAAAAATGAATAAAAGTTAAATGTGGAATAGGAAATAGTAGTTAAATGTGTGGTAGGAAATAGGAGAGAGAATGTAAAAGTTAAATGTGTGATAGGGAATAGGAGAGAGAATGTAAAAGTTAAAAATATTTAATAGGAGAGAGAATGAGTGTGAGGAATAGTAAGTTAATGATTGGTTTTTTTGTAAATATGTTAACTTTATAAGGGTATAATGAACGGTTTTTTTGTAAATATATGGAGATGATAAGGGTATAAATATATGGAAAACTTTCTATTTAAGGAAATGAACTCTTGGTCTGGGACGGACCAAAAGGGAAAGATGAACCCTTGATCTGGGACGGAGGGAGTATATTTTATAGGTTTGCAGTTTCATTTTTAACATTTTGACCCTTGTAAATTCAAATAATCATCTTATATAAGTCAGGTATGAAATGATATTGCCAAATAAGTAAAAATTAACGAGTCAGCATGCCACGTCAATAAATTTAACGGTGAAATTGATGACAAACAAACGAAAGGACGAAATAATTCACGAAACAATAGTTCATCGACTCTTTAATAAAAAATTGGTTTAATAATAAAAAGGTAAAACTTAAATTAGTTAGAGGACGAAAAATGTAATTTCTCCGAAATATCCTTAATGACCCCGAATGAATGTGAACTATTAAAATCAAAATAAACGGACGAGATTGAGTATTCACTCTACATTTGTGAAATACTCACTCCATCTCAAATATACGTGCACATTTTGTCATTTTTGGCGTTTCAAACCTATGTGCTATTTTCTAAAATGGCAAAAAATCTTTACTATTCCCTCCACTCATTCTCTCTCCTATTTTACTTTTATACTCATAACACCAATCAACTTTAATATTCTCTCCACTCATTCTCTCTCCTATTTTACTTTTACACTCACAACGTTTTCTCCATTAGACCAAGTTCAATAGGTCAACTATCAAAAAACATTCAACTACCCTAATATCACGACACCTCATCTTCTCTTTCCATCCACTTAATCATTCAACTACTTTCTCAACTACACCCCCCACAATAAGCTAGTTTAGTTTAAAATTCAACTCCTCACAACTCATCATTCTATATCCCACTATTTTGAGTGTTTTTTTTTGTGTCCAAATCAAATGAAACTTATATCAATTTGTAGGGGAAAAAAATTGTTAATTTTGGTGAAAAAAAATTAAAATTTTTTTTGAAAAATGAGTGTTTTTTTTTTGTGTATCCAAATCAAATGAAACTTATATCAATTTGTAGGGAAAAAAATGATAAATTTTGGTGATTTTTTTTTTTAATAATTTATTATGAGATAATTGAGCTTAAATAATTGGGTGAAAAAAATGATAAAGTACGGATCAATCAAACGGCGCCACGTGTCATTGAAGCAAAAAAAAAAAAAAGGCTTCATGCGCCTTAACATTCACAAACCAATGCCACGGCGCCACGTGTCCTACAACTTCCTTTTTCAACCGGGTTGAACAATTTCAACTCAACTCTTCAAGTATCCCCTCTCAACTACCCTATTATCCACCCTCAACTAACTTAATCCCTCTCAACTTCCTCATTCAACTCTTTATTGTACATGGTCTTACCCACTTTTCTTAATTTACGCGCAAAAAACCAAACGCGGACATAGGTTTGAGACGGAGGGAGTAGTCATGTACCCACTGGATCATGTCCCTAGCGTTAAGTACGCACGACACCGTTTTGTTGTTCTTCTCCATCTTCCTCCATTCTCACCCATGGCAGCAACTGAGTGAAAGCAATAAAAAATGGGAAGCATAAACAACAAGAACAGACTATTCGGTCCTCACCACAGCTCTCCCTGCACTCGCACTCACCAGATCGGCGCCCTATCCATTGTAATCATCACCTTCTTCTTCACCCGGCTCTTCGACCAGTCCTCCTTCAATCTCCACCAAAATTACAACACCGGTGACGACGTCGTTCGATTCCCGGACGGCGACAGTTCAATTGTGTGGCCCCACAGAGGCTACGGCTCTCACCTCTCCCTCAAGATCTATGTCTACGATGAACACGAGATCGATGGCCTCAAACTACTCATGTACGGTCGAGATGCCAAGATTTCTGCCGATTCTTGCCTCAAGGGCCAGTGGGGCACTCAGGTGTGTGTGAATGTATTTGATCATTTGAACTCTATTTGATGTTTTGGTGTATATTTTTGATTATGATGTTACACTTTTTCGATGATTAATTGCAATATCGAACTTGAATTTCCAATTGATTTGAGTAATTAGTGATTGTTTGGTACAAATGATATTTGTAGTGCCATTTGCAGTATCATGGAATGCTAAATTCGAAACTTGGCGAACAGCCTCTTGGCAATTGTCAGGGAAAGGCTCTAGCAAATGGTTCCCTCTCCCAACCCCCGCTTGGCGCACCGGAGTTTGCCCTTTATGGAATGCTAAATTCATTTTGGGGCAAAAAAAAAAAAAAGGAAAAATAGACATTAATTTAGAGACGGAAGGAGTAGTGATTAGACTTGAGGAAAATCTTTAGAACATCATCATTTTTGAATTTAAACGTCTGACAGGAATTGAGGAGTAATATGTTAAAACTGTTGCCCACAGAAAAGGATAATAAAGTAGAAGAAGAAAGCATGGATGTCGGAAATGGGGTATCCATATAAACAAGCAGATAGCTTATTATCTTTTGATTTAGTTTGAAATAATCTTTACTTGTTAGAATGCGCTGAAAGAAATGAGGTCTCTTGCATATTGTAGGAGAATTTTATTTTGAATTTCTATTGCAAAGCATCCGCAACTAACAACAGTTGTAAGTAATGATCTTATTTCCAATTAAGTTGACTTTTGTCAGAACATTTGTTATTGCTTGAAAAAATTTAGCTTCCATTGATAGCCACGTTCTCTTTATTGCTTTGAATGATTAGTAAGCTCCTGTGCTTATGAGTCTAATATCAAATTGCAGGTTAAAATACACAGGATCCTTTTACAATCAAGGTTTCGAACAAGAAAAAAAGAGGAAGCAGATCTGTTTTTCGTGCCAGCTTATGCTAAATGTGTACGCATGATGGGCGGTCTGAATGACAAGGAGATTAATCAGACTTATGTGAAGGTGATATATCATCTAATATGTTGACATTGTACTCTCTTTAACCAGACTTTTGTGAGCATGAAGCCTCCTTTAAGTGCTTCCAGAATAACTAGATTTAAGCATATAAAATCTCGCTTAGTCTTAAAGTGATTTGTTCTCCCACAGTAGCATGCATTGGCAATTTCATGTTTCCTTTTTCCCATTGGTTTCTGATATTTGCTGTTACCCTTATCTGCAACTTAGGTTTAGAATATGTTCAGAGTTTAGCTTCGTCATTTTCGTAGGATACTTGTCAATTATAGATTGTTTCTTTTTGTCACTTGAAAACCATTAGTATACTCCCTCCGTCCTATAGAACCTTACCCATTTACTATTGGGAACGAGAATTAAATAATAATGTTATAAAAGTAGGTATTGTGAGTGGGTAGGAGAGAGAAAGTGGGGTAGAAAATAGTAAGCAAATAGTTGTTGTGAGTATGACAGTGGGTCCTATTAATAAAGAAGTATTATAAAATTTCCTTTTTAGGAAGTGTGACTTACCAATGGGACACTTAAAATGGCAAAGTTGTCAAGGTTCAATAGGACAGAAGGAGTATCATTTGTTGGCTTTATGCTCACTATTCGTAAGCTGATTTTAATATGATTTTGCTTTCAGGTGTTATCTCAAATGCCATACTTCAGGTTATCTGGAGGTCGCAACCACATATTTGTCTTTCCAAGGTGCAGCTACTTATAATTAATTATTGTTTATCAGTTTTAGGAGTTGTCATGATAAAGTTGTTTGAAAGGATTCTTTGTACTGAATTAATACTTGGGAATAAAGAGTGTACATTATCATCCATTGTCTCCGGACACTTCATTTGCGGAATAAGTTCTTGACTAAAACATAGAAAGGTCACCGAGAACCATTTTTCTCTGGTTTGCCAGCCTCATCAGATGCGATTTTGTTCTGGTGAAACTTTCTTGACAGTGATGTAAAGTCTTATTTTCGATTGCAGTGGTGCTGGGGCGCACTTGTTTAAATCTTGGGCTACGTATTTGAACCGCTCAATAATTCTTACTCCTGAGGTGCAATTCTCTCTCTCTCTCCCTCATCTAAGAAATATGTGCCTATTGAGTGTTAACCGTCTTTAAGCTGCATGCAGTTTGTAAGGGGAAGAAATTTGTACTCAAATACTCGGTCGTGTTGGCTCAAAAATATAACCTTTTCGTTCTGCTTATTTTGACTTGTTCGGTACTCTGGCCTGAGTTGTAATCATAAACAGAATCTTGATCGTCTCCCTTAAATGCTAAAATGTGAATATTGAGATACTTAAGAAACTCTAAAGTTGTCTCCCGTTACCCAATTTTGGCATCAAAATATTGATTATATGACATTTACATATTTAAAAAGAGAACTAAAAATAAACTTCACGACTTCCAGAGCATCCTTCATTAAAGGATCTATATCTGTGGAACCTGGATTGTGTTCTGTAGACAAGAAACAAGTTTTATTTTTGCTCTTAGTGGGAGCTTGGAAGAACAACTTCATATATCTTCTTGAAAATCTAGCTGATTTCGTAGCATCTAAAGAATGAATCTGTTATTTTGTTGTGTGGACTTGGACATGTGACATCACTAGTGTTAGTATCTAATCACTGTGCCATAAGTTTCAACATGTATAGACTAGAGGAGCTGTTAATTAAGCAAAGCTTCTTTATCTTTGTTTCCGTCTCAGTTAGTCTCTCTCTCTCTCTCTCTCTCTCTCTCTCTCCCGTTCTTTCTGCATGACATAATTTAATTTCACTATAATAAGGATGTGCCTGGATGTGTTGTTACATCCATGGTACAGTTGCTTGTCAAATTTCATGGTCCCAATAATGTTACAGGCAATTGGTTTATATTTTTTGCTTTCTGTTTGAGAAATATGGTTCTATAAAAAAGATGATATTGTCCATATCTGAATACAGGGTGACCGTACAGATAAGCGTGACACAAGTGCATTCAATACATGGAAAGATATAATCATCCCTGGAAATGTTGATGATGGTATGACTACTAAAGGACCGAGAGTGGTTGAACCTTTACCATTATCAAAGCGGAAATATTTAGCAAATTTCTTAGGTCGAGCACAAGGAAAACTTGGTCGTCTTCAACTAATAGAGCTTGCCAAGCAATTTCCGAATAAGGTATGTACTTTTCCTCGAGTTTTATCTTAATGTGAAATTATTATTATTATTTCTTTTTTCTTTTTGGAGTTTATTATTTTTCCCTGGATATAATCTTGTCAGAATCTTCTTGTTATTAACTGTTTCATTATTCGTGATGTCTTATGTACCTCTTTATTAGTGTATGACGAGTTAAATGCATCATTGTGGTTCCATAAATATGAATGTTCTTCAAAATTATGTGGAGAAAGAATTTACTTCTCTTTGTTTCCATCATGCTTTGACTTGTCATATATATTATGTTTGGCACAACATGCTCTCTAGATAATCGGATAGATATTTGTCAGTAATTATGGTGGCAGGAGACACATGAAACCAGTATGAGTGGCACATGAAAGAATATAAAGAAAACTATCAATTACTTCTAAATTTCGTGTGAGCAACTGTTTATAAATTCTTGGTCAATTTGACCATATTGACTATGAAAAGTCAAAGTGGGGCTATTTTTTAGATGAAGAGATACAATGCAACATAGGTGCATGCATTGAAAGGACACTTCAAAATGTGAAAATATAGGAATGGTGATACCTTATATTTTCAGACTTCGGCGTATTGCTGTACCCACACTAAATCATATCTTTTTCATTTGGGAGTCTTAGCTGGAGATGGGTACTTAACCTATATCAGTGCATAATAGATTACGATGTTTGTGCATGATTTTGTGCTCAGTTGCTTTATGCACACATGAATATAACTTGTGTGAAAACCTTACCAGCTTTGTGCATTAACTGTTTTCAGTTAATTTGGTATTTGCTCTCTCCAAACTATACGCATATTGATTATATAAACAGTTGGAATCTCCCGAGTTGAAGTTCAGTGGCCCTGACAAATTGGGGAGAAAGGAATACTTTGAACACCTTCGCAATGCCAAGTTCTGCCTAGCTCCTCGTGGCGAGTCATCATGGACCCTTCGCTTTTACGAATCCTTTTTTGTGGTCTCTCTCTCTCTCTTTCTTGCTCTCTCTCTCCTCTCTCTCTCTCTCTCTCTCTCTCTCTCTCTCTCTCTCTCTCTCTCTCTCTCTCTCTCTCTCTTTCTCTCTCTCTCCCTCTCGCTCTCTCTCTCTCTCACACACACACACACACACATACATTGTTCTGTTTTTCTAACATAAAACAATGGCCAATAGGCATGCTAAGCTGAGATTTTCTAAATAATTTATATTTAATTTTTCTTTTGCTCGATAGGAGTGTGTACCAGTAATCTTATCCGATCAAGCAGAATTCCCATTTCAAAATGTGATTGACTACACTCAGATCTCAATCAAGTGGCCATCCTCTCGAACAAGTCCTCAACTTTTGGAGTATTTGGAATCAATACCAGGTTAGCTTCGAGCAGCCTTGAAACATATTTATCTTCATAATGTTAAAATACCATTTTTCATGGATGGTAATGATCGGTTATATCTCAGATAAGCTCATAGAGGAGATGATAGCCAGAGGTAGAAAAGTGAGGTGCTTATGGGTATATTCTGCTGACTCTTGCTCGGCATTTAGTGGCATAATGTGGGAGCTTCAGAGGAAGGTGAGACAATTTCAGCAGTCGGTAGAAACATTCTGGCTACACAATGGTTCTATAGTAAACAGAAACTTGGTTGAATTCAGCAATTGGAAACCACCCATGCCATTGCCTTGATTCCTTGATTCTTTCAGTTTGCCCTGTAGGGACTGTACCACTTCTGTTTTACAAAGTTCTTCTTTTTATAAAGCAACAGTCGGTCCATGCAATTTTCGACGCAATTTTCATCATGGGTCATCCGGAAACAGCCTGTACTAAACACAGGGGCAAGGTTTCGTACATCCGACCCCCCCCCCCTCTTACCCCACTATCGGTGGAAGCCTTTACATCACTGGGGTAATGTTGTTGTTGATGTAACCACAAATCTTTGCTTAGAATTTAGTTTTGTGTCTTATCTTTCATTTAGATGTTCCCTTTAAGTAATTATAAGTAACGTATAGACATTTAGAATTGGGGAAGTATGATTTACCTCCTCAGGTTCTGTGGAATCGCCTGTTGTACGGAACTTTGATAACCGGTATGTGTTTCATCCAACCTTGATTGATCAGGCAACAAAGGTCAGTTGACTCAAACTCGGGACCTATGGTCCAGGTTAGAAATGTCTGTGTTTCATCCACCCTTGATTGATCAGGCAACAAAGGTCAGCTGACTCAAACTCGGGACCTATGGTCTCAGGTTAGAAATGTCTGTGTTTCATCCACCCTTGATTGATCAGGCAACAAAGGTCAGTTGACTCAAACTCGGGACCTATGGTTTCAGGTTAGAAATGTCTGTCACTAGGCTACAAGCTTCTTATCTATGTTACTATAATTATTCTATTAACAGTCTAAAATTTTAAACGTCGGTTCATGTCTTCTTCATCACCACTAGAGACCATAGGCTACAATGAAGACATCAAAATTAGTTGTTCCTGATTCCATAGCCACAACTCCATGTCTCTTCTTAAATTTGGCTTTGATCCTTCTAAAGTCGTTGTCTTTCGGAACGATAAACATTCGTATGATTATCATATAGCTATTTACTCGTCGGAGACAAGAACTTGCAGGAAACTAGGATACACTGTCAAGACACTTGGGAGTGTACTTGAATGGCGCAAAGAAGAAAAAATATTTACTCCCTCTCTATTTCGTAATAATAGTCTCGTTCAAACATTTTAATAATCTATTTTCTTTTCGATCATTAACCTTACAGACTTACTGTTCGGAACGGAATCGAAAAATAATGTTATTAAAGTATGTGTTGTGAGTGGGTAGGAGAAAAAAAATGGAGTAGAAAATAGGGCAAATTGCAATTTAGTAACCTGAGTTTTACCATAAATTGCAATTGGTTATCCAATTTGTCAAAGTTGCGATCCTATTCCTCACTTTGTTGAACCGGAGTAATATTATGTAAAACTCGTTAGCCAGTTAAAAAACTAACGAAATAGGCGGCACCTTTGAATGGTAATGGAGAAGGAAACATTGTTAACTTTTATACATTGAGGGACATGTTTGAATTCATTTTTTGTCATCTCTGTTTGTTTTTGTTAAATCCATTTGTTGAAATGACATAATTGCCCTCTTAAAATCTCATATGTTCTGAATATGCCACCTATTTCGTTAGTTTTGTAACTAGCTAACGACTTTTACATTACATTGCTCCAGTTTAACAAACTGAGGAATCGGATCGCATTTTTGACAAATTGGATAACCAATTGTAATTTATGGTAAAACTCAGGTTAAGAAATTCGCCCTAGAAAATAATAAGTAGGTAGCTGTTGTTAGTGTAACAAGTGTGTCTCATTAATAAATAAGTATTATAAATTTTCTTTTTTAAGAAAATATGACCTATCAATAGAATACCCGAATAATAAAGTGTGTAAGATTTTTTGAGAAGAATGAAGTATGCAACATTTATTATGGACCAGATATAAGATATTCCGTAATCCAATGATCCATTAGGTCATGTTTATTGTGTCAAATTAACTTTAAAATATGATCTATTATTGTTTAAAGTATCTTAGAAAAATAAGTTATGAATATTCTTATACTTTACTTGAAAAATCAAATACTCCCGTACTCCCTTCGTCCCACCCGAAAATGCAAAAAGTTGACATTGCTTGGAAATTATGCAGATGGAAATTATGCTGAGTGTATAGTGTAGTAAATGTTGTGATTATAAAAATTGATGAATGAGAAAGAAATTGATGTAGAGAATAGTTAGTGAATAGTTATTGAGAGTATGACAAGTGGATCTCACGAATAAAGAAATATTAAAAAATTTAAATTTTGTAAGTGTGCATTTTTAAATGGAACATCCAAAATGAAAATTTGTGATTTTTTGGTGAGACGGAAGGAGTATCATTTAATTATTAATTATGTTGTTTTTCATTCCAAGGTATCTATAGAAGAATTGGCAAAAGATATTTATTTCATTATTCAACTGAGTATTTATATACAAAAGTGTAGACAACAATACATTGATTTAAGAAAGATTATGAACAGAAGTGGAAGTGCATCAGTTGCGTGTATCTGTCTGATGGTTCTTGGTGTGAGGCGGCCGCATGGTGCTGAGGGAGGCGGCCGCATGAGAGGCAGTAACATCAGCAGTGGTTTGGACAGGATGAGGCGGGCGCTTGGTATTATGTGAGGCGGGCGCCTCATTCTGTAATGGAGATATTACTGTATCTTTATCACGCCCCTGCAAGATGGACGATCTTGAAAGGCCAATCTTGGATAGTAACTCTTGAAACTTGGCACGAGGGAGTGATTTAGTCAGGATGTCCGCCAATTGATCGCTTTCGAGAGATGTGTGTGACACGTAGATTCTACGACTTTGAACATTTTCGCGAACAAAATGATAATCCAAGCCGAGATGTTTCATTTTGGAGTGAAATCTCGGATTCGCAGCTACATATGTCGCGCCCATGTTGTCGCAATAAATTATCGGAGTGTTGGAAAGATGAACCTGGATTTCTTTGAGCAGATTTTGAAGCCAAAGGACTTCAGCGGTTGTTGCGGCGGCGCTTTCGATACTCCGCTTCCGTGGATGATCTAGCGAGGGTGCGTTGTTTGCGAGAGCTCCGTGAGATTGGATTTTTTCCTAGGTAAACAATATACCCGGTGGTGGAGGTGTAGTTGTCTTTGTCTCCCGCCCAATCCGCATCCGTAAATGCGTGTAAGGTAGGAGGGGAATTTTTGTGAAGAAGTAGACCATGATGAGAGGAACCAACAAGATAACGCAAAACACGTTTTAAGGCTGCCCAATGAAGATCTGTGGGGCAGTGCATGTATTTAGAGAGTTTGTTCACAGCAAAGGAGATGTCAAGCCGTGTGAGCGAGAGGTATTGGTGGCCCCCAACAAGAGCCCTATATTCAGTAGTATTCGAAATAGGAGAGCCACCGTGAAGAGAGAGAGGTGGATTTCCAGTGGGCTACGGGAGTAGGAACCGGTTTTGCTTCGGTCATGTGAGCACGAGAAAGAAGATCTTGAATGTATTTGTGTTGAGATAAGAGAATACCTTCGGGATGAGGAAGTACTTCTACCCCAAGAAAGTAAGAGAGGGAGCCTAAGTCCTTAAGGGAAAAACGAGATGCAGAAGAGGAAATAAAGGAGGTAAGAAGGGTGGAATTTGAGCCGGTAATAATGATATCGTCAACGTAAACAAGGAGAAAGATTGAACCAAGAGTATGTTTATGATAGAATAGTGAGGAGTCGGAAATACACTTGGAGAAACCGATGGAGAGAAGATAGGATTTGAGCTCGTTGTACCAGGCACGTGGTGCTTGTTTGAACCCATATAGGGCTTGGCGAAGTTTGCAAACATGTGTAGGATGAGTGGAGCTAATGAAACCCGGAGGTTGAACCATGTATACATCTTCTAAAAGAGTACCTTGTAAAAAGGCATTATTGAATATCAAGGTGACGTAGTGGCCAGTTTTGTGAGAGAGCAAGGGAAAGAATTGTGCGAATTGTGGCGGGTTTGACAACGGGGCTAAAGTTTTCGGAATAGTCTAGGCCGGGACGTTGGTGAAACCCTTTGGCAACAAGTCTAGCTTTATGACGATCTACGGAGCCATCGGGGTTATATTTGGTACGAAAAACCCATTTACATCCCACAAGATTTTGAGAAGAGGAGGGAGGAATAAGGTCCCAAGTGTGGTTTTTGATAAGCGCATCATATTCGGATTGCATAGCAGTGCGCCAAATTTGGCTTTTGAGGGCTTGTGTTATGGTAGTAGGTTCAGTTGTGGGGGAAGCAGGAAGGTGGGCATGGAGATTCATTTTAGTGAGAGGTTTTCTAATGTTGTTACGAAGGCGAGTAATTGGGCCGGATGGAAGGGGTGGAGGGGGTGGAATAGGTGATGAGGTGACAGTGGGTATGTTGAGAGATTCGGTTGAGAGAGGGAAATTAGGTGTATTCTTTGGATGAATTATGGGAGGTAGTGGTAATGTTGTGTCCAAGTTTGTGGAGGGTTTGAAGAAATATTTGTAGGAGATGAAGCAGGAAGTATGGAAAGTTGAGAATTACACCAGGCATCAATATATTCAGAGGTGATATTAGGGTTAGTTTGTGGTAGGGAAGAGAAGGGAAATTTGTCTTCCACGAACTTGACATGACGTGATGTGAAGATTTTGAGAGAAGAAGGTTCAAGACAATAATATGCACTTTGAGACGGAGAATAACCAACAAACACACAAGGGGAGGATCGAGGTTCAAGTTTATTTGTAGTATAGGGGCGAAGCCAAGGATAGCAAAGGCATCCAAAGCTTCGTAATTTAAGATAGTTGGGTGGTTGTTTGTGAAGGTATTGATATGGTGATTGGAGTTGTAAGGTGGCGGTTGGCATGCGATTGATTAAATAGCATGCAGTTGTAAAGGCTAGAGACCAATACTTTCGAGGCATAGAAGAGTGGGTAAGGAGAGAAAGCCCAGTTTCAACAATGTGACGATGACGTCTTTCAGAGTACCCGTTATGTTCGGGAGTATGAGGGGAGAGGTTAAATGATTTATACCATGAGAAGCAAGAAGAGGGCGTAAGCGATATACTCACCACCATTGTCACTGAAAATAGTGAGAATTGATCGATTAAAATATTTTTCAACAAGGAGTTTAAATCGAGAAAAAATGGTGGTGGCATCATTTTTATGTTTTAGTGGGTAGAACCAAATGTATTTAGAAAAATGGTCTACGAAGATGATGTAATATTTGAACCCATCGTAGGAGGTAATGGGGGAGGTCCATACATCACTGTAAGGAATGTCAAGCGGGCCAAAAGACTGAATAGAATTTTCATTGAATGGCAACTTGTGACTTTTATTCTGATCACACGAATTACATTGAAAGGAAATAGAAGTAGGAATACGTAAATTAAAATGATTACTGATATGTCTTAAAATGGAGTAAGAGGGATGACCAAGACGGTGGTGCCAATTTGAAGCGGATGTAAGATGAGCAGAGAGTGTTGAAGGTGGAGAGGGTTGCCATTCATATACCCCAGATTTAGTTTTGCCTTGGAATAGAAGTGCCCCCGTTGAAAGATCCTTCACAAAATAAGAATGAGGTAAAAATGTGATGGAGGCATTATTATCAAAGCAAAATTTAGAAATCGAGATTATATTGCGAGAAATAGATGGGACATGAAGAATATTATTAAGATGAAGAGTAGTAGTAGGGGTAAGAAGGGAGGTTGAACCGGTATTTGAAATGTGGAGACCCGAGCCATCACCGATGAGTAGTTCTTCGGTGTCGTCGTATGGAGAATGAAGGGCCAAATTGTCTAGATCACTAGTCGCGTGATGCGTAGCACCACTGTCGAGAAGCCAAGCCGGGGAGGAGGGTTTCACGGTAGTAGCAACATGAGCACTGGGATTATGGAATGGCTTGGGAGACTGGCGAGAGTTTCCAGAGTTATTGGGAGGAGGGGTGGGAATTACAGCATGTGGGTATTGAGAGCGGAAGACTGGACATTGAGATAAATAATGACCCGGGGTGTGGCACCATTGACATTTGCCTTTAAAGGAAACTTGTGGTCGAGAAGAAGAGTTGGCAGAATAGGGATTTGGGTTAAGATTTGGTGTGGGCGACGGCAGTGTGGGGAGTATTTTTGGTAGTGTTTACGAATTTGTGGTTTTGCAAGATAGTTGGCTGTGACGGGGAATGGAGAGATGGATTTAGATTGGTCTTTGAGAGAGTTCCTTATTTATCAATTTCTCGTGAAGTTCATCAAAAGAAATCGGAGTGTCGCGACTTTGAACCGCAGTTATAACACTCTCATAAGCGGGATCATTTAGTTGATCAAGTACACGATCAACTATATCATCATCATCTAGGGGTCGACCAAGGGAGGCAAGGTGGTCGGTGCACGACTTTATGTCTTGCATGTATTCAGAGATTGTGCGAGAACCCTTGGTTATGGAACGGATGCGGTCCTTAAGTTGTTTAAGATGGCCTTTGGAAGGGTTAGCGTAGGTTTTGGCTAATGTTTTCCAAGCGGCTAGGGATGTGATGCACTGTGATATAAGAGGGACGAGAGAGGGAGAGAGAGTTCCAGCAAGGGCTCCAAGAATGAGCTTATCTTGTCGGAACCAGGTTGCATAGGCTGGGTTTTGGGGTAGGCTCGGCAACTGTGGTGTTGGTGACTGGAGTAGGAGGGGTGTCATCATCTGTGGTGGTAGAGGCGGCGGGATTTGTGGCTGGTAAATGTTTGGAAGGAGCAGGGTGAGACCCATCAATGAACTTATGAAGGTCATGGCCTAAGAGGGTAGCTTCCATTTGGATTTTCCATGAGAGATAGTTGGTAGAGGTTAGTTTGAGAATGTGGGAGAGTGAAACGACTATGAGAGGAACAGTGGGTTCAGCTGAATTGGGAAGGAGGGTATGATCAGCAGTGGCCATGGAGAGAGAGAGGAAATTAGGGATTAGTTGAAAAAGAAATTTGGATCCTTTATTTTTGCTCTGATACCATATAGAAGAATTGGCAAAAGATATTTATTTCATTATTCAACTGAGTATTTATATACAAAAGTGTAGACAACAATACATTGATTTAAGCAAGATTATGAACAGAAGTGGAAGTGCATCAGTTGCGTTGGAAGTGCATCAGTTGCGTGTATCTGTCTGATGGTTCTTGGTGTGAGGCGGCCGCATGGTGCTGGGGGAGGCGGCCGCATGAGAGGCAGTAACATCAGCAGTGGTTTGGACAGGATGAGGCGGGCGCTTGGTATTATGTGAGGCGGGCGCCTCATTCTGTAATGGAGATATTACTGTATCTTTATCAGTATCCCTTGATTTAGAACCTAGGGTAGAATATCATGTATGCGTTATATTTTTCATCTCTATGTTTAAGCTGCTAAGCCAATAAGATTGGAGCTACTAGGCGTGGGGCCAATCTGATGAGTGGAAAAGAACAGCACAATGGTAGACCGCGATGCAGAGAAGTCATACTCAAAGACACATTGATATAGGGCAGTGGTCCAACTGTCAACATTTGCTGCATTTAGCTTTTAAACGGCCGTTACAAAATTTTTCGATATATATATTCTCTCTTTCTCACCTGCGGTAGTTGAACTCCCCACACTGAGGTTACAATACCTAATGGGCTTTGGCCCAGTGGTACTGGCGTTGCTTTGGTGGCCTCCCGAAGGGGAGGTCACCGGTTCGATTCCCCTCAAGGGGAATCCTTGTGGTTTATGTTCCTATCCTGGGTTTCAGGGTCCTTAGGAGTCCCCCGGGCACATCCATTCAGTTAAGAAAACAGCATTACTGGGCTTGCAACCTCAGTGTGGGGAGTTCAACTACCGCGTTGTAGGAGGGCTCCCTTGGGGCCAGGAGTATAAGGGGTGCTGTCACCCTGGCTGATTTGGGCATATCCGCGATTTACCTCCGCTAGGACACTGTGGGGCCGGTAGCTAGTGGTCCAGAAATAACCCGGCGAAGCTGGGGAACCTGGGTAAAATCAAAAAAAAAAAAAAAACTATTTAAACACAATACCTAATGGGCCATGGCCCAGTGGTATCATGGGTGGCCTTCCTTCGGGGAGGTCGCCGGTTCGATTCTCCTCGGGGAATCAATGTGGTTTAATTTCATATCTTGGGTTTCAGGGTCCTTAGGAGCTCCCTGGGCACATCCGTGCAGTTAAGGAAGCGGCATTGCTGGGCTTGCAACCTCAGTGTGGGGAGTTCAACTACCGCGTTGTAGGAGGGCTCCCTTGGGGCCAGGAGTATAAGGGGTGCTGCCACCCTGGCTGCATTGGGCATATCCGCGATTTACCTCCGCTAGGACACCGAGGGGCCGGGAGCTAGTGGTCCAGGATTAACCCGGCGAAGCTGGGGAACCTGGGTATCAAAAAAAAAAAAACTATTTAAACACAATACTCCCTCCGTCCCGCTATAATACGCACTTTTATTATTGACGCAAAAATTAAGGTAAAAGGTAAAAAAGGTGATATGTTGTGAGTGTAGATGGTTGGGTAGGAAAGAGAAAGTGGAGTAAGTGGGTAATGGTTGTGAGTAGAGAGGAGTGAGTTCCATTTCTATTTTAGAAAAGTGCAGATTATTGTGGGACGTCCAAAAGAGGTCTTTTTGCAGATTATCATGGGACGAAGAGAGTATTTAAAAAAATAAAAAATAAGTTAAAGGATATATTATAAATATAAAAAATAAAATAAAAAAGGAAATAAGAGAGAGCAATAGGAAATAAATTATTATTGTGATTATAACAAGTGTCATTATATTATATGTAAAATTATAAAATCTTTTCATTAGTACAGTTTGACACGAAATGAAAAGGACAAAAATTACAAAGAGTCCAATTTAAAATGAGTTGGGGGAAGTATATACTCTATACTCCTTCGATCCGTCCGATGCTTCAACATTTTGATAAAGCATGTAAATTAAGAAAAGTAATGAGTGGGAGAAGAATTATGAGAGATAAGAAGTGAGTGAATATAACAAGTGAGACCCACAATTTAAATATGTAAGGAGAAAAAGTTAGTAAATATGATAAGTAGGTCCCGCAATTTAAGTATGTGAGTGGGGTTGAAAAATGGGGCCCACATTTATTATCATTTTAGAAAAGGTGAAGCTTCTATCGAAATACTCATTTGAGTAAAAGGTGAAGCTTCGAATGAGACGGGTAGATGGAGGGAGTAATGCATATCGTAAATGGTTATTTTAATTAAGACGGTGGACTAGATGGTAATAATCTAGTTCCTTCTACCACTATTTGTAACGGTGGCTGCTTTTTCCGTCAAACGTGCTTCACACGTGACTCAACACCCCTCATGCGCACACCTCGCCGTATCAATCTCGTGCCAAAATTAGAGCACTACTCAAATATATTATCAAAAGATATTTTTTAAAAATTGCATAAGGCTAATTAAATATTTATAATTTATGTCAAAATTATTTTAATATATACATGACAAATATGTGATTTTGAGAATTGCCAAAATTAATATTTTTACAAGGAAATATTTTAATTAAAAAATAGGAAAAATTGCAATTTGATTACTATATTTGTGTTACTTTTGCAATTTGCTTTTCAATATTGAAAAAGTTGTAATCTGATTATCAAAATTGACATTTTGTTGATAATTGGTGTAAAAACTAACAAAATGCTAGTTTTTTTTTTTACGAAATCTAAGTCATGCGCCATATACTTGGATTTTTAAGAGTAATAATGGTTATTTCACATTCATTTCAACCCCAATACCACCAACCACCACCGCTATTAGCACCACTGTCACCACCACTCACTGTTTTACGTGTTTTTTTAATTAATCTATAATTTTAATTTTTTTTCATTAACCAAGAGCTATAAAGCTAACAATTTTGATGTTAAAGAGAAATTAATTCATTTTTTCCTTGCGAAATTATTAGAATTTCCGTTAAAAAGTTATTGCATGGCACATAACTTTAATTCTGTCAAAAACTAACAATTAGTTAGTTTTTACACCAATATGCAATGAAATGTCAATGTTAGAAATCGACTTGCAATTTGCCCTAAAAAATATTATAAAGATTGTTGACAATTCTTCACTAATGCATATGTTGCATATGAAGTTGTCAATTATTTTAAAGAAAACTTCACTTATTTGTACATGTTTGGTGAAAATATTATAAATATTTTCACATTCAAAAATGTAAATTTATTATATTCATATTAAAAAAAATACAAAATTTATTAAGAAGCTGTGATTTATGGCTTGTATTTGTAGGTGTAAGAGATAGTGAGCCTTGGATATAAAGTTAGGAAATATAAGAAGTTAAATCATACTTAAATCCTAATTTCTTGATATCCTTGTTGTATTATGATTAGAACTATCCCGCGTATGTATGTCGAGGAAGCGTGCTCCTCATCATAGTCGTTGCTTTGTTTGTTGGTCGGTATAGACGCTATGTCGGGCAGGTGATGTCATCAGAGGTAGGGAAGGTCCACTCCCTCTATTATCATCAATATAGCCTTAGCATGCGTAAAACGTGGTTGATAAGACCATGACAAACCTAGGCCTAGGTCCTAGTCGACTCAAGGGATTTATAGTCGTTTTAGTCTTATGACTAGCTCTTCAGATCCAGGTCGATATGATGTATTACGTCGATGACAAATATAGGTAGGAAAATGTATTTCATATGTCGTATTTAGGAATTCTGAATATTTTTCCATTAGGTTCAATCTTTTGGGCTTTGTTCATTTTATAACCCATGATTGTACATAGTTTATAACGTTCACATGGTTTACTTATATACTTCATCCATTCACAAACGAGAGTGCTATTCTTTTTTAAATAATCCAATTAAAGTGTCCACTTTAATTTCATGTTTTTTTCTTTAGCAATCTTTTATTTCATGGTAAGAAAAGATGGATTGTACACATAAAATTTATTCTAAACTCTTCCTAGATTTAATTTTGTTCATAAATTTGACTTTATAAGAAGTGATTTTTTTTTCAATTTATTTTTGGATTAAATATTTAATTTGTACCATTACAAAACTAGATCTCTTCATTTTTATTTTTATATTCATATTTTCTCCGTACCAGCTTAATGTTATTGGTTTTGTTTTGTACGAAAATTAAGAAAAAAATAAATATTGTGTGCATGAAAAATAAAGTTGGTATGAAATAGCAAGCGAGTTGTTATTTTGAATATAACAAGTGGATCCCATTATCAATTTTAAAAATAATTTAAATTAAAAACTTTATCCTGAAATATATTCTAAAACAAATTAAAAAGAAAGTAAAAATATTAAATCGTGACGGATGTCCTATTTTTTAGGTCGGCCCAATTATTACTAGGCCCAAAGCCCATCAACACGATCAGTCGACCTAAGCTCATTGTCCGACCTACGAGGTCCCGACCTAGCTTGGTCCGACTCTACGATCCAGGTTCTATTTCGGGTGCGGCCCACCCTCGCCATTAGTCGAGTCGACCTAGTCCCAACATGCGACCTCGACTTACTCATCGGTCAGTCGACCTAAGCTCAACAGGCGACCTCGACCAACAAGCGTCGACCTAATCGGACCTAGTCCCAACAGCGACCTCGACTTACCCGAAAGCGTCGACCTAATCGACCTAAGCTCAACAGGCGACCTCGACCAACAAGCGTCGACCTAATCAACCTAGTCCCAACAGGCGACCTCGACTTACCCACCAAGCGTCGACCTAATCGACCTAAGCTCAACAGGCGACCTCGACCAACAAGCGTCGACCTAATCGACCTAGTCCCAACAGGCGACCTCGACTTACCCAGCAAGCGTCGACCTAATCGACCTAAGCTCAACAGGCGACCTCGACCAACAAGCGTCGACCTAATCGACCTAGTCCCAACAGGCGACCTCGACTTACCCAGCAAGCGTCGACCTAATCGACCTAAGCTCAACAGGCGACCTCGACCAACAAGCGTCGACCTAATCGACCTAGTCCCAACAGTCGACCTGGACCTACCCATCAAGCGTCGACCTACAGAAGCAGTCAGGTCGACCTAGTCCCAACAGGCGACCTCGACCAACAAGCGTCGACCTAATGGGTCCAGACGTACGCACCACTCTTTCCATAACTGGTTTCCTACAAATCAGGAGCCATTCCAGGACACGCTCTCCAATCATGTAACTGTCCCTTGAATTACGGAGCTCATGCAGTCATACCAAAAATAACCGCCATCATCATGGAGCTATAAATACACAACCACTACGACGGTTTTGAGGTAACTGCCATTTTGTTATCTGAATTCACTATTCAATACATTTTGAGCTATAATATACCGTTATCTTACTCTCACGCCCGAGTGTCTTCGCCGGAGACACATCCGGCTAGTCGTGGGTTCTGATTTCAGGTCAAGGAGCCAGGTGATTAATCTTGCCACGTGGAGGATTATTGATAAGCACAATTCCTGCAGCATCAGTTTGGTTCCATTGCCGGGAATACGTGCATACTTGACCTCGAAAACTTCTTTCAACCCACAACCAGAGGAAAGGGAAAGAGTTGTTCTTGTGGTCGCCGGAGAAAGATCAAGGTCGCCGGAAAATCTAATCAAAGAATAAACTTGCTCAGATGCTCTCAGATCTACCTTGCTTCAGGGCTTGACGCCACGAAGAGGGGAAATAAAGAAAGAATACGGAAATTTGCAACATTAAGAGACGATTTGAACAGCCAGAGATAAACCGTCAATGACAAGGGGTCAACAACTCCTTCGTCTGTTGCCATGGACGAGCGCAGAAAATTTGTCACTGAGAAGATTTAACTTGAAGGCTCTTAGGCGGCGGTATAACCAATCCTTGATTGGTCACGATCCTCTCCACTAACCAGGTGCCTTCATTCCATTAATATGGTTTCTCATATCACCTGTTAACACCTGAACTTTCGAATCCCTAATGCATTGCCGATATTTACAAATTAGATACAATAATATTATTTGGACATTTATAAAAAGTCCTAATTTCAACCACTGAAAATATGTAGAAAAATATATGCATATATTGCTGCCAATTTACTGATCCCATTCTACCTTCAGCAGTCTTCTGATTACTATTTTCACAGCCTTCAGTGGCTTCCTGATGGTTTCTTTCTCTTTTCCTTGACAAAATTTTCATGCAAAATTTCAATGACATCGCAGCGTTATACCTTCGCCCGACTCTTTTTTACTAAAAACTGGCCTAACCAGCCTCCTACGCTTGCCTGAGCTAACTGTCGGAGAACTATCAACCTTTGCATTCCCAACTGCTGCCTTGCCTACCAGGGACTCCGTCTTGCATCCTCTACAAGTCGTTTATATGCAGAGATCTCATTGCAGACCATGTTGCAACGTGGCCATTATGTTTTCTACTGATGTATCCATATCAGTTGCATCATCTATGATATCAGTATCATCATCTTGATCGTGCATTCGAGCTTCCGGAGCTGAAGTCAATCAGGCAAAAACGCTTTTTCTCCTATTATTTGTGTAGGAAAACTTTACTTTCATGACTTCGACAAAAATTGTTGTCCTGATCAATTGGGTCTCTGCGAGCTTCTGAGAAAGAAGCCCCACTCTGCATCTTATCCCAGCCCACATCAAATAAAGTTGTTTCAACCTTTGAAGGAGGGAAATGAGCTGGAGGGTCTGGATAGAATGACAAACTAATACCTTCTTGGATAGCAGTTTTAAACTCGCTATTTTCGGAATATCCGTTCATTGTGGAAGAATTGAGTTTTCTGTAGGAGGCTTCATGATGACTAGGCAATGAATGTGCATCTCCATAATCAACAGTATCAAAGTATCTCCCAGCCTTCTTGATAATCCTCTTGTCACATCAGGTCCACGAGGCCTCCTCCTCATAGCATCCTCACGATGCTTTGCCACAGAGTAATATTGACTCGAAAGTCAGGAAAATGTTTATGCTGTGCTGAAAAATTGGCACCAAATTGACCGTCCTGGTTCTTTTGATGCTTCTGATGATTATCACTCACGGGAACTTTCTGTAGCTCTTTATCAGAGAGAAGAGATGTTAGAACGCAGAAGAATGAGGCAACTTTTCTTGTTAAGCTTGCTGCAAGAACTACACCAAAAGGCCTTCATTGCCTCTCATGAGGTTGACAGCTGAATATTTTGCCTTAAAACCTGAAGATCCCCAGTTGTGGATTCAACCATTTCCACTGCATTGGTTAGCATGCAATTGTGTCGGGACGAAGAGTTCTTGACCTTGCCCAACTACCTATCACCAAATCGTTAAGAAAGCCTCGCTCAATCAGACAAACTCCGACCCTTATCAGGTGCATTGGTTCCACATCTATACTCAGTTTTCTGAATCCAATTTACAGCATAACAATGTGCTCGTCTATATTATTTACAAATTATACTACATGTATCTATGACTGATTATTTGCATTTGTGCGAGGCAACAATAATCAAGGAGAGCAAAGGGCCAACGAGCAAATATAGCAGCCCACCTCTCTGCATTCAACAAAGCAACCCCGTCAAGCTGCACGCACCCATGCTCAAATTACAGGCGCATGACAAGCAGCAGGGGTCTTTATTCGCATAAGTAGTCCGCCTTTTTAACACAAAAAGGTTGTACAAGGCGTACCGTGGAAATGACCCTTCGAAGCATCACATGAGCTCGAACAATAAGATCAATTTCCAGGTCCCCAAGCAGCAGGCCAGCCCGTTACTTCAACTATGATAGCCCACAATATGGAACAGGTCGACAAGCACAGAAAAAGGCATGACAGGGACCACGACACAGAGACCGACTCCACGAGCAACAAGAAAATTGCCTTCAGGGTTATCTCTCCACTCTCTTTCCAAAGACGAATTTCAATATTCAGAGGAATCGATTATTATGATGAACGAGAAAGAAAGCTAAGCTGCGCACATCCTTAATCAGACAGACTGGCTCTTCGCCATCGGTAGCTCGCAGGTCGAGCAGAAATTGGCACATATAGCTCGCAGGTCGAGCTTAGATAGTTTAAAAACCAACAACTCAATTGAGAAATCGCTCGTGGCCCAAATAAAAGAGCAAACTTACAAGCACCTCAAAATAGCTGGAAGAAGCAAACTACAAGAGGCCGAACAACTATGGGTTTATACTCACATCTCAGCCGAGCTGCACACATATATGCACATGTTGACAAGTAAGCCTTCAAGCGCCCAAATAATTAACGGGCTCACCTCTCGCTCAACGAGCACCACCAACAACACTGGCATTGGCACACTCATCAATTAAACCTTATTAAAGATCTTCTTCGAACAAATACTCGCAGGTCGAGCAGAGATCGGATGGAAGCTCTCACATATCAACCGAGCTACCCACATCCTTATTTGGCCCAGACTAGCCGACCTTGGTGATCGGATCAGCGATATCACCAAGTATTCTTCTTTGAGGACTTTAGTCGAACAACTGAGAAGCAGCTCGAAATATGGTAAGAGCAACATAAGAAATCCTACCACCAGCACGAGTTCGAACAACAGACAGAATTTAGACGAAGCAAACAACTAACATTGCAAGCCGAATACGCAAAAATGGGGGTAGCGCCGACCACTTGCCCGGGTTAAACAACCAGAAAACCAAGACTCTGGTCGATTGTAGCAAAGTTAAAGTGCGAGCATATCTCCTAGCCAGAAAAGGACGAGCACCTTACCCGGCTCAAAGTCGTCAAATCCGTTTGGTCGTTATCTTCAATCCAGGATCACCACACGCGGCTGAATTATTGGCGACACAGGCAGTATAGTCGGTACATACTGATTTACCTCCAAAGCTCGGATATCTCTCTCTCTCTCTCTCTCTCTCTCTCTCTCTCTCTGCCAGTTGACGGCGGATCACCTTTTGATTTCGATCGAATTTCCGACCTATGCAAAGTCACTTGCCGGTTGTGCGAATCCTTGGCATTACCAAGTGGATACAGACATGTACAAAACATGGTTACGTGGCTATTTGTGGCAAAGTCGGGGGCCGCTTAAAATTGCACTCTCCATTGTTCAAATAAAGTGTTTTGCTTAGGATCAAGTCGGTCTTAGGGAATTGGGGGCCATTCTTTGGAGTTAAAAATTCGTCATTGATCAACTCTTGTTATCTCAATCGAATTTCAATCGGCTCCTCTTAAAGAACCGTCGAAAGAACAATTAACTTTGCTCATCGATCCGGCTCAAATTTGGTCAGGTCGACCCGAACTCAACTTGGTCACCTCGAACTTACAACAAATCTCGTTTCTTAACAGGCTCGACTCCTAGTCAGCCTCGTTCCTCAACAGGCTCGAATCCTAGTCAGCCTCGTTCCTCAACAGGCTCGACTAACAGCCTCGTTCCTCAGCCGAGGCTCGACTCTGAGTCGGCCTCGTTCCTCAGCAGAGGCTCGAATCCTAGTCGGCCTCGTTCCTCAGCAGGCTCGACTAACGGCCTCGTTCCTCAGCCAGGCTCGACTCCTGATCGGCCTCGTTCCTCGACGAGCTCGACTCTAGTCGGTCTCGTTCCTCAGTAGGCTCGACTCCTAGTCGGCCTCGTTCCTCAACGAGGCTCGACTAACGGCCTCGTTCCTCAGCGAGGCTCGACTCTTAGTCGGCCTCGTTCCTCAGCAGAGCTCGAATCCTAGTCGGCCTTGTTCCTCGACGAGCTCGACTAACAGCCTCGTTCCTCAACAGGCTCGACTCCTAGTCAGCCTCGTTCCTCAACAGGCTCGAATCCTAGTCAGCCTCGTTCCTCAACAAGCTCGACTACTTCGGCCTCGTTCCTCAGCAGGCTCGACTCCTAGTCAGCCTCGTTCCTCAACAGGCTCGACTCCTAGTCAGTCTCGTTCCTCAACAGGCTCGAATCCTAGTCAGCCTCGTTCCTCAACAGGCTCGACTAACAGCCTCGTTCCTCAACAGGCTCGACTCCTAGTCAGCCTCGTTCCTCAACAGGCTCGAATCCTAGTCAGCCTCGTTCCTCAACAGGCTCGACTCCTAGTCGGTCTCGTTCCTCAATAGGCTCGACTCCTAGTCAGTCTCGTTCCTCAATAGGCTCGACTCCTAGTCAGTCTCGTTCCTCAACAGGCTCGACTAACAGCCTCGTTCCTCAGCGAGGCTCGACTCCTGGTCGGTCTCGTTCCTCAACAGGCTCGACTCCTAGTCAGCCTCGTTCCTCAACAGGCTCGACTAACAGCCTCGTTCCTCAACAGGCTCGACTCCTAGTCAGTCTCGTTCCTCAATAGGCTCGACTCCTAGTCAGCCTTGTTCCTCAACAGGCTCGACTCCTAGTCAGCCTCGTTCCTCAACGACTCCTAGTCAGCCTCGTTCCTCAACAGGCTCGACTCCTAGTCAGCCTCGTTCCTCAACGAGGCTCGACTCTAGTCGGCCTCGTTCCTCAGCGAGGCTCGACTAACGGCCTCGTTCCTCAATAGGCTCGACTCCTAGTCAGTCTCGTTCCTCGATAGGCTCAACTCCTAGTCAGCCTCGTTCCTCAACAGGCTCGACTCCTAGTCAGCCTCGTTCCTTAACAGCCTCGACTCTTAGTCAGCCTCGTTCCTTAACAAACTCGACCGATGTTCTAAGTCGACCTCGTTCTTAAACGAGGTCAGACCAAAGATTTAGGGCGGCCTCGTTCTTTAAACAAGCTCGATTAAAACATTAGTCGGCTTCGTTAAATTGCCAGCCCATTCTCCATCCATGGACTTCGGTCGATCTTGAATCAACGTGGACTGTCGGCCTCAGCGCATCGATCTCCCCCCTTAGTGTTCTTCTCCTCGGCCTCTTTAAGATCTACTAGGGCCTTGTCCACATCGGACCACCGCATGACCTCTCTCCTAAGCTTCAGAGAATCATAGGCTATATCCAGATCTGGCCGTCGAAACAATTAAAAGGTCGAGATTAAGCCACATCATCAATGGTCGATCATCTAGCTGTTCGGGCATCTAGACACGACCTACTCAAGTCTCCGTCAAATTTCTTATAACTTCTGGTCGACAAAGTCAACTCGAGAAAGTTGGGGGCAGCGAGCGGAATAAAAATGACGGGCTAGGCCCCAGCAAGCCAATTATTCGGACATTATTGCCGCCACATCTCTATTAGGTCGGCCCGATTATTACTAGGCCCGAGGCCCGTGACACGATCGGTCGACTAGCTCGTTGTCAGGCCTACGAGGTCCCAGGCCTAGCTTGGTCCGACTACGATCCGGGTTCTATTTCGGGTGCGGTCCGGCCACGCCCGTTAGTCGGAGTCGACCTAGTCCCGACATGCGACCTCGACTTACTCATCGGTCGAGGTCGACCTAGCTCGACGGGCGACCTCGACCAGCAAGCGTCGACCTAATCGACCTAGTCCCAGACGGGCGACCTCGACTTACCCGTGAGCGTCGACTGTCGACTAAGCTCGACGGGCGACCTCGACCCGACAAGCGTCGACCTAATCGGCCTAGTCCCGACATGCGACCTCGGACTTACCCGCTGACGTCGACCTAATCGACCTAAGCTCGACGGGCGACCTCGACCCGACAAGCGTCGACCTAATCGACCTAGTCCCGACGGGCGACCTCGACTTACCCGGCAAGCGTCGACCTAATCGACCTAAGCTCGACGGGCGACCTCGACCCAGCCAGCGTCGACCTGTCGACCTGAGTCCCGACGGGCGACCTCGACTTACCCGGCAAGCGTCGACCTAATCGACTGGCTCGACGGGCGACCTCGACCCAGCGGCGTCGACCTAATCGACCTAGTCCCGACGATCGACTGGACTGCCCGTGACGTCGACCTACGAAGCGGTCGAGGTCGACTAGTCCCAACAGGCGACCTCGACCGACGAGCGTCGACCTAATGGGTCCCGGACGTACGCGCCTCTTTCCATAGCTTGGTTTCCTACAAATCGGGGAGCCATTCCGGGACACGCTCTCCCGATCATGTAAGCTGTCCCTTGAATTACGGAGCTCGTGCGGTCATACCAAAAATAACCGCCATCATCATGGAGCTATAAATACACAACCATTACGACGGTTTTGAGGTAAGCTGCCATTTTGTTATGCTGAATTCACTATTCAATACATTTTGAGCTATAATATACCGTTATCTTACTCTCGCCAGAGTGTCTTGTAGGAGACACATCCAGGCTAGTCGTGGGTTACGATTTCGGAGTCGAGGCCCGGGTGATTAATCTTCTTGCGCGTGGAGGATTATTGATAAGCGCGGTCTGCTGACGTCGGTGTGCGTAGAAAAATAAAGTTGGTATGAAATAGCAAGCGAGTTGTTATTTTGAATATAACAAGTGGATCCCATTATCAATTTTAAAAATAATTTAAATTAAAAACTTTATCCTGAAATATATTCTAAAACAAATTAAAAAGAAAGTAAAAATATTAAATCGTGACGGATGTCCTATTTTTTATTTCGAACTAAACATTATTTTCGTACTGACCTAAAAAGGCAACGCCTGTTTTCTTTTTTTTTTTTAAGAAAAAAATATTATTGGACAGGAAAAAGTGTGTAGAAGTCGGCATGATGTGAGTTAATACATGCATGCATGCACATAATAAGGGGTGCATGTGCATCATGTATGTATGTATAAGTCTTGACTTATAATTGGGTTTACTCTGATGAAGGCCAAATGGGTAGTCCGGCCCGGCCCGGCCCGTTGATGAGCGGACAAACGGACAAACGGGCATAACCCGGCCAGTCCGTGAGAGGAGACGGGCTAAAGCCCGGCCCGGCCCGTCCGTTTTTCCATGGTAAGGCCCGCCCGTTTGGCGGATCAGAGGATCGCGGGCCAAACGGATTTGAACCATTTTTTTTTTTAAATAAAAGATGTAATGGGGTTGGGGGGAATCGAACACGGGTGAAATGGAATAAAGGGAAGCTACTTACCACTGGGCCACGAGGTCATTGGTATTAGTTAACCAAGTGTTAAATATAAATTATAAAAAAAAAAATCTAAAAACGGGCCAAATGGACAATGGGCAAACGGGCTTTGGAAGCCCGCGGGCTTGGCCCGCCCGTCACCATGATTATCAAACCCGGCCTGTACCGTATGTTACACGGGCCGGTCTACGGGCTTGCCCACGGGCCACGGACCACGGATAAAACGGGCCACGGACCACGGGCCGAAAAAAAATCCACGGGCCTAAGCCCATTTTGGCCTTCATAACTTTACTCCCTCCCCCCGTCTCCTTCTTCGACTTTTTTTTTTTGTTTTTTTAAAACCGATTTACTAATATAATAAATATAATAAAATGAGAGAAAATTAGTACAGCAGGTATTCTCATTGACGGATCTAAAGCGTTTTTTTAAAGGGTGCACAAATAAACTACTCCCTCTGTCTCGTTAGTAATCGCATTATTATCGTTTGTGCGGGGATTAAGAAAAAACATAATAATATAAATGTTATGAGTGTAAAAGTAAAATAGAAGAGAGAATAAGTGGAGGAAATAGTAAATTATAATGGTGTTGTGAGTATTAAAATAATGTAGGAGAGAGAATGAGTGGAGGAAATAGTAAAGATTCTTTGCCATTTTAGGAAGTGTGCGGTTTGTAATGGGACGCCCAAAATAGAAAGTGTGCGGTTTGTAGCGGGACAGAGGGAGTATAAAATTTTGTATGAAAAAATTAATGTATAATATGAGACTCGAACCCACAACCTTCAACTTAAGGTGCTAACATTTTAACAACTAAGCCACACATATTATTTGATTAGGGTGTTCACTATCATCCCTTTAGCTTGCTGTCTGTCCACATTTGAGTATTGTGAGTATAAAAAGTAAAATAAGAGAGAGAAGAAGTGTGAGGAATAATAAGAAGATTGTTGTTGTGAGTATAACAAATACTCACTCCGTCCCATAGAACCTTACCCGCTTTGTCATTTATGGCGTCTCACTTATAAGTCACACTTTCTAAAAAGAAAACTTTTTAATACTTCTTTATTCATGAGACCCACTTGTCATACTCACAATAATTTCACTTACCATTCTCTACCACACTTTCTATCTCCTACCCACTCACAACTCCTATTTTAATAACATTATTTCTTATTTTTCGCGCATAACAGTAAGTGAGTAAGATTTTATGGAGCGGAGGGAGTAAATCTTATAAAATACTACCTCCGTCCCACCTCAATTGATCAATTCCTTAAATGAAAAGTTTTTCATATATTTATACCCTTATCATCTTCATATATTTACAAAAAAATCATTCATTATACCCTTATAAAGTTAACATATTTAAAAAAAATCAATAATTAACTTACTATTCCTTCCACTCATTCTCTCTTCTATTAAATATTTTTAACTTTTATATTTTCTCTCCTATTTTCTATCACATATTTAACTTTTACATTCACTTTCCTCTAATTTTTGTCCACTTTATTTATTTTTTTTAAAAATTGTGAAATAAACCAAGGGATCAATTGAATGGGGACGGAGGGAGTATAAAATTATCATTTTAGGACATTATAAATAGAATGAAACGCCCAAAATAATAAATAGTCTTAAAATCGGGTGGAACGAAGTGCAGAAGAGAGAGGTATGACAGGATGTTTTTATGCTTTAGTTGTCCACCTCTGCCTGTCGTCACTTGCATTCATTAGAAATATTTATTCACATTTACTTATATACCCCTCCCCCCCTCCCTTTTCACCATAATGCTCCCCTGTAGACTACAGTAGTCTCTAAACTACTCCCTCCGTGTCCCAGACCACCAAAGATTTTGAGATTGAATTTCACGTTTTTTAAAATAAAAATAAGAAAAATAAATAAAAAATTATAAATAAATAGAAGATTAGATTAGAGAATGTAAACATTAAATGTAAGATAGAGAATAATAATTAATAATTGATTTTTTTGTAAATGGATAGAATATTAGAGGAGAGAAAATGTAAAAGATAAATGTGGGGTAGAGAATGGTAGTTAATAATTAATTTTTTTTTATAAATATGTTAACATTATAAGGATATAATGAATGATTTTTTTGTAAATATATTTAAATTATAAAGATATAAATGTCCGAAACACGGTTCAAAACTTGTCATTTATGGAAGGGACTCTTGAAGTAGGATAGACTAAAAGGGAAAGTAGGACCGTTGAAGTGGGACGGAGGGAGTATTTAGGTTTTAAATGTCTTTTTAATTAATTAATTAATTAATTTTTTTTATCAACTCCGAACTACACTACAGTATTTTATGGTGTTTGAGAAAATTTTTATTCATAAAATTTACAAGTGATAAGCCAATTTTTTTTGTTCATCATATTAAAAATTAAAAAGTTTTAGAAATAATTATTTGAATTTATAAAAATGATATTATTATTCTTATTAAAATTAGTTTTGTTAATTAGTCCAAATTACAAAAATTATTTGCACACAAAAAAATTGAATGGTTAGCAAGCATTTTCTCGAGTTAGGATGATTCAGATCATTTTCAGAATTATGAGAAATGTTTTCGTAATTAATCGTAGTAAAAAAATTACTACTCACTATTTGTTATTTTGAAAATAAAGCAAAATAAAACTAGTAGTATAAGACTAATCAAAATGAAAACTCTTAATTTATTACTCCCTCCGTTCCACTTCAATAATTTTAGATAGAGCTGTCAATACGGCTGACGGAGCGGGCCCAACCCACCACTAAACGGGGCGGGACGGACTATTGCATGGCGGGGCGAACCGACTCGACGGGTTCAACCCAAATTGATGACTCTAATTTTAGGGTAGTATTTCACAACAATAAATCATTTATTATTCCCTATTAACTTTCTTTTTCATACTATATTTTTTATATTTGTAATATTTATTTTTTCTTAATAATTAAATCAATCTATTACTGTGTTTTTTTTTTTAAATAAAACTTATAGGTACATCAGTTAAATTTTACAGCAACAAAAATAAGAAATTTAAAAGCAGCAGTTCCAAATTCTTATCTTTGATTGAACAGTGTACTATAGTTATTTCCGCGGCTTTATCTGATTTCTAGCAGCGGGAGCATCTAGTTTTAAGACACGTGTCATATACCCGAAGGGAAAAAGAAAAAACCCGTCAGGAGGCTGGACTTTTGAGATCATCAACCGTCAGAACTCATAATTCACACATCTCCAACTAGCTCATCCAGCTGGATAATAATTACTCTCTCCATCACACCCGAAAAATACCCAAAAACGATATTGTACGGAAAATAAAGAAAGTGTATAATGAAGCAACGGGCCGTTTGGTAAAGAGGCTTAAAATTAAAACGAAATAACATTTATCAGGATTAATACTCCCTCTGTCCCATAAGTCTTAAGAAAATTTTTCATTTTGGGCGTCCCATAAATCTTAAGAAATCCCAAAAAGGAAACCTTAAATCACTATTCTCTCCACTCATTCTCTCTCCTACATTATTTTAATACTCACAACACATTATAATTTACTATTCCCTCCACTCATTCTCTCACCTATTTAATTTTTCACACTCACAACACTTCTTCCACTCATTCTCTCTCCTAATACTATAATAATATTCCTTAATTCCCGCGCAAAATGAAATCTTCTTAAGCTTAATGGGACGGAGGGAGTATGATTTATTAAGAGGACGTTTGGTTGTAAATTAGACATCCAAATAATTAAGCAAATTTATGAGGATTAGGTTTTAATCCCCTCACTAAATATATTGATCTCGGGGAAATATTATTAATAACTTCCATAATAATCTCCTTATTAATAATACTGCTAATATTTATCCGACAATCAAACGGGCCCTAAGTGTTTTGAATATAAAAAGTGAGGAAAGAGAGAGAAAGTGAAGTAGGAAATATTTAGTGGATAATTATTTTGATTATAACAAGTGGGTCTCATGAATAAAAAAGTGTTAAAATATTTTCATTTTTGACGTGTACATTTTTAAATAAGACATTCAAAATGAAAATTTATGACTTTTTGAGTGAGACTGGTGGATCCATAGTAATATAAAAAAAAGATTTCTTTTGATCGTCTCAAAGTAAACAATAAAGTCGCGAAAAGAGAAAAGAAAATGAAACCCAGTTGTCATACTGACAACAATTACTCAATTATTTCATTTTCTCTCTTATATCAAACCATTTACACTGATAAAACATTATCTTTTGTATTTATTTTTTTACTAATGGTGCATACTTCCTTCGTCCCATATTACTTTATTCATTTTGTTATTTTGGGTGTCCCACTTTAAAGTTCCACTTTCCTTAAACGGAATTTTTTTAATACTTCTTTATTCATGAGATTCACTTGTCATACTCACAACAACTATCCATTCACTATTCTCTACCCCACTTTCTCTCTCCTACCCACTCATAAGTCCTACTTTAATAACATTATTTCTTACTTTTCGTTCTCAACAGTAAATGAGTAAGCTATTATGGAACGGAGGGAGTATTTCTCTTGACAGAGGGAGTATTTATTTCCTCCTTTATGACCAAAATACCCTTATATTTGTGTAAATTACCAAATCTGCTCCCTAGTCGTGATGTCATTTCTGGACCTCATGCCCTAAACCGTTTTCATTCCATCAGATTAGATTGCGGATTTGCGACTATTCAACGGTCGTGATTGAGACCCTCTATCCAACTATTTACTTTTGCCTTTATTACCTCCTTAAATATTTTTGTCCCCTTTTTTTTTTGAACTATTTCGTATATTACTAAAATTGAACGTTGTGCGAGTATAAAAAGTAAATTAGAAGAAAAAAAGTGAGGTAGAATTTTTTTTATTATAATTGTGACAAATGAGACCAATTAATATTTTGAGATATTATTTGAAATAATTAGAAAATATTATTTGGGTAAATATTAATTTTTATAAATGATATTTTATTTATATTTTCTTAAAATGAAATATTAGAAAACAAATTTACCTTATTTTAGCCATCTTCTATACTATTTTAGATGGTTTCACACAGGTGTGCTTGCGAGTTTTAAATAGAGAGAAAGGGTAGGAAAGGGAAAAGAAAGAAATTTAATTTCTTTTCAAAGTGCCCCCGAGTTTGAAAGGGAAATAAAAAATAAAAAATTACATTTATACCCTTAATAAAAGAAAATGAGAGTTTATATTTGACGGATAAATTAGATTTATCAAAAAAAATTATTTTATAACATTTTATTTCCTCCCACTTTTAAAAGAATTGTGTAGGAGGAAAATGATCAGAAATTTTCCTTTCAACTTATTAATGGTACTCTTAATAAGTTTAAAATTCCAATTTATGACTTAAAACAATCAAATATAAAAGTTTAAAAGGCTTAAAATACACTCATTACGGGTCTGCTCCCGAGTCCAAAAATGGAGGGTAAGGAAAGAAAAAGGGAGGAAATGTACAATGATTTTCTCCCTAATGATGCTTTCGAGTTTTTTAGAGGAGGGAATGGGGAGGAAAGGGAAAGAAATAATGGTCTCATTTTCTTCCTACTCAATCCTCCCAAATATGGGAAGAAATGGAAGAAAAGAAATGTTGTTAATGGAATTTGTTTGATCTTCCTATTTTATCCCTCAAATATAATTTCTCATTTTATTTCATTAAGGGCACAAATGTAATTTTATATTTTTTCCTTCCATTCCCCTCCCAACTCGGGAGCACCTAGGAAATAAATTAATTTCCTTCCTTCCCTCTCCCTCCCTTCCCTTCCATTTCCTTTCTTTTCTCTCCGTTAAAAACTCGGGAGCACACCCTACGTCTCATTATAAAAGACACAAAAAATAAAGAAACTGTATACTTCCTACGTCACACATGAGTGAATACTTATTTTCTTTTTCGTTGGTCCCACGTGAGTGAAAACTGTCCAAAATGACAAAGTTTATACACTATTTCTTCGCTCATTCTCTCTCCTACTTTACTTTTATACTTATAACACCAATCAACTTACCATTTCTCCACTTATTTTTTCTCCTATTTTATTGGCGTGTAGTAACAGTTATTGTTTTCATATAAATTGACACTTTGGTAACTTCGGTTGCAACCAAAATACTTAAAGATTAGAACCCACAGTTCAGGGGCGGAGCCAGGAATTGGCCGAGGGGGGGGCAAGATTACATGGGGGTTCGGGGGCAGCGCCCCCGAAAAAAATTTTTCGGGTCGGACAAGTAAAAAATGGGTCGGATCCATGAAATACAATGTATTTTAGTTAACAAAAATGATAAAAGTAAATAATTCAAAGAACGATTGAAATAATGTTGAAGTATTTAACGCAAACAATTTATTAAAATATATTACTCGTACAAAAAAGAAAATCAAATTTGCTAATTAAACTTGGGATAATAGGAAGAAAGACCAAAAACAAAAAAAATGGGAAAAGCCTAACTAATTAATTAAGATTGAAAAAATGTGAGGAAATTAGGAGAAAGAGAAAAACAAAACTGTTAAGAGAAAGAATAGCAAAGATGGAAGACAAATAAAATTAATTGAAAATGTAGGTAGCAGGGTTCGAACATGAACCAAAGGCTTTAACTTCACTCCTTCTACCGCTGAACCACACCACTCACTGGTATTAATCTTGAAGTTAATTATATATATACATATATAACAAAAATATGGGGGGCAAAAAAAAAAATTCCACTGCATTTCTGCCGCTGGGGGGGGCGAGTGCCCCCTCCTGCCCCCCCGGCTCCGCCCCTGCCACAGTTAACTGTATGGGGTTACATGCTTAATATTAAATTACAAGGGCTCATCTGCACATTTACCGTACTGCAGGGAAGTTTCTACATTTTATCTTGTTTTCATGACATGATGATGGATGGTAGATTTAGTAAGCATGTAGACATAATAATGTGATACCATACATACATAGAAGGTGGAGTGAAGGGAAGAAGGGGATTTGACTTCATTTGATGAGAAGAGAGAAGAAAGATATGGTGGTGGGTATAGTTAGACGGTTTCCATCCCGTTCGAAAAATCACAATTTTTTTTTTGAGTGTTCTATTTAAAAAGACATAACCTAAAAATGAAATTTTTATATTTGTGGGACCCATTTATCATACTCACAATAACTATTCACTAATTATTTTCTATCTCACTTTCTCTTTTCTACATCACTTTTCATACTCATAACATTATTTCACTATACATTTTTTCTCTTTCCTACATTACTTTTCTTAATTTCCGTGCAAGGTCAAAATATTGCCTTTTCGAGCGGGTCGAAGGGAATATAACAATTTATTTTTTAGCAATTTAATATATTCATCATATCATATTAATAATTATATTTTTGTTGTTTTTAGGTAATATTAAAATTATAAAAAATGTTACATAATTTAATTTATAAAATGATGTGTTATGATTTTGTTGGTACTTTTAATTACAGTATAACGAATTTATAATTAGTGTAACCAATAAAATATAGTCATCTCATTTTGTATCCATCTTATTATACTACGGGCACAAAAGAAAGTTACAAAATCTTGCTTATAAAATGTATTAACGATATTTTATTGATTGTAACAATAGTAGACCTGCTACAATTTTATTAAAAATATGAATAAAATTATTACACCTATAATTTTGTAAGCAAATTTTTAAGAATATTTTATGCTTCTAATATTATTTATTTTTTTATTCATCCTTCATCATCATGAAATAATATGATTTAATATGTGCCATTGAACTCATTTAATCAGACTGTTATGCAGTCGGATTAAGCAAATCCTAAAATTCAATCCGATTCAATGCTACTTTGACGTCCGCAAGGAGAACACACACACATACATACACAAACACACATTCCCTCTCTCCCCTTTCCCTCTCCTCTACTTTCTCTCTCTAAAATTACAGCTAGCAGGAATCTCTCTCTGGTCTCTCTACTCCCAGAAGTTTGAGCAAGCACTCAGAAGATTGAGCAGAAGCTATAAACCCTAATTTACAGAGCACAAGCAAGTTCATCAATAAATTTGTGTTGTATTCGTTAAATGCAGAGGAAGAGTTGAAGAGAACAAGTAAGAGTGACAGTAGAGAAATAAAGCTTGAATTTCTGTCCATGAATGTTTTCTATTCGGTCACAATCGACCGACTTTTGTAAGAGCTAACTCTAGTTTATATAACCTGGTACGCCCTCTAATTTTTTTATTCCTAGTAATTTACTCATTTGAGTTTTTCATCAAAATTTTCGTCTTTCTAGGGTTTGATCAGCATATGTGTTTCTTTAGTTCTATTGGGTGGTTGTTTTGATTTTTTTTTTTATAAGTTTGATTGGTTTAGTTTGTTAAAGTAGAGAAATTGGCTCGAATTCTGACAGTTATTGATTCACTTGTTAGTGGAGGAGACAAGATTTGGATTGGATGTGGACCAATTGAAGATTTTACACTTTAGTTGAGGGTTTTGGGGGCTTTATGGGAGCACTGAGAGACTTTAAAGATGCCTTTTGATTGTCTAATTTTGTTACATTTTTGGTATCTTTGTTAGATTTCCGTTTTAAGGGGTAAATTTTGAGCTTTAAAATTGATTACTCGTGCAGATATTCATGAGGGAACCGGAGCAGGCTGTTCTTTTTCCTCTTTACTTGGACATTGATTTGTGTATGACATCAATTGACACTATTTGCTCAGAATCCAAGGTATCCGGTTCCTTTTGGTATGCCGTAAGGAGTCTGGAATGCCTACCTTCGGCTGTGAGTGTAGAAGGCTTGTTAGATTGATTTTTGGGTTGAGTTTTGTATGTGTTCTTGTGTAACTAAATTGCTGTTTTAGTTTTTCGTGGCATGATTAGTTCAGTGTTCATGCCATTTTAGTTAGTTTTTGTTTGCAAAATAAGTTTTTGTAGATTATCGGTTTCGAAAGATGGTACCTCCCGGGCCTCCTAATCCACTTAGTGGTGCGCAGCCTGGTCCATCTTCACTATTACGATCAAATTCGGGTTTATTGGGTGGTCAAGGGGGTCCTACGTCGTCTCAGTCCGGCTTTCCTTCCCTTGTGTCACCACGCAATCAATATAATAACATGAACATGATTGGAAGTGTGCCAAATGTTTCGTCCCTCCTCCATCAGTCTTTTGGTAATGGGGGTCCAAGTTCTGGGCTTTCTGGTCCTGGAAGTTCTCAGCGGGGTTTGATGGACAACGGAGCGGAGCCCGATCCACTTTCTGGCATTGGAAATGGAATGGGGTTTAATCCCCCTTCGTCGTCATTTGCTCAGTCAAATATGGTGAATTCTAATTTATCAGGTCACGTTCCTGGACAACAATTTCCAAATACGTCTGGCAACCAGATCTTGCCAGACCAGCAACAAGCCCAGCAGCTTGAATCGCAAAATTTCCAACATAATCAGCAGTCATTGCAACAGTTCTCTATCCCTAACAATAGCCATAATCATCAGCAGCAGCAATATCAGTCGATTCGAAGTGGATTAGGTGGTGCTGGACCTGTCAAGATGGAGCCAAATGATCAACACGGACAGACTCCACAACAGTTGCAAGCTCAGAGGAATCTTGGTCCTGTGAAGATGGAATCTCAACAAAGTCAAACAATGAGAAACATGACACATGTAAAATTGGAACCTCAACATTCTGACCAATCGTTGTTCCTGCACCAACAGCAGCAACAACAACAGCAGCAGTTACTTCAGCTGTCCAGACAATCTCCTCAGGCTGCTGCACAGATTAATCTTTTGCATCAACAACGGCTCTTGCAGCTTCAACATCAGCAACAGCAGCTCTTGAAGTCTATCCCTCAACAAAGATCTTCTATACAACCACAGTTCCAACAGCAGAATTTGCCTATAAGATCTCCTGCAAAACCAGTATATGAACCCGGAATGTGTGCTCGGCGGCTAACTCATTACATGTATCAGCAACAACATAGGCCCGAGGTAAAGTTCCCATGTCTCAGGGAATCATTTGTGAGAAAAATGTGATGATGTTATACTAGTGCTTACGGCTATTTTTCTTGTAGGACAACAATATTGAGTTTTGGAGAAAATTTGTTGCCGAGTACTTCGCACCCAATGCCAAGAAGAAGTGGTGTGTTTCCATGTATGGAAGTGGCCGCCAAACCACGGGAGTTTTCCCTCAGGTCAGTTGCTGGCAGAAACTCGAAATTGAAGTGCATTTAATGGTGTCCAAATGGACATTTTGTTAGGAGTCGTTGGTAGGAAACCTCTTGCATAAGTGTACATCGGTGAGTCTAATTGTTAAGACTCTGGACTGATGAGGTGATTAATGAATATCCATATCTATTCGTTAGCAGAAGTGTCGAATTGTTGCATAATTTTAACAAATATCGGCTATTGGGGTTGCTTCCCGAGTTGATTTGGCGAAAGAGCAACTGTATTGTTGTCAATTCATCCCAAGCATCAAATTGAATCTAGTATAATCCCTGCTTCCATATTTGCAGGATGTATGGCACTGTGAAATATGCAACCGCAAGCCAGGGCGTGGGTTTGGTATGTGTTCCTATCGACATGCAAATGTCTAACTTGTTGCCTTCATTGCACAAATTATCCATTATGTTTTTTTCTAGATGTGTTTTTGAATATAATTGAGATTATAATTATAAATTCCAATAATAAAGCAGTGTATTGAATTGTGTACTGAATTTAGTTCTCCCTTATTCTCTTGACTTGTACGCACACACTTTTTTATACACATTTCATCTATAAGCATGCATTTGACTTTCTAAAATTGGTGAATGTACTTTCAGAGGCCACTGTTGAAGTTCTCCCTAGACTTTTTAAAATAAAGTATGAGAGTGGTACTCTGGAAGAACTTCTTTATGTTGATATGCCAAGAGAGTACCAAAATTCTTCTGGGCAAATTGTGTTGGACTACGCAAAAGCAATTCAAGAGAGTGTCTTTGAGCAACTTCGTGTCGTCCGTGACGGTCAACTTCGAATTGTTTTCTCAGCCGACTTGAAGGTTATACATCAATGAAATGACTTGTTTTCTTGATCTCTGCACTGATACACTCGTTATTGATTGCCTACCTCATGTGGCTCTTTTACAGATATGCTCTTGGGAATTTTGTGCCCGCCGTCATGAAGAGCTTATTCCTAGAAGATTGCTGATACCTCAGGTTGTTAACTAAATGTCATTTTGAAAGTTTCTGCTGTGGCACAGAAAATTGTTTGTACTATTGTGAATTTCTGAAGCATTAATGTTTATATTACAGGCTTACAGTTAAAAGCCTAGAAATTTTAATATTTGGCTTCTTAATTTTTCCGGTGATAAGAATTCTTTTCACACTGTGTGGTGAATGTTGTAATCTAGTTTTTATGGTCTTAAGCTGTTTTAAGTATTCTCACATGCCATGCCTTTTAGCATTTAACTAATTTTACAAGTATATTTTTATCTCTTTACTACGCATTGACTGTCTAATCTGCTTAAAATGTTTTTATGTTGCTGCAGTGTGATGTTTAAAATGAGTTAAGCTGTTACAACTTTACTTTGTCTCATTTGATGCTGCCATGAGTTAGAACAACTTATGATATTGTAATACTATGGTAACACAAAATGCATATGTAATTATTAATACTTCATAATATATCTTAAATATATAACAAATACTCCCTCCGTCCCATTTATTTTGGCCACTAGACAAAAGCTCTAGGATTAAGAAAGTGTAATAAATGCTTTGTCTAACTTATCATTTTATGTATACACCACCCTTACTTTAATTATCTATTGCGAAGGTAAAAGGTTGTAATTTTTTTAATTGAGTAGGGATGTAATAGGAAAGTGAGACATTGATGTGCATTGGGTTTTGTAAGTGGCCAAAAAAAATGGGACGGACAAAAAAAGGAAATGTGGCCAATATAAATGGGACGTAGGGAGTAATATGTTTTTCTAAGTTGTATCATAGTTAAGGTTCCAAGTTCCAACTTCCAAGTGTCGGGGAGGAGGGGTAGTGGGTAGTTTTTACTTGGGGTTATTATGGGTAGTTATAATATCAAAATAATAATTACAATAAATTATATGGTAAAATGGGCAGGGATAAAAGTGTCACAAAGCTTCAAATCCCCAATCTCATGCTTTGGGACAAGCATAAAGGGAAAGGGAGTATCATTTTGGCACGGGGATTGAGTATGAGTGTTGGCCTTCTACTGTTATCCTAACTGTATTCTCTTTTATTTTCTCATCTGCATTCTTTTAGCCATACAATTGTCAAATGTGGTAAAAAAAAGGAAGAGGAAAATGATTAAAAAAAATAAAAGCAATAAGGAAACCCATCTCTTTTTACTGGATTAAGATTTTTTAGTGGTAATCTGACCTTGTCTAAAGCAATTTAATGACCTACTTATGTCCGTATCCTTGAGTTTGTGTTGAGTGATCCTTGCTGTTGGTTGTTGGTTCTAGACATGTGGTGCATGTTCTGCTTTGTATTTGTCTTTAGTTTCTTTGTGTACTTCCAAGGCACACCTATAACTGCTTAAGATTTGTGCAAATTGGTTAATCAACAGATCGTGAGTGTTCACATTTCTGATTCTGTGGGCGTCTAACAAAATTGCATAAAACCCAATCAGGCTCTAGAATTGTAATAATTCTATTTTTCGCTGCAGGTTAGTCAACTTGGAGCTGCAGCTCAAAAGTATCAGGCTGCCACTCAAAATGCTTCATCAAATCCATCTGTTCCAGAGTTGCAAAATAATTGTAATATGTATGTAAAATACTTCCCTCCTTATTTTTCCTTCAATCTGGTATTATCCTCTTTGCTTATGATTGCATTTCATTGTTTGAAAATGTTTTCATTTAGGTTTGATTTGTCTGAAAATTATTTCTCTGAACCATGAGTAGTGTTAATGTCAGTTATGTAGCCATTTTATTCATTTCCATGGTTTCTCTAAGACTTTCATCAATTATGTCTCAGGTTTGTTGCTTCTGCTCGTCAATTGGCAAAAGCATTGGAAGTTCCTTTAGTTAATGATTTAGGATATACGAAGAGATACGTCCGTTGCCTTCAGGTAATATACTTCTGTTTAAAAAAATCCCTTTAAAGTGCTCATTTTAAATGTAGTGGTATTGATTGATATGACAGACTCATGCTGTTTATTACTCTGAATAGGGTGATAATAAGAATAGGAAATATGGAACATATTCTGTGTTGACTCTAGGTTTTGTCTTGTGATTTGAAACAATGGCTACTGCATAAAAGTGATGGTACAAATTGGAATTGCCAGTAACCGTTCCTGCATCCCCTTGTTACATTTATGTGTGTAGGAAACCAATGGCTACTCGGTTACTGAGGTTCGTCCCTGAGGGCTCACAAGGATGAGTTCAATTCTTAGGTTCTAGCCTTCGGACCAAAAATTTATGAGTCTAGGAACCCTCTGCAAAGCAATCTGATTTACCTGTTATGTAACTGTTGTGGAAAGCAATAATTTCTTGTTTTGGTTCTGAGTAATTCAGAGCATTAACAACTGGATGGAAGGAAGCATGAAGAGAATATATTGTAGGATACAATGTGAACCCTGGTTGTATTATTGAGAAGATATACATTTTCTCATCAGACCTAAACTGATATTAATGCTTAGTGTTACTGTTATCTTTTTGTTTGGGATCTTTGTCATGTGTTTTTGCTCCTCCAATTCTTATATACTCCCTCCGCCCCACCTCAAACCGGACTTTTTGCCAAAATGGCAAAGAATCTTTACTGTTCCTCCCACTCATTTTCTCTCCTACTTTACTTTTATACTCACAACACCAATCAACTTACTATTTCTCCCACTCGTTCTCTCTCCTATCACCGTTCCCAAAAAGTTGGTCCGGTTTGAGATGGGACATGGGGAGTAAGAATCTCAACCATCATTGATTTCTTCAAATGACTACTATTGAACAAAGCAACTGAAATGATTGTGCAATGACTAGTGGACTTTAAAGTCGGAGAAGGGATAAATATACGACAACAGTTTTGACCAGTAAGATAAATCTTAATCTATGAAGGCCCTGAATGAGAGAAAAAATCACGAAATCTTTCACTTAGTCTGTTAGGCAATGTTCATTTCATTCATCCTCCTATCAGGATGCGTACCTGCAATTGCAATGGCATCCAGATAAAAATTGCTAATCTTATTCTCATTTTCATTTGTTGCTGATGTGTACTCTTATAGCTAATCTACATTTGAAAAGGAGATGTTATGAACACATGCACCATGATAATCTTGAAAAGACCAATCCAGTTAAATGGTTTATGCCCGAGCAGTTCAATAATTATAGTCCCTACTTATGTTAATTATTGATGTAAACAAATGGGAAAGGACTTTGGAATGGCGCACCATTATGAAAACCATGCAATTAAATGAGCCAACTTGAAGAACATGGAAGTCGTATTTGAGTTTAAATTGTGGGTGCATGTTGTACTTGTAAACCCCCGCTCGGAAAAACAGCAATCAAGATGCGTTCTAGAGTGATGCTAGACAATTTGTGTTGCTGTTAGTATCTATCTTTTGGGTGTTGGTCTCAACAATTTATGTGCAAGGTTAAACTTTATTTACATGATTGCCTTCTGTGGTTGTTTTGTATTTCTTCTTGATGATGGGGTAAAGCTAAGTAAAACTATTGGTGATGCTCTATTAATTGATAAGTAAAGGAGAGATTTTTTTTTTTAATTATTAGTGTGTTATGTATTAGGATTGCTACACTTTTAACACGTTTGAAAAACTTTGCTAGAGGTTAATACACTTGTATGCATAGCACATAAACACATGATAGTAAATTTTCTATTATGTTAAAGAATATATTTTATAATCTTAAATGATGATAGTAGTTTTTAGAACACATAGCTTGTGGAAAGTTTTACCCTGCAGCTCTATTATGATAGTTTTAGTTAAGTTTCTACTCCCTCCGTCCCAGCCCAGTGTAAACTTATTTCCCTTTTGGTCCGTCCCAGCCCAGTATAAACTGCCATAAATGGAATGTCCTTTAATATTTTATATTCTCCCTACCCCACCCACTCATTAACTCCACTCATTCTCCACCACACAATTTATTCAACCAACCTACTATTTACTCCACTCATTCTCTCTCTTCATTTTCTACCACACATTTTCATTATCTTAATAATATTCCTTAATTGGTGTGCCATTTTTTTTGGTTTACAGTGGGCTGGGACGGAGGGAGTATTTTGTTAAAAAATGTATTTTTCTAGCAGCTACCATGAACTAATCAACGATATTATTAATGGAGCCACAATTGTACAAAGAAGCAGAGTTCTCAAATAAAATCCACATTGAATTGCTATATCACGTGCTTACTTATTATTTAGACATTAGAGTTAGTAAGAAAACTTTTAATTTATTACACATGCAACATTCCTATACATTACATTCCACTTTTTATAACTCTTATAACTAATACTCCCTCCGTCCCAAAATGAATGTCTATTCTCTATAAAATTGTGTTTTAAAATGAAAGTCTATTTTTAAAAAACTCTGTTACCAATTTTTTCAATTTCACTATTCATTCTTTATTTTTGAAACTAAAAGTTTAGAAAGTGGATAGCAAGAATATTTATGCATCTTTTTTTATGATTTAAACAATTTCAGAAGTCCCCTTAAATGAAAATAGACATTTTTGGGATGGAGTAGTGGCATATGCTTTTCTCAATCGTGTAGTATGAGCATTATTTATTATCCAACATGGAAAAGTTGTTTTAAAGACAAAATCAGTGGTATATATGTCATCCATGAGTAGGTTTTCATGGAAACTGAACATAATATCAATTTATATCTTGAGTATTTATGGAACGAGAATAGCTAATAAAGTTGTTGGTGTTTGGATGATTATGGAAGTGGACATCCACAGTATATGATGATGAGATTGTCTTGTCACACCAAAAATATATACATATATGTGTGTATGTATATTATATATTAAATACTCAAAACATTCGTATTAGCTTTGTATTTCCTCCATTTTGAGGATTTGGTACTTTGGTTTTCCACGTACAAAATTTAGTGTTTCACGGGCAATGATGCTATGTCCATGTATACATTTCTTTCAGACATGGATTCCCCAATGATTTCCCTGTCCATTACCTTTCACCTGGTAACGGTTTTGGTCATCATGGTTTTCGCTCATTTACTTGGGTTAGAACATTTGGAAATTTTATACTCTTTAATAAGTTTCTCTGTTTATTGCTTACATTACATTCTATTTTTGGGTAACATTGCAGATTTCAGAAGTGGTTAATAGCATGAAGGATTTGATTGATTACAGCCGGGTAACTGCAACTGGACCTATGGGTAAGATTATTAACCTCTGTCAAGATCCCATTTAATGCTGTGCTATTGTATTTCGGAGGCTACTAAGGTTGTGTTAGAAGCCTGGGTCAAAAATCTGCTTAAAACCCTTAGAAAGTAAATTCGTGTTAATAATGGCTCCATAACCAGCTTGTATTTCCAAGGTGACCATCCCAATGATAGAATTGGGAACTCTGGCTTTAATCAGACCTTATTGTCTTTGACTTGGTGATTACCTTTTGACTTCATGGTCTCGACGAGAGTGTTTCGAGATGTTTATGAAACCATTCCCTGATCTGCCTCTCACTAACATATTTGTTTCAATTTTTGAAAGAGAAATGAAATTCAAAAGAAGAAATAAATCCTTGATGTCATGAAGAAAATATCTAGGAAAGCCTTTTCTGGTGTAGTTAACAAGGAAATTCGAAGGATATTGGAAATATATTTAATATTAAGAATTCATGTTAAGATGCGAGGGCGAGCCTTGGCGCAACGGTTAAGTTGCTCCTTTGGTGACCATAAGGTCACGGGTTCGAACCTTGGCGAACAGCCTCTTGGCAATTGTCAGGGGAAGGCTCTAGCAAATGGTTTCCTCTCCCAACCCCCGCTTGGCGGGGAGCGCTTGGCGCACCGGAGTTTGCCCTTTAATTCATGTTAAGATGCGGATGCGGACTTATTTAGATATCCAAATTAATGAAGTATCTCTTGCAGCTCGTCTTGTTGATACCCTCTCAGCTCAAGATTCAAGCTCCTATTGATCATACACGTGTTTCAAAGTGTTTTAACTCTTGAGTTTTTGCTTTACTGTCCTTAATTACTGATTAGTTGTGTGAAATAAATGGCATCCTATCTTCTCTATATGACTTTAAAGGGGGCATCGTACACTATTGGTTTTGAAGATTTTCTGGAAGGGAAAACAGATGCTTAATTTGGGACATTCAAAATTGTAATAGGGGATTTTGTGTAACAGAAAGAGTATAATAAGAGTAACAGTGGCAGATGGTAGGGACGTACATTATCTTGAATTCAGCATTTATGACAGTTTTTTTTTTTTTGCTTTTTTTTGTTTTTGAACTATCTGAATATGAAGGTGGTAAATTTATTGAAAGCAGAAACCTTGTTACATTTAGAGGTAATTATTTAGTTAATTTGCAAAATACACGAAGTATATCGGGATTAGTTAAAGATGAAAGTATCTTTTGAGGATAAAAGTTGGTGCACGGGATGATATGGGAGGAGAGTCTGAAGAGACCAACTCGTGTTTTTTGGTAATATATACCCTGTATATCCCTAACCCGTAGTTTATTACTGATCCTTGCTTTCAAATCATATTCTCACTTAGGATTCAACAAAGTGGTGTCATCTTTTATAGAAGAACAATGTTTGTACTTCTGTAAATACAACAAGTACGAAAACATATTCTTCTTATATGTCCATGCACATGCACTCACAGTTCTCGTAATTGTCAGTGTGATTCGCCTTAGTGCTGTTACCCGCATCTTGAAGAATCAAAAATGTTTGAACTTCTCTAAATACCTTTAATTTAAAAAGGTAAAAACATAAATTTTCTTTACCGGCATATATACTAGCATGCACAAAGTGCACGGACAAGACTTTTTGCGGCTGTGCGAAGGAGACAGTTGTATAAGGTGAAAGGCGAACCAGTGTGCATGAGCCTGCTGCAGGGGTCAGGCTATAACTAGACCTAGGTGCACAGTTTGAGAAATTTGTATTTGACCAAAATAACATTCTTACATGACTGAAAAAAAAATAAAAATTCATCCCTACTTAATTAGAAAAGTGTAGAATACTAAATCTTACCACCCTAGTTTGAATACGCCTGAATTGCTATCTGAAAGGACATGATCTGTTCACTGAAGTGCTAGAAAAAAGAAAGATATGTAATGAAGGAAAGAAGAACACATGTACTAACTTAATAATCAACCAAAAATTTTCAAGTATGACGAGACTACTTCGTTCACTTAAAGAAAGAAAGAATAAAGAGTAGGGAGGATAGAAAAGAAGTAGAAGAAGAGAGGGAGGTTATCAAATTTGTAGTGATACAGAAGAGAATAAGAAAAAAGCAGATAGAAGTTAAAAAAAAACCTACAAAGAGCTCAATGAGTGCTTACTCACAGATTGCCAAGCAGAGTCTGTCGGAGTGAGTAATCTGTCAGAGGCTCTGATCTTTGATGGTCTTGCACAGGTTATGATATTGTTTGGCGCAGTTCTCTAACTATAGTTTTTTGTTCAATTGTCAACTGTTTGCTGCTACACTGTCTTTTGGTGCGCCTTGTGCCTTTCACTTGGGTTGCACAGCGCACCCCACCCACACCCAAGAGACTGGTGGAAACGACCAGTTGGCTAGTTTGAGGTTTTACAAATTGAACAAAACAGCCAATGGTGCCTGTTTTTCTTCATTGGTGAAATCCAGCTGAACTGAAGCATTTGTCCCTGTATAGGCATGTCAACGGCACGAGTTGTCAAATGCTATGGGTGGTGTGGAGATATTTAACCAATATTTCTAGCATGAATTATTTATCAGTCAGTTGATTTGATAATTGCCTAGAAACTCAACCCTATAGTAGGTGCTTACATCACCTCTTCCTTTGAGGCTGGACGTGGTAAAGAAACCTGGAGATTCGTATGCTAGACTTGTTTGTAAATTATCTTGTACCCCTTTCGCTCGAAAACATATTTTAACACTGGATATTAATCATTGTCGTTCAAAATATCAATAGCTTCTTGATCTTCTTTTGCCTTTTCTCAAAGCGTCCTTTTCCATGAAAATGATTGTCTTCTACTGTTACAAAATGTCAAATCAATTTTGTTCTTCTAAAAAGTCTGGTATTTGTTGAAGCAGGCTCTTTGCTTTTGTGTTCAGACGCAGTTTTGACCCTTTCAGGATTTTATTTTTTGATGTTTAACATTGAAATTGCAAGTTCGTTACTTCTGTTTAGTATCTCATAGTATTTTTTTCCGTGTCTACTCAGAGAGCTTGGCTAAGTTCCCCCGAAGAACAACTACTTCATCAGGGCAATCTCAACGACATGAGGAACAGCTACAGCCTCAGCAACAACAACCTGTTGCTCAGAATCCATCGACCAATGAGAGCTCTGCTCAGGCCACCTCAATGCAGCTGGCTTCAACTAATGGTGTGTCTAGCGTAAATAACTCTCTCAATTCAGCATCTGCCACATCCTCCTCTAGTACCATTGCTGGGCTTCTACACCAGAATTCCATGAACAACTCTAGGCAGCCAAATCCAATGAGTAATGCAAACAGTCCCTATGGAGGAAATGGAGTTCAGATATCACCTGGTTCCTCAAATACGTTACCACAGGCTCAATCGAACCCATCTCCGTTCCAGTCCCCAACCCCTTCTTCATCTAACAATCCTCCACAAACTTCTCAGGCTGCCTTAGCAGCAGGAACTCATTTAAATTCAGCAAATTCCCCTAATATTTCCATGCAACAGCCTGCTGTTTCTGGTGATGCCGAGGCAATTGACTCCCAGAGCTCTGTTCAGAAGATAATACAGGAAATGATGATGTCTTCTCAACCTAGTGGGGGTGGTATGGTTGGAGTCGGTTCATTGGGTAATGAAATGAAAAATGTCAACGGGTTATTGCGAACGGGCAATAACGTGGGCCCCAATGGTCTTGTTGGGAATGGGGCAGTCAACAGTAATTCAGGTATTGTGAGTCCAGGCTACGGAAACATGGGTGGCGGACTTAGCCAGTCTGCCATGTCTAATGGCATCCGAGCTACAATGAGTCATTCTTTGAGTATGAATGGAAGGGCAGGGATGACAATGGCTCGAGATCATCAGACCATGAATTATCAGCAACAGGACATGGGGAACCATTTGTTAAGTGGTCTAGGAGCAGTTAATGGTTTCAATAATCTTCAATTTGATTGGAAATCTTCTCCATGAAATACTACAGTAATTTGTGATTTAAATGGTGGTTCTTGTTCTTGAGTGCATCTGCTTTTTCAGTGCCTATGTTTCAGGAATCTTGCTCCAGCCACAAGAAGATGAACGGACGAGTGGTTTTTCTGCATCCCTGCCCTGTATTAGTACTCTCAGAGAAGGAGAAAAACTAAGGTTCTCATTTCTCGAGACTTGGTTTTTCCTCGATGATTTTGACAAATGTGCTGCTTATTCCCAACTAACATTGCTTGAATAGGGGAGACTCAAGGAAGTAAATACTACCTGGTGGTGCTCTCGACTTATACTTTCAGGATTTACTTCTCCGGTGGAGCTCTCTTTGACTTATACTTCCTGGTCTTGAATATCTGTCCGAGTTGCTTGTAATTTAAAGGGTATGTCCCTCACTCTCTTCTTTTTCTCTTTAGCTAAAAGTGAGTGTATATATTAGTGGAATGTTGGAAGCCAAATTTAATGTAGAATTTCGGCACCCTAAAGTTGATTTCTAGCTGTTTTATTTTCATCCTTTTTGCTGTTAAATGCTCCTTGTCGCATACCGTGATGCAATGGCTGGAGATTCGTTGGTGTTGAGTTTGAATCATTGGGCTTTCCCGGCATACTGCTTGGCTAGTTCATTGAGTTTGAAACATTGGGCTTTCCCGGCTTGGCTAGTTCATCCACTGGTGTTGAGTTTGAATCATTGGGCTTTCCCGGCATACTCCTTGGCTAATTCAGTCAGTGAGTTTGAAACATTGGGCTTTCCCGGCTTGGCTAGTTCATCCACAACCGGGGCTATCATACGGCAGGGCTCGCACCATGGTGCCCAAAACTCTACCAATACTGGGGTAGGTGCTGCTTCCAGTAATCAGCTCGCTCCACGTCTGCTCGTTCACCACCTAAACTGCGGTGACTTCACGTATCATCGATTTGAGACGGAAAGAGTACATTTTTGAAAAATCGAATCATTTTTAACGGTAAGTTGTATTTGTAAGTTGTATTTGTAGGGTTTCGAGGGTCCATGCGCAGCGGAATAAGCAATAACTCGAAAAACCCCAAGCCCTAGAATCCGTTCTAGATGAATAATTAAGAGAGATGAAATAGAATTACCAACCTTGAATGCTTTTGCCTTTGATAAACTTGACCCAACTCCAGATTGAATGATCTTGTTAATCCTTGATGAACGAACGGGAATCACGAACCAAAGATCTTGATGAACGAAGATCCTCTATGTTTATCCACGCGCGGAACGAACCCTAGAACTCTTCTAGGAGGATTGCTAGATCCAATTGATTGAAACACCTTTCAATCAATGAAGAACAATGGATTTGGTGGTGTTTGATTCTCAATTCTCAATTGAAATCTCCCACTCTAAGTGTTTCTCTCAAGCCAAAACGTTCTAATTACGGCTAGGGCAACCAGGGGTAAGTATTTATACGTTATAAAACTTTTCCCCTCGTGAAAACCCTAGTTTTAAGTCAATTTCGCGTCAGTCCAGTGCCCAGGGGACGAGTCGTCCCCCAGGGGACGAGTCGTCCCCTGGCACCCAGCCTTCGAATCGGCGTCCCCTTAAGGGAATAGTTGGTTACGGCACAGGGACGAGTCGTCCCCTGAGAACAAAAACTCCATATTCTTCATCTTTGACAATTCGTTCGATGCGTGTGACCCCATAGGACTATATTATGTTGGCAATGAGTTCGATCACATCGATCCTCATAAGACATGAGCGGACTCTAGCAAGCCATCATGCCTACCCAAATAATATAATATCAAGTTCGATTTCCTATATAGAACATATCACAATCCCATTGTCACACGATGTTATATTGAACATGAGTCATGGTCCACGTCAACTCATATTGTTCAATGCTTTCTCGTTACCAAGTAAATTGATCAATCGAATGATATTAATCACATTAATTCATTCGGGCATGGCCATGCACTACATCAATCTTACTTACGAGTGGCCTAGCAAACATCTCTCTTTACGAGGGACAATTTCCATCTTGACTTATCATTCTTCCCAACAAGAATCATACCATGCCAATGATAGCCCTTATTGTTATCCTGTGAAAGACAACGTTAAACTATATCAAACATGATATTCATCGAGCGGAAGACGAAGATAATCTCAGGTGAAAGGATATCAATGATATGACTATATGAGATCTAATTATGACATTTGACCATGACATAGATCTCATAATGGGTCAAGTCCAGTACCTTGTTCTCTAACAAGTACCCATGAATCTAATGTGCATCTCCATGCATATAATCATCACATGATTATCCATTAGACTTCATACTAGTGCTTCATAAGTACTAGGGACACGATTATTATAACTAAACATGCAAACACATATAATAATCAAAGAAGCAATCTCATATATAAATGAACAATGACATTACATAAAGGTCTATCTCTATAGGCCTAGGGCACTAACACCTACAGTCTCCCACTTGCACTAGGCCCAATCATTCATGTATCTTATACCCATGGACCTAACATGACCATCATGTTTAGCTTGTGGCAAAGGCTTGGTGAGAGAGTCCGAAATGTTGTCATTCGTTGGTACCTTTTGCATATCTTAACGTCTTCCCTTTCCAGATTTCTCGAATGAGGTGGAAACGTCTCAAAATGTGTTTGGATCGTTGATGTGACCTTGGTTCTTTTGCTTGCACAAATGACACCACAATTGTCACAACAAAGTTCCACCGGATTAGTGATACTTGAAACAATTTCAAAACACTAATGAACTTTTGATCCAAACGCCTTTTCTAGCTACATCATATGTTGCTAAAATTAAGCCTTAGAAGTAGAATCGGCTATGATTTTCTTCTTGGAACTCTTCCAATAAAATCGCACCTCCAATAAGCATAAACACAAATCCTAATTGCGATTTTAATTAACTTTGTCAGTTTGGAAGTTAGCATTCGTGTAACCTTTACAACAAGATTAACTTCCAATCTTTCAAATACCAAGAACGTATTCTTAGTTCTTCTTAAGTACTTTAAGGATCGTCTTGACTGCCATCCAATGGTTCTCACTAGGATCAGATTGGTATCAACTCGTCATGCTCAAAGCATATGAGACGTCGGGTCTAGTACAAATCATGGCATACATGACAAATCCAAATGCCGGAGCATATGGAACTTCATTCATTCTCTTTTGCTCATCAGTTGTCATGGGACACTGAGTCTCGCTAAGAGTAATACCATGACCCATTGACAGGTTACCTTTCTTAGAATCATCTTAGAACCTTATCAATATAAGTATTTTGACTCAAACCAACTTATCCTTTTAGATCTATCTCTATAGATCTTGATACCAAGGATGTAAGCTGCTTCACCCATATCTTTCATTGAGAAACCTTTCCTTGACCAAGACTTGACAGTCTTAAGTGTCGGAACTTTGTTTTCAATGAGTAAGATATCATTGTCATATAACAATAGAAATAATACTACGCTCATACTGAATTTCATGTATACACAAAGTTCATCTTCGTACTTGATGATGTCAAACTCTTTGACCGATTCATCAAAATGAAGATTCCAACCCCTCGAAGCTTGCTTCAACCCATCTTATGGATCTTTGCAACATGCATACTTTATTAGAATTTCTTGGATCGACAAACCCTTCAGCCGTATCTGTATACATCCTCAAGTAGGTTTCCGTTAAGAAACGTTTTGACATCCATTTGCCATATCTCATATTCACAATATGCGATAATGACAATTGAAACTCTAATAGACTTCGGCATTGTAATGGGCAAAAAGGTTTCAACATAGTCAACACTATGAATTTTCCTAAATCCCTTTGCTACAATCCTTAGTCATGAAAGTATACACCTTCCATCCACGCCTTGCTTTTCTTCTTGAAAACCCATTTACACCCTTATGGTTTTTACACCTTCAGTGGACCAATCAAGTTCAAAACTTGATCATCAAACATGGATTACAATTCGGATTCCATGGTTCATAACCATTTATCCGAATTAGGAGTGGACATCGTCTCTAGATAGGAAATAGGTCTGTCATTCTCAATGACTCCCACTTGATTACTTTCCGATATGAGAAATCCATATCTCTCGGGTTCGGATCGTATCCTATCGGATCTCGCGAAGAACTTGTGTATCTTGAACCGGTTCCACAACTCCTTGTGAACTTGGTTCCGTCTCTACTCTTGGATCCACGTTATTTTCGGGAGTTCTTGAACTCTTCAAGATCAACTTTACTCCCACTAGATCCTTTATTGAGAAAGCTTGTTTCTCAAGAAACGAATCATATAGAGCAACAAACACTTTGTTCTCATTGCGGTTGTAAAACTAATATCTGAAATTAACCTGTCGGATTTGGTGCTAACTTATGAGAGACAAGTCTCTTTACATAAGATTCGCAACCCCAAATCTTTATGAAAGACATTCTTTCATGCCACATCTCATGTGGGGACTTAGGAATCGATTTAGTAGGGACACAATTCAGTGTAACCGCATTATTTCTAATGCATATCCTAAAAAGGAAATAGGAAAGTCAACTTGACACATCATCGAACGAACCATGTCATACAAGGTTCAATTCCTCCTCTCAAACACACCATACAATGTGGTGTTCGGGTGGAGTCAACTGCGAAACGATTTCACGGTTTTGAGATGATTGTCAACCTCTTGGCTCAAATATTCATTACCTCGATCTAATAGAAGTACTTTAATAGTTTTGCCAAGATTGGTTTTGTACTTCATCTTGAAATATTCGAAATATCTCAAACGATTCACCTTTGGACTTCATCGAGATAGACATAGTCATATCTAGATAAGTAACCGGTGAATGCGATGAAATACCGAATTCCTCCCCTAGCAATGCTACTTAATAGTCCATATACATCTCATGTATAAGGGCCAATAAGCCACTACCCTCCCACTACTCTTAGTGTAGGGTGGTTTGGTCATTTTACCAAATAAACGAGATTCACATACCTCAAATGATTCATAATCATATGAGTCTAAATGTCCATGTTAATGGAGTTTAGATTATACGTTTCTCATTTATATGACCAAGCCTAAGCAATGCCATGTGAACGTGTTGTTCACATCATTCGGTTTAGATTTCACGCTTATATTATAGATATCTTCAATATTATTTTGTATCTTAACATCAAGGATATGAAGACCATTCAATGATATATGCATTACAATAATGCATATCATTAAATAAATATAAAGCTTCTTATTCTCAATAAGAAAATTTATATCCTTCATCATCCTCATAAGAAACAAAATGGTACTCCTACTCAAATTAGGAACGTAGTCACACTTGTTCAAAATAAGTACTAGTCCACAAGGTAAAGTGACTTCATAAGTCCCTACGGCTAATGCAACAACTCTTGCTTCATTACTACGCATAGGTTTAATTCACCTTCTTTGAGTAGCTTTCTATTCTTTATTTCTTGCACATTTAAACAAATGTGGGATCTATATCCGGTATCATATACCCAAGAACAAGAAGTCGAAAGGAAAATATCTATCATATAAATATTTGAAGTAGTAGCAATCAAATTGCCCTTCTTCAACTTTTAGGCCTTCCTTATTAGCCTTGCAACTTTGCTTCCAATGACAATCTCATTGCAGCGGTAGCAAACTGCATCATTTTGAGACACTTTGGGTTTAGCCTCTTCGGCTTTGGCAACTTTTGCCCTAGGTTTAGCAACCTTTGCTTTACCTTCTTGCCTTCCCTTTTGAACCCCTTTCTTGTGTTAACCATTAACACACTTGCGGATTGCTCCTTTTTCATCTCATGCATTAAAAGCCTTCACCACAACATATATCTTTTGTCTAGCTTGCACTTGAAACATTTCCTTTTGTGCGTTGTGCTAGAACAAAAGCAATTTCCACGTGTTCAAGGTTCTTCTTAAGAGCCTTTAAACATGGTGGCAAGTATAGTGGCAAACAAACATCATAGGAATCATCTAAATGTTTCTTATGTTGCTCCTTACCCGCCCTTTGCAACGTTTGCGGTGGGTTCGGCGGGAATAGATTCGTCAAGAACGTACAATTTTGCTTAAGAACTCTTCTTGAGCATACGATCAAATCAGTATAACTTGTACCGTTCTTTTCGAACTTGTCCTTCATAAGGACGAATCGCAATAATAAGGATTAATTATAGTTTAATGCTATTTCTACAACAAAATATACAACACATATGAACACATATAAGTACCGATTTCATTTAAGAGATTAAATAACGTATTTCATAAATACTCCCACTAAATTATATAACCTTCTTATGCAAATATGCATAATATAATTTAATAGGCTAAGACCCAACTTTAATTTAATTTCAAGTCGGCTATGGCACGACTGCTCAAAATTAAACTAAAAAGGTAGATAACATTTATCAATCATATCTATATATGACTCTTAGATCATTATGAGATTATAGACATCATATGTCACATGTTTCAATCTCATCTTATGCCTTAGGCCCAAAACCGTTTTGATAGCCTAATTGAGTTCAACCATGTTAAACGTATAGCAACCACTATTTGCTCATCTTGATCATACAAAGATAGAATTAATGCACCTCGCTATGGCGAGCCCACATAAAACTACCCGTGTACTCACAAGTGTTTAAACATGGGTGGCATAAAACAAACTCAAATTACAAAGAAGGTTCAATTTTTCATGCTTATCAATTACATCCCAAGGTTGATTCATGAAAACTATATGAACATAATTATGAACATGGAATGATGCCACACATATTACATTTGATCAGTAATTACTAGTACGCGGCCACGTGCTCCAAGATTATCCCACACTTCCATCGAAGTGCCTGTGGGGAAGGTTTTGGTGTCCAGCCAATATACCAAGTAATACATCACAAATATCCTAGATTAATCACATTAATCATATCAATGAAATTGACATCCCATAATCTAGATTAATCATATTAATCATATATATTACAATTTCATAATCATGGTATATCTATACTCCCTCCGTCCCACTCGAATTTGGACAAATTTCCTTTTTGGGCGTCCCATCCGAATTTGGACAACCCAAAAAGGAAAGTTTATAATAATAAAAAAATGGGCATACCCCACTCACTCATTAACTCCACTCATTCTCCACCATACAATTTATTCAACCAACCACTATTAACTCCACTCATTCTCTCTCTTCATTTTCTACCACACATTTTTATTATCTTATTGTTATTTCTTAATCTCCGTGTAAAGTAACTTTGTCCAAATTCGGGTGGGACGGAGGGAGTATATATTATTACTTCTCAAGTAAAACTCATACAATTTCATATTCTAGATCATGCACATCATGAAAATTCATATAATCATATTACATAATTATCATGATTATCTAACTAAGCATCATGAACGGGGCTCTGATACCACTGTAGGGTTTCGAGGGTCCATGCGCAGCGGAATAAGCAATAACTCGAAAAACCCCAAGCCCTAGAATCCGTTCTAGATGAATAATTAAGAGAGATGAAATAGAATTACCAACCTTGAATGCTTTTGCCTTTGATAAACTTGACCCAACTCCAGATTGAATGATCTTGTTAATCCTTGATGAACGAACGGGAATCACGAACCAAAGATCTTGATGAACGAAGATCCTCTATGTTTATCCACGCGCGGAACGAACCCTAGAACTCTTCTAGGAGGATTGCTAGATCCAATTGATTGAAACACCTTTCAATCAATGAAGAACAATGGATTTGGTGGTGTTTGATTCTCAATTCTCAATTGAAATCTCCCACTCTAAGTGTTTCTCTCAAGCCAAAACGTTCTAATTACGGCTAGGGCAACCAGGGTAAGTATTTATACGTTATAAAACTTTTCCCCTCGTGAAAACCCTAGTTTTAAGTCAATTTCGCGTCGCCCAGGTGCCCGTGGGACGAGTCGTCCCCGTGGGACGAGTCGTCCCTCGGCACCCAGCTTTCGACCGGCGTCCCCTTAAGGGGAATAGTTGGTTACGAGTGCGGGGACGAGTCGTCCCCTGAGAACAAAAACTCCATATTCTTCATCTTTGACAATTCGTTCGATGCGTGTGACCCCATAGGACTATATTATGTTGGCAATGAGTTCGATCACATCGATCCTCATAAGACATGAGCGGACTCTAGCAAGCTGCCTACCCAAATAATATAATATCAAGTTCGATTTCCTATATAGAACATATCACAATCCCATTGTCACACGATGTTATATTGAACATGAGTCATGGTCCACGTCAACTCATATTGTTCAATGCTTTCTCGTTACCAAGTAAATTGATCAATCGAATGATATTAATCACATTAATTCATTCGGGCATGGCCATGCGCTACATCAATCTTACTTACGAGTGGCCTAGCAAACATCTCTCTTTACGAGGGACAATTTCCATCTTGACTTATCATTCTTCCCAACAAGAATCATACCATGCCAATGATAGCCCTTATTGTTATCCGGTTAAAGACAACGTTAAACTATATCAAACATGATATTCATCGAGCGGAAGACGATGATAATCTCGTGTCAAAGGATATCAATGATATGACTATATGAGATCTAATTATGACATTTGACCATGACATAGATCTCATAATGGGTCAAGTCCAGTACCTTGTTCTCTAACAAGTACCCATGAATCTAATGTGCATCTCCATGCATATAATCATCACATGATTATCCATTAGACTTCATACTAGTGCTTCATAAGTACTAGGGACACGATTATTATAACTAAACATGCAAACACATATAATAATCAAAGAAGCAATCTCATATATAAATGAACAATGACATTACATAAAGGTCTATCTCTATAGGCCTAGGGCACTAACACCTACAGTATTTTGGCCTGAGATTTTTCAGTATAAGAGGAAAAAGTGGATGCTTTCAGAGAGTAATAGTTTTCACACTCCCTCCAATCACGTCACATATGACTTGTCAATGTTTCTGAAAACGTGATTTACGTGTTTGTACATTGCTTGTTTCATGGTAAAATTACATTAGAAACACGACACTATGGGACGGGTAAAAAGAAAAGTGAGACGGGTAAAAAGAAAAGTGTGACGCTTATTGTGGTAATACACTAGCTCTTGCACTTCCACACCCTTGGAAACACACCTCCATTCCCATTTTCACCCCTCTCAAAACCTGCTCAAGTACAGTATATATGCCTATGAAATGCAGTGTATGGAGAGAGTCAAAGCGTCAATATGGAGGCCTAACTACAAGAAAAATCTTCAGAAATTTACACAATATAATTTTCTTTTTTCAAGACATCAAAGCTTTTAGTCTCTATGTGCTCGGACTCTTTGGTTTATCCCGTCGTACCCGTGTCGGACACTCCTATTTTAGTCTTGTTGACAAGGATCCGACGGGGTAAATTAAAGAGTACGAGCATAATAGCTTTTAGTAGTTATTTCTTTGTGATTATTTTGAACTGGATAATTGGTGCAAGAATGTAAGGTGCTTAAGGTACTTCAACTTTCTTGTGGAGGAAATAATAAAAATGGCAATTGGCTCATACAATATGCCCGATCGCTTTTCATGGATTTTCAAAACCCTGCTTTGCAAAAATGGGATATGCACTTGAAATAGATGGCTGGTTTAGGATATAGATCACGAGCGATACGGAAATGGATCGAGTAATCCGTTCCTTTATCCAAGAAAAGTATTTCTAGTTTGCATAAAAAAAAAAAGATTCACTAATATATGGAATAAATAAATAAACGTCATCTTTTCTTCGAAAGGCTTCTTCCGCTTTACCCAATTATATGCTTGACTATAATTTCCGGGAGTCAGTGCTTTTTCCTCTTTACCCAATTATATGCTTGACTATAATTCCCGGGAGTAAGTGCTATTGGCCGTTTCCAATACTCACCGCTTGATCGAACCAAGCCTCAGCAATTTCAGAATCTCATGCCAAGAAAATTTTGGAATCTATAGTATAAAACACAACTGTCCGTGAACAGTTGTGTGAACAGTTTCAAATGCCAAATTTCCCATTTTGCCTTCACTAAGTTGTCCCTTTCCCATTTTGCCCTTTAAATTTTATTTTTTTTTTAAATTAAAAAAAAAAAAAAAAAAAACACGTGTCCGAGGCTTTTACTATACTAGTATTCAACATAATGCAGCCATTCTAGAAGTGAATTTCAAGAAACTGAACATAAGAAAAGAGTTTTGACATTATGCAGTTACTGCTGCAGTAAAGACAGAAGCCACAAGGCATAACTTTCAAGTATGATACATCTGCACTTCCCATTTTGTTTCGTCCGTCCCAAAATAAACGTCGCATTTCCAAATTTTCAAACAAGGGAAGTGACTTGGTACAATTTAATCATTGTACAACTAATATACAAGCTACTAAAGCACTTTTCTTAAGAACGTTGACAAGTTCTGGGACGGCGGGAGTAAAAAACAACCATTCAACCCTCAATACGAGTACTCACTCGAATCTGACTTCGACTTACCGATTTCGACATCAGCTGCTTCTGCAGTAACAGGAGGTAGTTGCCTAGTCTTTCTCTTTAAGTTGTGTATATGCCATTCACTCTTGAAGTGCTCTCTATACTGTTTATTATCCCCCACAACTGCATTGCACGTACTGCATTTCTTCTGCTTCACTTCTCCCTCGGCATTTTCTGCTGCATTTTTCGAGGATATTATAGTCCGCTTCTGCATTTTCTCACCTAGTTGAATTATAGAATTGCTGGATTCCTTATGTAAGCTGGTTGATGCATCATCAAAATCATCGAAATTGTCCACTTGGGCATCGCCTTCTGAGTGCACGGAGACAGCGAGAATTTCAGACCTTCCTTGCAGATTCCTCACCAAGGCATCACAGTCTCGGAAGCAGCCAGGGTCCATTTCACAGATCTGCAAGGGTAATGGAGTTTTAAAAAAGGGTGTAATATTGAGATCACAGGAGAAATGGGAATATGACTTTACATTGAATTAACTGAACATGCTAATAAGAATAGAAACTCCCTCACATAATAAGTGTCGAGTTGACTTGTCAAACTTTTTAATGAATGTGCTTTACTCGTGTGTGCATTACTTGTATCATGGTCAATTTCCACCGATACTTTTTCCTTATGAAAATGCTGACACTTATTTTGGGACAAAATAGCGACATTTATCATGGGATGGAGGGAGTAGAAGGTAAGAGGAAATTTTCCAAGTAAACATATCAAGAAATTTCAAGTTTTTATAAATTGGTGACAATAATAGCTGAACTCTTTCCAGGATTTTCTTCCAAGGATTTTTAGGCAAGCATGAAATAAGATCTGCGGTTGAAATCTAAGGATGAAACTTTCTATCTGTGATGCTCCCTCTTGAGAGAAGATGTAAAGTGCGAGGAGATACTTGGGTCCACAACTGAGGGATAGGATATCACTTTAAGTGAATTTGTTCAAGTGATATAATCTTAGCCGTGCCCATCACATTTGGAACAAGTAATCAAATATTCTTCCAAGGCATCCAGTCTTGAACTGAATTTCATTGCTACTTCTACGGAAATTTGCTGGGTATTTGTTTGTAGCATTTGCTATGCCCAGTCTTGAACTGAATTCCGAGGCCTAAATGTTAGTTTTGCCTAATAATAATCAGTAAAAGCAACTTGTTGGGTGCAAAGGTAACTCTGATGAAATGAGCAATTGAAATACTGACAATAAACTTTCTTCCTGTATGAAAACTCTGATTGTATTCATTTACACGATCAATGTTCCAAGCATAAAACAAGATACGACCTCAATCTAGGTGGAAACCACTTGCTATAAATAGTAACAAGTTGTAAAGCGTAATTTCCAATTGACAAGTTCGCACCAATTTTGATTACTTCAGGACTAATGTCTTTACCTACTATTTTCCAGGAAGTATACACAGACAAATCTAGAACGGAAATTCTAAGCAGTATTTCATTATTTCTAGTACTACCTTTAATGGAGTGAAATAACCTTCCTACGGAATATTTTATCTTTTATGCTATAAGCATCGACATCTGATATAATTGCTACTCATGGTTGTCCTATTTTACATCGTTTTTCTATCCCCCATTGGCTACATTTAAGAAATGTGCATACAAATGTTAACATGCTTTTCTTTTTCCTTCACATTTATCAATTCGCGCTGTAGCTAAATTTTAAGAAAATAAAAACTGCATTTTGTGCTCTTAGTTCAATTCTACTTCAAACATGAGAGCATAGGTGTGCATGAAAGAGAGTAGGAATGGATTTTTTTTTCATCAAATTAAGACTTACAATAGATTGCTGACTTCCAGATTCATCTTTCGAAACAACAGTTGCATTCCACTCACTGAGCTTTCCTGCAAGGGAAGCGAAGTTTTGTTGGGGCAATGTTAGTCGTAGTCTCACAGGAGACCTCTTTATTGGGTAATGTTTTTGAAGCTCGCGGATGACATCAAGCGCCTGTGAACGATGTAGGGGTTGGAACAATAAGACAATCAATAGACTAGAAATGTTAAACCAAGTCCAAGAAAAATCATCAACGTCCTATATAATTTGCTTGGCTCAAAGATGAAAAAAACTTTAAATTCAAAATATAAAAGGGAATAGCAGAGATCGAAATGAGAAAGGCAAAATGATAAGACAAGATACGTGAAACGGGATGAAAGGAGAAGAGAGTAACTTAATCCAATAAAACGCAAAGGACACTCAGTCATAAACATTCAGCAGGGTCCAGGATGCATCAATTACCTGTTTCTTTGAGCTGCTATGTGAATCAACTGCAAAATGTATTTCATGCATCAAACGCTCAATCATACTTATGGTATAAGGGCGCTGAGTCTCAGGGTTTATGGTCTTCTGCATGACTACAGTTGCAATATCCCTGAACTGACTAGATAACACTGATTCTCTCTCCTTTCCTGCAACTTGCAGCTCTCCTTTCTCCAAAATCTGGTACACAAGATGTATAGTCAAAAAATACATTTCTTCTCACGTAGAAGGGAATAGCTCCGTAAGTTTTAATGTGATAAAGAGGAAGAACAAAGATCATTAGTGATTGAAAGTACACATATGGTTGATATTGAATTTCACTAACCTCCAAGCAGATTTGTGTCTGATCATACATCCCAAAAGCCTCTTTTAAATCCTTCCACCTAGCAAACACTCCTTTTGAGACATTTGAATAAACAGCTTGCGACTGTAACACTTCATCTATATCCTTTTCTCTAATATAAAGTCAAACATAAGTTAGGATTCATATTTTCTGACTTCTTGAGACGCTAAAGAAATATAGAAATTTAAAGCAGTGGAAAAACAATTATGAACCTTAAAAATAGAATGAAAAATTGTAAGTTGGGAAAGATATAATGGTTCTGTGATTAGCAACAAAACTGGCCATGGTGAAAATGTGACTGTCTAGGCCCTAATCAAGCGCGACAATCACATAATGATTTGTGCATGACTATAACAATAGATCAATTATTGCTTTGATGTACACATATATATTGATAAGGAAAACCGGCACAACCCACAAAACATGTTATGCATATATCTAATAATGTCAAAGTGCCAATGCCACCAAATTCCACTCAGTTTTCAACCAAAGCACCTAGACCCATAGAGCCCAAATCGAAGAACCAGTCAATAAAAAAACAGTCCACATCTCATTCTTCCAACTACACAAGAAATCAAGTGAGCTCCAACGTTGCAACCTGAGGGCTGACACTTAGTTCATAGTAAGGAAAGGATATACTCAGATAATTTATCACAAAACATAGAACAATACGTGTGTGACGAATATACACAGTTTACCATATCATCACGCTTAAGGCATTTAACGTATACATAAACATATTACAAAATAAATATGTTTTACTACCTCAGCTATTCAAATCATTTTCTTCGCCAGTAGCACTGTTCTACTTTTTCTTATCACATCATTTGTATTAAAATAATATTTAATAATAAGAGCAATTGTCAGGGGAAGGCTCTAGCAAATGGTTCCCTCTCCCAACCCCCGCAAGGCGGGGAGCGCTTGGCGCACCGGGGTTTGCCCTTAATAAGAGCAATGAAACTTTCAGAAGTTCTAGACTCTTAGCCACAAAAGTAAATCACTGGTATATAACCTTAAATTGCAGATGAAATTAAGCTATATCATGTTCATAAGGGTCTACAAGATTGCTCACCTTCATGAAATTTTTCTTGATTGCTCAACTTTAAGAATATCATGTTTTAGTAAACTCAATTATTTTCGACCTATTTACAAATCAATGCTTTTAATGGTATGCAAATGATATTCAGGCAAACAGCAAACATACTTTTTAAAACTAGAGACCAATTGAATATTATGAAATACAGTAGAGATGAGGTGAAATTGAAGGATGGCGATACAGAATTGGGGTTGATAGAAAGGCATATGGGGGGGGGAGGACTTACACGCCGGAACGCCATGAGAGGACTTTGTTCTTGTAGCAAGCGATCTCGAAGCGTAATCCATGCTTTTTCAGCCGGACTACAGCCACGTTCGTTAGCCTCTTTTGCCCAACGGATTGAACCAGCGTCTTCGACATCTCTCTCTCTCTCTCTCTCTCTCAGGAGATTACTGTTGGAAATGTATCGTTGGCGGGTTGTCCGTCAGTATTTATGAGGTTCTTTTTGTTTTGCGAAAAATAAATCCCAAAAAAATTGATTTCTTGAAAAATATTTTGCGGAAAATGAAAATGATTTTTGAAAAATGTTTTCATTTGTTTGGTGAATCTTAAGAAAATATTTTTCGATGTTTGGTAGTTTCATTAAAGTAAATTTCTAAAGATAAAATTAATACAAACAAAAGAAAATGAGGAAAATATTTTTCGAAAAACAACTTTCTTAGGTAGGTAGAGATAATGAAGTCATTTTCCTTAGATATCAAATTCAATTTCTATTGACCCGAAAAATATTTTTCGTTTACTTCATTTTTTTATGTTTACTAAACATCAAAAAATGGGAAAAATGTTTTTCCCTGAACAAACGGAGCCTGAGTTAATTAGCCGACAGTGGTGCCATTCACATTTCACACCCCACATAAATTCTTACACTCACTTTCTTAGTACACCTCCAAACCTATGCAATGCACCCACTTTATTTCCAAAATATTCACCCTCCTCCTTCAATTCCCCGACCCACACTCTTCCTCCTCAACCATGGATTGTGAACTACTGTTTTTGAGATGAGAGTGAAAGAAATTGAGTGGCTAGGAAGTGCACAGGAAGTTACAGATGTCTGATGTGAGTCCTGATGCTATCACATCAGCACTAGCATCAGCGATAAACAGCAGCGGAATAATAAAATCAAAACGAATTAAAACACCAAAATAACACTTATCTACAGCAACTTGCTGTAGACAATAAAACTTCTCTTATTAAAACCTTTTATGAACTCGGTTACAAAAGAAGAATACAAAGAGAAGACAAAATCAACAAAAATACTCTCACAGGAAAAACACTCTTCTGTAGTATGGAACTTCTGCAATTTAGAGCTTAAAAATTGTATGAACAAATGAGGGGTGATCCTCATATTTATAGCCAAAAAGTCTTCGGATTAGGATGACTGAATCTTGATCAACATATCTTCAATCTAATCTCTTTTATCATTTTATCCACTCAGCAACCCTCAGCCTTTAGACTTCTTTTCCTTAGTTTGTCCAAGCAAGAATCCTTCTTTTACTTGAACTCTTTCCTTGTGTGAGAGTCCTACAAAATAAACAAAATATACTAAAACAAATCCATATTTTATTAGTAGATTAGTCAATAAAATAAATAACTACATAAACTAAAAAGATATTTACAAATATATTCTAAAATTAAGAAAGAAACAAATCCTAATAATTAAAAAACATCCTTGGAAAATATGTGGGAAACACTCACACTTACAATCTCCCCCTGATTTGTAGCTTTCTGGTCAAAACAAGATTTGATAAATAACTTACGCTCAAGCCAATAAATCAATCAAATTATCAAATATATAAAACTCCCCCTAAATTATCAAATGATCCAACTCCCCCTTAATTTGTTACAGCTTATCATCAACCTTCAGTTATATCTCCCCTTTTTACTTGCTCTCCCCCCTTTTTGACCAGAATGGAGAATATCAATATAAAAATGCGTCAGGATGTGAGTCAAGATGTGGCCACATCAGAACGCACACCATACGCAACACTTTGTGTTCCCTCCAACGAAAATAGAGAAAGACGGTGGAAGACAATGAGATATGAGTAAAGGAGTCTAGGGAGTCGAAAAACAGGGGATGGTACTTATCAAAACTGCTTCTCCATCCTTTTGAATTTCATGGAGATTAAGGACTTCAAAAAAATTTGCAATAAAAATTTTTCTTTTGTGAGTAATGTACCTGTCATAAAAATATCAAACAATACCATAGAGCACGCTCCCCCTAACCACAAACTATTAGACAAAAATCAAATTTGATTGGAGAGTCATTGAGCACAAGTTTTTTAGTCGAAGAAAAAAAATTATGGGAAGAATAAAAAACTTGAGTAATATTTTCACCAAGAACAAGGATGACCTAAATTTATGACTATACAATGATGCATAATGCACACGCAAGTGAATGATAAATCTCAGTATATGTGTGGTATGGGATGTGATCACATCAAGAGACACATCTCCTCTAAGAAAGTCAATGAATTGAAATCTTGTCTTGCTTGGCATCTAGAATGCATTCACCCATTTTTTATTTGTGGATAAAGATTTTTGGGTAGCTTTCACTCTTTTTTACTTTCATGGATAGCCCTCTTTCGAATGATCTTGTCAATTTGACACAAACTTTCTCTTGATGTCATTTTGATCACATTGAAATGACTTCATACCATGAGTGGAGTAGTTGTTTCCCTTTATATTAGGCACCCACCAAGAGACATCCAATAGGATAAATTTTGAGTCAACAGATGTTAACACTTTTTAAGAAAAATTCACAATTCAAAGAGGAGACGAGTCAAAGATGTAATACAAGTGACCACACTGAGAGATATCGTGCAAATTAAACAAATATGCATGCATTTTTTTTCATTTTTTTAAAAAAAAAATTCATTTTTTTTAATAATATACAATACAGGTGTAGACCATGATGTGACCACACAGGGGATCACACCATCAACAGACACACAAACAGAGAGACTTTCTTAGAGTGTAAAGTCTCTCAAAATCAATGGTCTTGGTGAAAAAGTTAGCCAACTGTTTTTCAGTTCTTATAGGATTTAGGCTAAAAAATTTATGCTCAATAAGGTCTCGAATAAAATGATGTCTAATGTATTTGTGTTTAGTGCAAGAGTGCTTAACAGGATTTTTTGAAATGTCTATAGCACTTAGATTATTACTAAAGACAATTAACACATTACTTTTATGTCTGTGGTCCTTAATCATCTTATTCATCCAAAATAATTGAGAGCAACATCTTCCTATAGAGTGAGAAGCATAGTTTTTATTGTACCAAGAGACCATGTTATTTTCAAGATAAAAACAACCCCCAATTTTACTTTTCAATTCATTTGTACCCCACACATCTTTTTCTATTTCAACAATTTTGGGCTCAAGATGAGAAATGAAACAACAAAAGCTTACCTTGCTTACCTGTGAGTTTACACAACTCAAGCCAGCCAGTTCTCGGTAGTTGACCCGTGGCTTATTCCTTGTGTTTACCTTCTCATTAACATCACCAATCACCTGTGTGACTGGATGGTTCTTCTGAATCCTGCTTGGTATGTCTTTGGTTCTGTCCAGGTTCCCTTCTTTACAGTCTGAACTGTTTGACAAATTTTCTGAATTTGATGTAGACTCATCTGTTCCTGATGTAGGTGGTGATTTGATCACACCAGGACCTGCATCAGCTTTTTGTATCTCTGTTTGCAGTTCCTGTTCAGCTGTATTTTGGGCGATTTCCATCATTTCCACACAATCTGAGACATCATCTTCAAGAGTTTTTAGATTCAAATCAGCAGTATCATCAAAAGTGACATTAATAGACTCCATAACAGTATTGGTTCTAAGGTTATAAACCCTATAAGCGCGGCTATTTGTGGAATGCCCTAGGAATATAGCCTTATCATTCTTAGAGTCAAATTTAGACGGATAGTCTCTTTCATTAAGAACATAACATATGCATCCAAAAACATGAAAGTACTTGAGAGTAGGTTTTTTACCAAGAAGAATTTCATAGTTGATCCAACTCTCAAATAAACTCTATTTCCTATGTGACAAGCAGTATTAAGTGCTTCAACCCAAAATCGTTTAGAGATGTTTTTAGAACTAAGCATGACACGAGCCATCTCTTGTAATGTACGATTTTTTCTTTCTGCAACTCCATTCTGTTGAGGAGTTTTAGGGGCCGAAAAATCATGGGTGATTCCTTTGGAGTCACAAAACTTTGAGAACAAAGTGTTCTCATATTCAGTTCCATGATCAGGCTTAATTTTGATAACTTTCTTACCATACAAGTTTTTCACCTTTCTATACCACACTTTAAATATTTCAAGTGCTTCAGATTTTTCTTTTAAATATAGCACCCAAGTATACCTAGAGAAATCATCTACACAAACAAATGAATATTTCTTTTTACCTAAGCTCTCAACCTCAATTGATCACATAAGGCCAGCATGTATTAATTCTAAAATTTCAAACGTGGAACTTTGGTCAACCTTTGGATGAGAGGCTTTGGTTTGCTTGCCCTTTTGACAAGGACCACACACACTTGATTGTTTAAAGTCGAGCTTGAGCAAGTGTTTAACAGCATCAAACCTAACTAATTCTTCTATTTTCCTATAGCTAGCATGTCCTAACTTTTGATGCCACAGTTCGAGTTCATTTGTTTTGGAGCTAAGGCAGGATAAATTGTCACCAAATTTGTAACAATTATCTTGAGACCTTACTCCAGTAAATAGGCATTGATTAGTGTTGTCAAAAACTTTGCATTCATGTTTGTCAAAATTCACATGTAAATTGTCATCACATAGTTGGCTTATACTAATCAAATTAGCTTTCAAACCTTCTATATGATAGACATTTTTCAGTTTAGGCATGTCATTCACACATAAAGTACCTTTACCAACAATCTTACCTTGTGCTCCTCCCCCATAATTTACATTCCCACCTTTGATAGTGATGTAATCCGTGAGAAATTCGGCATTACCTGTCATGTGCCTTGAGCACCCGCTATCAAAGTACCATGAGCTAGCAATGCTGCTCTTGAGAGAGGTAAACACTACCTTGCATTCCTCGCTTTTCTTTTCAACCCATACGAACTGACCAGTTTTTTGGCGATGTGAGTTGTGATGTGATTGCATTCGTTCACTCATCTGAGGAACATCTTTCCCCAGATCACGAATCCTCTTATAACAGAAAGGTCTTATGTGACCTGGTAAGAAGCAGTAATGGCACACAAATCTTTTCTTCTTGTTCAGTGAGGAGGTATAACAGTTTATAAAAGATTCAGAAGATGTGATGGTATATGTGATAACATCTGAAGTTACATCAGATTGATGTTCATGATTTGGAGGCGAGATTTCCATGATTGCTAAGTTTAGCGACTCATCTTCGTCCTCACTATCACTAAGGGTCGCACTTAGGCTCATCCCCTTTTTCTTCAGAGTATTGGCACATTCATTTGTATAATGCCCAAACCCTTTACAGGCTCTACACTGAACATATTCAGATCTATTTTTAGAAAAACTAGTGGGTTTCTTGAAAGTACTCTCATTATCCTCTTTTGATTTATCAAAAGTAGTTGGTTTTTTGGAGGGAAATTTGTTGTCTCTTTTGTTTTTAGGAAAGAAGTAAATTTTTTAGTTAAAAGAGCAACATCTTCGGTTTCCAAATTAGAAATATCAATTTCATTTGAGATTTCCTCAATCTCTTTTGGAATTGAGGATGCTTTAGAAAGAGCAGAAGCAAGAGCAACACTTTCAGCTTTATGTTGTTGCTGAATGGAAATGTTCATTTCAAACATGGTTAGCTTACCCACAAGAGTATCTAAAACCATGGTTGCAGTATCATTTGCTTCTTCAATAGCAGCTATTTTAATGTTGAACTTATCTGTGACAATTCTTAACATTTTGCAAACTAATCTAGCATTAGAAATAGGCTCACCTAGGGAGAGACATTCATTTGAAATTTCTCTTATTCTAGCAGAATAACTTTTTATGTCCTCAGTCTCAGTCATCCTCAAGTTTTCAAACTTGGTCATGAGAATCCTTAACCTAGTGGCTTTGACACTGTCATCACCTTCACAGTGAACTTGCAAAATATCCCAGGCTTTCTTTGCTATAATTTGATTTAAAACAAGTCTAAACATGTGTTCATCCACATGACTTGAAATAGCACCAAGAGCCTTGGAATTGTAATTAGCACAAGTAACCTCATCTGCGGTCCATTCTGTTGGGTTTTACGGGTCCATGCGCAGCGGAATTAAGCATTAAAACATAAAACCCAAGAAGCCCTAGGATCCGTTCTATACAATTAATTTGAATATCAATGAAATAGAATTAAACCAACCTTGAAACGCTTTCCGGTCTTGAGCTATCGAACGATTTGATTATGTGATATTGAATCACAAACTTCGTTCTTCAACTTGCTTGAACTCTAGGTCTTGATCGATGAACGAGCGAAGACCCTCTTTTGGTATCCACACCTTCGAATGAATCCAAGAACAATTTCTTGTTGATTGCTAGATCTAAACCTTGAAGAATATTGAGAGAATTTGATTGTGAATTTTGCTTTAAAATTTCGGCTAGGGTTTTTAGGTCTGACAGAACCCTGTATTTATACTACAAATAGTGTAAATACCTCTTCTAATCAAATTAGGAGAGACAGGCTGTCAATACCACGTATTGGCCTATTATGTCGCGCGGTATATCAAGCCATTGGCTTGATATGTCGCGTGACATAAGTAGCCGCCGTGCCTCTCAATCATTCTTCTTCCGGTTTAACCAATTCATTCTAGTTGTGTGTGACCCAATAGGATTACATCATGTTGGCAATGAGATCGATCATATCGAACCTCATAAGACATAAGCGGACTCTAGCAAGCCATTATGTCTACCCAAATGATGTAACGTAAGAGTTCACGTTTCCAACGGTGTACTTCCATTTATCCCTTTTGTCTCACGATGTTATATTGAACACAAGTCATGGTCCTTGTCGACTTGTTATTGTTCAATGCTTTCTCGATTCTTGAGTATAATGATAATTCCAATCATATTGGGGTACGGCCATACACTTTCATCATTATCACTCATCGAGGGGCCCAAGCATAACATCTCTCTTCCGAGGGACAAACTCCTTCTTGACTTATCATCCTTCCCATCATGAATCCGATCATGCCAATGATAGCCTTTATAGATATCGTGTTAAGATATCGTTTGACTAAAATCAAACATGGCTTTCATCATATGTAAGGTTATGATAGTCTCGTGTCTAGGAAATAAATGAAGTAACCGTATGAGATTTAAGTATAACATTTGACCATTACATAAATCTCATGCGGGTCATGTCCAAATACTTGTTCTCTAACAAGTACCCATAATTTCAATGTGCATCTCTTATTCATATAATCATCACATGATTATCCATTGACAATTATACTAATCTATTCTCTTAATAATTAGGGACGAGAGATTATTATAAACAAATATACAAAACATATAATAATCAAATAATAAACATCTCATATAATAATAAATAATGTCAACACATAAGTCTATCAATCATAGGCCTAGGGCATAATACCAACAGTCTCCCACTTGCACTAGGCCCAATCTACCATGTATCGAATACCCATGGACCTAACATGACCATCATGTTTAGCTTGTGAGAGAGCCTTAGTTAGTGGGTCCGCCACGTTGTCATCGATGTCTACTCTGCATATCTTAACGTCTTCCCTTTCACATATCTCACGGATAATGTGGAAACGTCGAAGTATGTGTTTGGATCTCTGGTGTGATCTTGGTTCCTTTGCTTGTGCAATGGCCCCATTGTTATCACAGTAAAGTTCAATAGGATCTCTGATGCTTGGAACGACTTCCAAATCACTAATGAACTTCTTGATCCAAAGCTGCTTCCTTAGCCGCATCGATGCCGCTATGTACTCGGCTTCGGTTGTAGAATCGGCGACGGTACTTTGCTTGGACCTTTTCCAACTCACGGTGCCTCCATTAAGCATAAACAAAAATCCAGATTGCGATCTAAAATCATCTTTGTCAGTTTGGAAGCTAGCATCTGTGTAGCCTTTGACTACAAGATTTTCTTCCATTCCTCCAAAGACCAAGAATGCATCCTTAGTTCTTCGTAAGTACTTAAGGATATTCTTGGCTGCTATCCAATGTGGTTCACCGGGATCGGATTGGTACCTACTCGTCATGCTTAGAGCACACGAGACATCGGGTCTAGTACATAACATAGCATACATGATAGACCCAATTGCCGAAGCATATGGAATACCATTCATTCTCTTTCGCTCATCATTAGTCTTTGGACATTGATTCTTGCTAAGAGATATACCATGCAACATTGGCAAATTCCCTCTTTTAGAATTTTCCATTTGGAATCTTCTAAGGACTTTGTCAATGTAAGTACTTTGACTTAAACCAATCATCCTCTTGGATCTATCTCTATAGATCTTGATACCAAGGATATATGCGGCTTCGCCCATATCTTTCATTGAAAAGCACTTTCCCAACCAAGACTTGACAGCCTCTCTAGTGCAGAACGTCATTTCCAATGAGTAAGATATCGTCGACATACAACACTAAAAATAGTGCTACGCTCCCACTAATTTTCTTGTATACACAAGGTTCATCTTCGTTCTTGATAAAGCCAAATTCCTTGATTGCTTCATCAAAACGTAGATTCCAACTCCTTGAAGCTTGCTTCAATCCATAAATGGATTTCGCAACTTACACACCTTGTTAGAATTTTCTCGGATCGACAAAACCTTCGGGTTGTATCATGTATACATCCTCAAGTAACTTCCCATTAAGGAAAGCTGTTTTGACATCCATTTGCCATATCTCATAGTCATAATATGCGGCTATGGCAAGTAAAATTCTAATAGACTTAAGCATAGCTACAGGCGAAAAGGTTTCATCATAGTCTATGCCATGAATCTGCCTATACCCCTTAGCTACTAGCCTAGCCTTATAGGTGTGCACCTTCCCATCCATGTCGGTCTTCTTCTTGAAGACCCATTTGCACCCTATGGTTTTTACACCTTCGGGTGGATCAATCAAGTTCCAAACTTGATTATCAGCCATGGATTGTAATTCGGACTTCATGGCTTCTTGCCATTTTTCCGAATCCGGAGCGGACATCGCTTCTTGATAGCAAGTGGGTTCATCATTTTCGATTAACTCCACTTCATCACTTTCCGTAACGAGAAATCCATATCTCTCGGGTTCGGATCATGATCTACCACTTCGGCGAGGAACTTGTGCATCTTGAACCGGTTCCACAACGGTTTGTGAACTTGGTTCAGTTTCTACCATTGGTTCAATGTTGTTTTTGGGTTCTCGAACTTCTTCGAGATCTATTTTACTCCCACGTGTTCCTTTGCGAAGAAACTCCTTTTCTAAGAAAGTACCATTTCGAGCAACAAACACTTTGTTCTCGTTTCGGTTGTAGAAATAGTATCCTTTGTTTTCCTTAGTATATCCCACAAAAACACATTTATCGATTTAGGTGCTAGCTTGTCGAAGTTATCTTCTTGACATATGCATCACAACCCCAAATCTTCATGAAAGACAAACTAGGTTTTCTTCCATGCCCCATCTCATATGGGGTCTTTTGAACCGATTTGGTAGGAACTCGTTTATAGTGAAAGCGGCGGTTTCTAGTGCATGTCCCCAAAAGGATAAAGGAAGCTCAACTTGACTCATCATAGAACGAACCATGTCCAACAAAGTTCTATTCCTCCTTTCGTACACACCATTCCATTGTGGTGTTCCGGGTGGAGAGAGTTCTGAAACGATTCCACAACTCTTAAGATGACTGTCAAATTCTTGGCTCAAATATTCACCACCTCGATCGGATCGAAGTACCTTAATAGTTTTGCCAAGTTGATTTTGTACCTCATTTTGAAATATTCGAAATATCTCAAACGATTCACTCTTATGTTTCATTAGATAAACATATCCAAATCTACTATAATCATCAGTGAATGTTATGAAGTACCGAAATCCTCCCCTAGCATCGCTACTCATAGGCCCACATACATCGGTATGTATGAGTCCTAACAAGTCGCCCGCCCTTTCACCGGTTTTGGTAAATGGGTCCTTGAGTCATCTTGCCAAGTAAACAAGATTCACATGTCTCATATGATTCATAATCATGTGAGTCCAAAAATCCATCTTTGTGGAGTTTAGAAATGCGTTTCTCGTTTATATGGCCAAGACGACAATGCCATAAGTAAGTGTGGTTTACATCATTGGGTTTAGATTTCTTGTTAATGTTATAGACATCATTATCGCGATTTTCAACATCAAGAATATAAAGGCCATTGAATGAAACAAAGAAGACAATACTGCATATCACTCTTGTAAATAGAAAATTTCTTATCACATATAAGAAAATTAAAACCTTCATTATCCAAACATGAAATCGAAATAATATTCCTACTTAAAGCTGGAACGTAATAACAATTGTTCAAAACAAGTATTAGTCCACTAGGTAAAGTAACTTCATAAGTTCCTACGGCTAATGCAAAGAACTCTTGCTCCATTCCCCACACGTAGGTCCACTTCACCTTCCTTAAGCATCCTTCTGTTCTTTAGACCTGCACATTTAAACAAATGTGAGTTCCACATCCGGTATCCAATACCCAAGAACTAGAAGTAGATAGGAATATATCTATAACAAAGATACTGAAGTTGAAGCAACTCCTTTGCTCTTCTTCGGTGCTTCCTTGTATTTTGCGCAATTTCTCCTCCAATGTCCAATCTCATTGCAATGGAAGCGTTGCGTCCTCTTGGGACTTAGGCTTAGCCTCTTTAGGCTTGGAGGCCTCTTTGGGCTTGGCAACCTTTGCCTTAGGATTAGCAACCTTTGCTTTTCCTTTACCCTTGAACCCTTTCCCTTGTTAACCATTAGCACTTGATCGGTCTTCTTCTCGACACACGGTTTCCGCAGTAGTCAACATTTGAACTAACTCGAAAGGTTTCTATTCATTCCACCCATGTTATAGTGCATTATGAAATGACTAAAACTTTTAGGTAATGAATTCGGTATTATGTCGGTAGCCAACTCTTGGCTAATTGGAAAACCGAGCCTTTCAAGATGCTCAATGTGGCCCTTTAGCTTGAGAGCATGGGGACCAACTGGCTTGTCCTTCACTCATCTTGCATGAGGTCAAGGATGCTTGTGTTGTACCTTTCTTGCCTAGCTTGAATTTGGAACATTTCCATCGGCCGATTGTTTAAGTCGATTGTCCCCAAGTGCTCAAGATTCTTCGAAGACTCTTGCACATGGCGGAGAGCATAAGGCAACTAACATCTCAGAGTCACGCTTGTGCTTCGGATATTGTTCCCTTATTGCCCTAGCGGCATTGGCGACAGGAGTTCGGGTGGAATAGGTTCGGTGAACGTACGGTTTCTCCTCTTGTTTGAGAACAATTCTCAAACTACGGATCCAATCCATATAGTTTGTACCATTCTCTTCCAACTTTTCCTTCTCAAGGACGGATCGCGGTGAAAAGTGATTATTGTTTGATGCCATTTATTCTACAAAAAGATATACATAAAATATGAACACATATAAGTAAACATATCATATGAGAAGTATAGTGCATTTAAATAAATGCTCCCACTAAATTATACACCTTCAAATGCAAATAAGCATAATATACATTTAATGGGCTAAGATCCAACTTTAATTCAATTTCAAGTTTGCTATGGCAAACCGCTCAAAATTAAATTAATTAGGTAGAAAACATCAATCATATCACATATATGACTCTTAGATCTTTTATGAGATCAATTCAAGACATCATATGTCTAGGCATATTTTAATCTCATCTTATGCCTTGGGTCCAAAACCATTTTGATAACCCAATTAAGTTCATTCATTTTAAAACGTATAGGAACCACCATTTCCTCATCTTGCTCGCATTCGAATAGAATCAAAGCACCTTGCTATGGCAAGCCCACCCAAAACTATCCGAATGGTCTCAAGTGTTTTTAATCATGAATTGGCATAAAGAACTTAAAAGTTAAATGAAGGTTCTTTAAAGGTAGATTATAAGCGTATCGAGAAAGATAGTCAAAATCATGCACCGGGTAAGTTCCCGGGGAAGATAGGTGAGCCGCAAGGACTTCTTAAGTACCAACTCTTCCTTAGACAGAACTCTCCTAGACATGCATAATTAGAAATCAACTCTGATTAGGCAACATAATCCTTACCTTTTATAAACAATCAGTTTCCTTTTAAATTTCGCATATTTATGACTTGTTTCCATAAACAATCATAAGATCCAAAATTTACAATGTCTAAATCTAAACATATTAGGAAACTAAATATCATGTTTCAACTAAACATCTAATTTAATAATTCTTAACAATTAAGAACAAATAATTCATGCATCGCAACAATTAATAAAACACATTTAAATTAATTAAGCATGCATAAACAATGAATCAATCTAGCATGGACTTATAAACTCAATTTTATAACATCCAGTTTTTCATACACATTGCAATAATTATTAAAATCATATTTTAATCAATTAATCATGTATATCAATGAATCAATCTATCGCGGACTTATAAAACTCACTTTTATAACATCCAGTTTTCATATCAACATATCGGATTGTTAACACAATCATAGAACAGCGAAAATTTGAACATACGTATTACGCCGGTTTTGGCTTGTTATGTCGCGTGACATCATCGGCCCGGAGGCTTGATATGTCGCGCGACCTAACGGGCCGGATAACTGAATTCCTCATGGCTCATCATGTCGCGCGACTAAAGCGGCCAAGTAACAGGAATTCAGTTCGAACCAATACAGATTACGACAATTAAATCACATAAAACGGCCTTTTTACGATTTAATTCGGCATAAATTGAAAACGATTTTCACATTGTTTCACATAAACAATTAAAATTCTATCACATATAAAACATGCAATAAGCATATAAACAATTTATATCTTAAACCTAGCATGTTAATTCAAACTTAATCATACGAACGGGGCTCACGATACCACTTTGTTGGGTTTTACGGGTCCATGCGCGGCGGAATTAAGCATTAAAACATAAAACCCGAAGCCCTAGGATCCGTTCTATACAATTAATTTGAATATCAATGAAATAGAATTAAACCAACCTTGAAACGCTTTCCGGTCTTGAGCTATCGAACGATTTGATTATGTGATATTGAATCACAAACTTCGTTCTTCAACTTGCTTGAACTCTAGGTCTTGATCGATGAACGGCGAAGACCCTCTTTTGGTATCCACACCTTCGAATGAATCCAAGAACAATTTCTTGTTGATTGCTAGATCTAAACCTTGAAGAATATTGAGAGAATTTGATTGTGAATTTTGCTTTAAAATTTCGGCTAGGGTTTTTAGGTCGACGGAACCCTGTATTTATACTACAAATAGTGTAAATACCTCTTCTAATCAAATTAGGAGAGGCAGTGTCAATACCACGTATTGGCCTATTATGTCGCGCGGTATATCAAGCCGTTGGCTTGATATGTCGCGTGACATAAGTAACCGCTTACGTGCCTCTCAATCATTCTTCCTCCGGTTTAACCAATTCATTCTAGTTGTGTGTGACCCAATAGGATTACATCATGTTGGCAATGAGATCGATCATATCGAACCTCATAAGACATAAGCGGACTCTAGCAAGCCATTATGTCTACCCAAATGATGTAACGTAAGAGTTCACGTTTCCAACGGTGTACTTCCATTTATCCCTTTTGTCTCACGATGTTATATTGAACACAAGTCATGGTCCTTGTCGACTTGTTATTGTTCAATGCTTTCTCGATTCTTGAGTATAATGATAATTCCAATCATATTGGGGTACGGCCATACACTTTCATCATTATCACTCATCGAGGGGCCCAAGCATAACATCTCTCTTCCGAGGGACAAACTCCTTCTTGACTTATCATCCTTCCCATCATGAATCCGATCATGCCAATGATAGCCTTTATAGATATCGTGTTAAGATATCGTTTGACTAAAATCAAACATGGCTTTCATCATATGTAAGGTTATGATAGTCTCAGGTCTAGGAAATAAATGAAGTAACCGTATGAGATTTAAGTATAACATTTGACCATTACATAAATCTCATGCGGGTCATGTCCAGTCACTTGTTCTCTAACAAGTACCCATAATTTCAATGTGCATCTCTTATGCATATAATCATCACATGATTATCCATTGACAATTATACTAATCTATTCTCTTAATAATTAGGGACAGAGATTATTATAAACAAATATACAAAACATATAATAATCAAATAATAAACATCTCATATAATAATAAATAATGTCAACACATAAGTCTATCAATCATAGGCCTAGGGCATAATACCAACACATTCTTCCTCCGGCTTAATTTTGTACACTTTTTCAGAAGTTTCACCCTCTTCTTCTTTATTCTTAACTTCAGCCTTAGGAGGGGACCATGGAATAATGATGCTAAGCCAGGCTCGTTCATCAATTGCTTTGATGAAGAGACGCATTTTGGCTTTCCATATAGCATAATTAGTTCCATCTAAAACAGGGGGACTGTATTGATTCAAGTGTCCTTCCATAATGACCACTCTTTCTTGGATTTCACTCAGTGAAGTCGAGTGTGGCTCTGATACCAATTGAAAGAAATTGAGTGGCTAGGAAGTGCACAGGAAGTTACAGATGCCTGATGTGAGTCCTGATGCTATCCATCAGCACTAGCATCAGCGATAAACAGCAGCGGAATAATAAAATCAAAACGAATTAAAACACCAAAATAACACTTATCTACAGCAACTTGTTGTAGACAATAAAACTTCTCTTATTAAAACCTTTTATGAACTCGGTTATAAAGAAGAATACAAAGAGAAGACAAAATCAACAAAAATACTCTCACAGGAAAAACACTCTTCTGTAGTATGAAACTTCTGCAATTTAGAGCTTAAAAACTGTATGAACAAATGAGGGGTGATCCTCATATTTATAGCCAAGAAGTCTTCGGATTAGGATGACTGAATCTTGATCAACATATCTTCAATCTAATCTCTTTTATCATTTTATCCACTCAGCAACCCTCAGCCTTTAGACTTCTTTTCCTTAGTTTGTCCAAGCAAGAATCCTTCTTTTACTTGAACGCTTTCCTTGTGTGAGAGTCCTACAAAATATACAAAATATACTAAAACAAATCCATATTTTATTAGTAGATTAGTCAATAAAATAAATAACTAAATAAACTAAAAAGATATTTACAAATATATTCTAAAATTAAGAAAGATACAAATCCTAATAATTAAAAAACATCCTTGAAAAATATGTGGGAAACACTCACACTTACAGAGAGTATTTGACTATGTGTGCACTTAAGGTGACTGTTTAAGATTAAATTAGTTTGAGATTGTGCTCGTTGAGCTCGACAAAATATAAAACTAATTTCGACGTTCATCTCGCCCACGAGTTGATATGATTGAAGATTCACGTATGAAAAACAAGAAAAATAAAAATTATAAAAGTTATGTATTTATCAACCATGCCTACTCAAACCTGTCTTTCTCCTCCTTCCTCCACCATTGCAACAACATCATCATCCACCTCCCCCTTACGTCTTTCTCTCACCGCATGCTTTACCTCCCCAACACCTGAGATTGCGACAAATCTCTAAGGGAATCAACATCACATCACCATACCCATTTTCTTATAAATCGACCCATTTTTATAGCCGATTTAAGCTATGAAATGGTGTCTTGAAGCAGGAGGTAAAGGAACAATCGTCAAAGGGGAGGACAAGGAGTCAGAGAAAAATTATCTACCCTAGAGCATGTCGAAAAATGAGAAGTGATGACAATAAACGTTGATGAAGGGCGTGGAGAAAGGGGAGGAGGAAGGGCGGTAGGGAATGGATGGGTAATATTATTTTGAGAAACAAACTAACCTTATTGTAAAGGGTAGGGTGCATTAAAAAGGGGTCAAATTGCATTTTAGGCCCGAAGTCGAGGGTGTGTACTCCAAACGGGGCCTCATTTTTTTTGTCAAATCAGGACTCAATATCTAAATTTTTTGTCAATTAAGGACTTTTTGACGAAATTCATTAAAAACACAGTTAAGAAGCACATGCCACGCACATGAATAACAGATTTGGTTAAATTGAATTGGCACTAACTTTTAAGGGGTTAAATGACATATTTTATAAATAAGGGATCATAGAACAAAATAAACCTTTTATTTTATTGATTTTTTTTTAATTCTTATGTTATCATAATTTATTAAAAAATTATCTAAATTCAAATATTTAAATTTTTTTAACAAAAAATAATTAGTAAATTTAAAATATTGAAAAAAATAAAGATAATAGTTAATATGATTTAAATAATTTAAGATGTTAACTATTATTCTTTTTTCTAATAATTTAAATTACTAATTATTTTGCTTCAAAAAAATTACTAATTATTTTAGATTGAATAATTTATAAAATATATAAATAAAAATAGATTAAATAAAATAAATAGTTACAAAAAATATGCTTACCCAATTTATATTTTTTTCTTAATCAAGTTTTTTTAATGAAACACAATTTAACTAATTAAAATATATAAAAAAATCTTTTCTTAAATACAAATAAAAAATATGGTATATCTCAAACTCCATTGAATTTCTCAAACAAACACCATAGATTCAAGTAACAAATACAAGCAGAGGGAATTTTCGGTGGAGCGGTGAAATGACATTAGATGTGATTATACAATTATGTACAAATATCACAGAGACAAAAAAACTAGCAAAATCAAGAAACTCAATTTCAATCTTCATTCAAAATGAAAGAAAAATTATACATTGCATCACCCATCTTCAGTCACCACCATCCTCCATCTTCATTAAAAAAAAAAATCAATCTTTCACCACAAACACTTCATTACCCATCTTCCCCAACAAAATCAAACAAAAATCTGAAAAGGGGGGAAGATAGTAAACAAATCAGGAGAACACCGAATTGAAGAAGAACGTAACCAGATCAGGAACACTGATGGGGATTTGGAACTGGATCTGGAACTGGCAAAAAGGTTTAAGAGTGTGGGGAAGAGTGATTTCCTGGAGGTCGTTCGGATGTTGTTGCAGCTTGAGGGTCTGCGCCAGAGAAGAACGACTGAGGTGAGGTTGTGCATTTTTTGCCGGAGAAGGAGGCAGTGGAGTGTGACGGTCTGGGGTGGGCAAGGGGGAAAGGAGGGGAAGAAAAGGAGAGGGGTTTAGAGTGAGATGGGGCCGACCAGATTTTGGTGTTTGGGGGACGTCGCCGGAGAGTGTGGGATGGATGCCGGAGAAGATGTCGGAGGTAAGGAAGGGAGAGAGACAGGGATTAACGTTGACAGGGGAGGGGGTGGGGTTTTATTTGTTTCATCCCCACTTTTAATTTATTTCACTTAGCCCCTTAAAATTTAAATATCAATTCAAACTTACCAAATATGTTAATCACATGAGTGGCACATGCTATTTAATCGTATTTTTAACGAAAATCGTAAAAAAACCCTTAACTGGCAAAAATTTTAGATATTGAGCCCTGATTTGACCAAAAAAAATAAAAAATGAGGCCCCGTTTGAAGAACACCCCCTCGAGTTCAGGCCCTAAATTGCAATTTGCCCTTAAAAAAAGGTAGTTCTTAGTTTTTTTACTAGCAATAGAATTGTAAACCAAACTCAAAATTGATTGAATATATGTTCATTCAATTTTCTTCAATTTAAAACGTTTTAATTTCATTTAACACATATACACAGACTCGTGTGCACAAACACACATAACACACACATTATGATAGGCTTGAGAAGAAAGACCAAATGGAGGTTCGAATGATGACGACGACACAGAGCGATGGTGGTTCAGAGAATGGCGACAATAGCGGCGGTGAGCTTGAGAATGCTTAGATTTGGGGGACTAAAGAAAGGCAAGGGAAGAGATGTTTTGGCCGTAATTGAGGCGAAGGAGGAGGGGGCAATAGAAAAATGTGGTGTTGTGAGAGAGGGGCTAGAGGAGGAGGAGATGTTGGCAATGGCAGTAAAGGGGGTGTAGTTGGGGAAAAGGGTGCAGTACGTGTTATAGAGAGAGAGGGAGGAAGGGGTTACAATTGGGGGTTATATTTGTTTTTTTGTACCCGAATTGGCGAACCACAAATAACAATAATAATCCACTATTATTATTACTTCACAATACTTACAATGGGCAAGGTACAACTTCTTATTGCACACAGTTATGCAAATTACCACACTAAATTGTAACTCTATCAAGGAAGTCCTCACACACTGGTCTTTTGACTCTTTCTCTCTCTCTCTCTCTCACGTTTGAACACACAAATTGGGGACCCTAGTTTGCCTTTTATACTAACATAAGGTCGGTGAAGGAAATCACTCATTTCATCTAGAGAGATTCGCAGTGGTGGTGTTCTCTATGGCATAACATACTGATTTGGGCATTTCGATGGAAACTTCTCCATACTTCTTCAAAGGGGGTGTCCATGGAACCTTCAAGAGTGGAGGTAAATTTCTAGATTCTTCAAGAATTGTGCACATGGAATGGGACAATCGAGAAGCTTCAGGACAGTTCCCGACAAATGAGTTGTTGATTTCAACACTCCCTCTCAACGCCGACTCTCTCTTCTTGAACTTCACAAAGTGTTTTCTTTGAAGAACTTCAATCACGATTTGTTCTTTCGTGTCATAATATGACTCTTTATGTGACTCGTTGACAGCTCCATAATAAAGAACAACTTCCTCGTTATCATGTTTCCCTGGCTAAATGTCCTCCTGGAGTTTGCATCCCGTCTTTGCACTTTTTGGCATTCGAGATGAGCTTGAGCTAAACGCTTCAAGATTTGATGAGAGCTTTAATGTATTGGATATATCTTTCTCATGTGACGAGTTTTCTTCATATTGCTCCTTCTTAATCTCTGACTTCTCATTGTCCAAGACCTTTGGAGCGTCAAAATGTGCATCCGTTACCTCGACTTCAACCAAGCTTGTTAACACTTTAGAGCTATTGTCGTATAGATCCCATCAAACATTTATATTGGCATATATATCCTCAAACCATCGACCTTCATCAAAGTCAATATCTTCTTCAATTTTCGCGTGGCCGACCCAATTACCACAAATAGGTTTAGCTTGGTCTTCAAACCATTCTTCTCATGTTGGGTCATTTTTATGAAGCTTTACACCTGCGAAGGATGCTTTCATGTCACACTGTTCTTCACTATCGTATTACTCTTGATTGATGACAACATTCACTTCAATAACCTTCTTCAGAAGCGTGGAATCTTTAAGGAAATTTCCATTGCATTCGGATTCGTAGCACTCGTTGTTTCTTCTCCAATAATCTAGTCGAGAGTAATCTTCATTTTTTCTTTGCCCCCCTCTCGAGAGCATCCTCATTTGTATCTTGGACTTTATAGCACATCTTGATTTTTTTCCTTCCTTTTCCATCTTGCAGCATGTTCATCTTGCCTACCTCGAATTCGGTGGCTAAAAATTCTTCCTCTGAATCCATTGACTTTGACGTTAAAGACCTGGATGTACAATTATTTAAAGATTCTTGGTTGGCCAACAAGCTTTCTAATTATTCCAATATAGAAGGTTGAGTGGCCCAACCATGAATCGATGTAACTAGTTCCTTAAACTCGGGCCTCAACTCATAGATGATTATCCTCTTCATTCTTTGGTCGTTACTCTTTGAGTCTTGATCCAACTTCGAGATTTCATTTCCCAAGAATTTAAATTTTTATGAAATATTGACTTACAGTTGAATCCTTCTGGGTAGTTGACATTAGCTCATTCTCGAGCATCTGTAGACGAGCCTCGTTCATCCTCGAGATTAGCATCGCATACTTACCTATATTTCCTAAAAGGTTTACGCATCTTCTACATGCTCTAACAACTCATCCTCGACACTAATCTTTAGCGTGTACATTACCTGAGTGTATTCCTTTTCTGGTGGCGTGGTCTCACTACCACCCACAATATTCCACAACTCTTTTCCTTATAAGTATGACTGCATACACAATCACCAATACTCGTAATTGTCATTGTTGAGTCTTCTGACTCCACCAAATGCACTTATCAGATCTACCATCATGGCTTGGTATTGCCTCCGTGCACGTCACCAAGTAAGCCTAGTCTCCCAACACGAGCTTCACAATCTCCTAGCGTGCATCTGCAACGATCTCGAATAACGCCTCAGCAGCGGTTCCTACTATCCTGGGTTGTACCATTCTAATGTCACTTGTTGATTTTTCGTACCCGAATTGGTGAACCACAACTACTATTGTTATTACGTAACAATACTTACAATAAACAATGTATAACTTATTGTTGCACATAATTATGCAACCTGTCACACTAAATTCCAACACCAGTACCACCGTCACCCACCCACCAATCACAAGTCAACCATTATCCACCATAACCAATAAACCAGCACCACCATCACTACAAAATCAATACCACCACCATCACAACTAAAATCACAACACAAAATTGAATAAATTGACAGATTAAGATAGATTAGAAGCCAACACAGATCTGAAAACCCCCAATCCCAATCAAAGTCAAGTTCGTTGTTTTAAAAAAATAAATTAAAACCCGATTTGCTAATTTTGAAATATAACTTAGAAGAAAAAGAAGAGATGTGTTGGGGGAGGGGGAAGAACCGAAAATTTCGAAATCAATCAATCCCGAAATCCCCAAATTAATCTATTTTCTTAACCGATTTGAGATTTCGGGGGTAGTTTTGTGGGTTAGGACATGGGTTTGGGGAGGAGAGAAAAAGATTAGCCCGACGATGTTGTTGGGTGGGTCGCCGAATTGGTGTGCACAACATTAAGATAGGTTGGTTTATGGCGGTGGGTGTCGGTGATGTTTCGTCAGAGAGAGATTAACGGAGGCGGAGGTATGTGTGAAAGTGTGTGTGGGCGGTGCGTGAAGAAGACGAAGGTAGAAGAGGCGATTAGGATTTTTGATTTTTGTTTTTTTATGTAAATATAAAATGGACTAGGGGTAATTCTTCAATATCAGTCGGTTTGTTCGGACCTCCACTTAATTTTATCCAAACTTCATCCTGATCATGGATAGATCTAAAATAGTTTAGAATTTGTAAATAGATGTTGACTCATCGCCTGAGTATTAATACTAGATCCCCGCATATCCAAGTACTAAAGGCCATACGACGGTTTGATTTACTATTATCTAAGCACGGTGCTAAATATTTTAATTCTACCCTTCCACTTCTCTGTAATATATATTTTTGGATTGACAGTCTAATATTTTACATTTTACCCTCTTAATTAAAATGATTTAAAATGATGTAGTTTATCCTTATTATTAGTAAGTACCAAAATGACGTAGTTTCGAGCCTTAGGTACTCAAAAAATTCCAATTGGACCATTTTTGTTTTTCTTGTAGTCAATTTTAAATGCAATCTAACACACATAGTCGGCAATTCCGTTAGTATTTGGACGTAAAAATGACGGTGTTCATATATTCACATATTTTTTTTATATACGAGAGTTAATATGATAATTAACTTGTATAATTGTATAAGTGTATATATGCATCTTTAACCGGAAACGTATTTCTATACTCCCTCCGTCCCACGTTAGTTGAGACTAACTTTTTGGGCACACCAATTAAGGAAAAGTAAGTGAGAGAAAAAGTGAAAGAAAATGTTGTGAGTATGAAGAATTAAATAGGAGAGAGAATGAGTGGGAGGAATAGTTAGGAGAGAGAATGTTGTGAGTGTAAAAGTGAAATAGGAGAGAGAATGAGTGGGGTAAATAGTGAAGATTCCTTTGCCATTTTGGACAGTCTCAACTAACGTGGGACGACCCAAAAGAGAAAGAAGTCTCAACTAACGTGGGGCGGAGGGAGTATTTTCCAGAGTCTACTTAATTATGGATTTTAGGGTTGGTAAGAAATGGGGGTAAATTAAGGGAGTTTTTTTTTTTTTACAAATATAATAACTCTCATAAATGTCAGTGAACCCCGGAGGGGACTGCAACTGGCTGGCGGCGAGATTTTAGAACTATTTCACAGCACTTTCCCCTCTCTCGAGTACGGAGTAGCCTCTTTCTAGGCTCATTGATTCTTCTCGGAATTTGATATTTGGTTGCCGGAGCGACTAAGTATGAGCTCTACCGACAGCAAACACGAAAGTTCCGTCGACGATAAACTGACTAATAATGTGACTGATAACCCTAATCAATTCTTCGACGTTTATGGCCCTCAGGTTCTCTTTCTCGCTTCCTCTCATTAACAGACTTTCATTTTTTTTTTTTTTACAAAAATGTGAGCTTTGGGCAATTTTGGTAGTCATCCGTTCCAAAATGAATACTCTTGATCATATCATCATGTTAATTTGAAAAACGGACACCCATTCTCTAAAAATCTTGTCTTTAGAAGATGACAAACTTCTGGGACTAAGGGAGTTTTATTTTCAGCTTGTACTCTTTTTGGTCAAACCAACCGGTATCCGAACATAACATTGGATAATGTGATGCCCGCTAATCTAGTTCAGGGGTGGACCTATCCCAAGCTAAAGTGGGCAGATGCCCACCTTTGGTGACCATAAGGTCACGGTTCGAACCTTGGCGAACAGTCTCTTGGCAATTGTCAGGGGAAGACTCTAGCAAATGGTTTCCTCTCTTGGGGAGCGCTTGACGCCGCACCAGAGTTTGCCCTTTCATTAGTGCAAATATTTTTAAAATTTAGGGGTATTAGTGCAATTTATTAAGCCTTGCCCCCATTTGTGTGAAGAAAAAATACATTAACTTTTTTTTTTTTGCCACCTTTCTCTAATAAAAATAATTTTGTCTCCCTCAAAAAAAATCCTGGTTCGCTTCTTGTTCGAGCCAGGTAGGACCACAAGGGTGCCAAAGTTCTCTCAACAAAGTTTTAACGCTGCTGTATTCCCAGGGCTTGATCCCAAGACCTTTGGTTACTGGTGATCTAGGCACTTGTTGGTTGTACTCCTATTTCTGGGAGTGAGTAGATTAGTTCAGTTTTGGAAAATTCCTCAACTTTTTTTTTTCCATAGAACTTCTTTGTTTCACTTAATGCTACATTATTCTTGGAGTAGTGGTAACTGGAAATAGTTTAGTAATGATTTTTTCTTGAACATGTAGTAAATAATTGTGATTGCATATCCTAGTTGTAGTTTGTTGACCACTTCTTTCTATATTATAATGTACGGTATCAATTTTCTGTGGAGGCTCGTTCAGTACATTTTTGGTTGTACCCTAGGGTTAAGCTGAGGTGATTTAAAACTTGGAGCTCTAGGGTAGCACTTTTCCTCAATCATTCACTGATATTAGATTATTAGTTGGAAGACGATGTGTTCAAGGTGGTGCAATGTTTATGATTTGCAGAAACAAAAGTGGTCCTCTAGAAGTTGGAGTGGAGTCCATGATTGTATTTCTTCGTGCTATATCCTCATGGCTTCACTTATCTGCACACTGAAAGCTTTAATGCATATTTTAAGCCTAAACCTGTATATACACATTAGGTGGCTGAGTTCATGTTCTTGGCATAGTATATTGGGTGGATTGATATGTGAGCTGGCTACCTCATAATCCCTGAAATCTGAATGTTATCTTTATTTTCTAATCAGGAACTAGAATGTGGAATTTACCCTTAAGTTCTCCTTCTCTAGAAAACAAGAATAAAGAAAATCCAGAAACAAAGTAATATAATTTTGAACGATAGAAATGTGCTGAAAAAGATGAAAAGGAAGTTGTCGGAAGCTAAATCTTAAGCTTCCATTTATAATAAATCAGATACAAGGCAAGGGTTGATATGCATACAAACCGGTAGATGGAATGAGTACTGATGTTTGAAGAATGAAGATTCCTGGGTCTTAGTCAAATATGAGGATTAAAGAAATTATATTTCAGATGTTTTAATCAACAAGTAGGAACCAATTCCCGAAGGAACATATTGTCAACAGGAATTTTTTATTAGGAGGAAAAAAGTACAATGAGTAGAGGGCAAGGTGTACTCTTAAAAGCAAAAAAAGATACATGATAAAGAAAAAAACATTAAGAAATATAAAGCTAATTAATAAACTAGCTAATCCAAAGCTAGTGTAAAACCTATTAATGTGGTTCCAAAGGAAGATGTCACAACCATTTACTAACAAGGGAAATGTTCTTAAAAACCAATTGATCCTTAGGCTCATCTCCGCCTCCAGCCCACGAAAAATGGCGCATGATACCCTTTATCCTTTCAGGCTACCTGAACTGGAATCCTAAATAGGGAGAGATAATTAATAGGGATACTTGAAAGGCATGCCTCTATACGGGTACTCCTACCCCCAAAGAGAAAAAAGCCCTTTTCCACTCAACTAAACAACAACAACAACATTATCCCAGTGCCACAAAGGCTCCCACCTATGGGGGGGTTAGGGGAGGTCGGATGTACGCAGCCTTGCCCCTATTAAAGCACAAAGAGGTTGTTTCCGAATGACCACATATGAATATTGTGTCGAAAATTGCATGGACTGACTGCAGCTCCATAACAAAGAAGCGCAAACAGTTTAATGAACCATTTTGCTTTATTCCATCATATTTCCAAGCCAAAAAACCGTGAGTTTGGCTCCATTGAAAATGATTGGAAAATTTTCCACTCAACTAAGCGTTTAGAAATTTTCTCAACCATTGAATTCCAAACTCTCTCCTTTAGGACGCCCTCCCAAAGGCAGACCTAAATATGTGAATGGCCAATTCTTAATCGTGCACCCAATCAAAGAAGCATACTTACCCAAAGCTTGCTCATCCACGTTAATCCCGGCTAACCCACACTTAGACAAATTAACCTTTAGCCCGGAATCATGCTCGAAGATTTGAAAAATTGTAAGCAAGTTAGTCAAGCCCCGAAAACCCTCCAATAAGAAAATAATGGTATCATCCGTATATTGCAAATGAGATACGTGAACATCTTCCCTACCTATTGTACACCCATCAATGAGACCTCTCTCCTCACTTCTCGAGATCATGCGACTCAACACATCAACAACCAAGGTAAATAGAAACGGGGACATCGGATTACCCTGCTAGTTAATTACCGATATTATATGTTCTATGTGGATTTAGTGAATCTTAGATAAGCTTGCTCTAAGAAAAATTGAAGGAAGGATTAGGACCAAAACAAGGAGATGTAGGAGTGTTGTGGCTAGCACGGTGTCAAAAGAGAATGCGTGATAGGTGGAAGAGCATTTCGTTACTAATTAACAATCATAATGATGACATCAAATGTTGTACTCCCTATGTCCCTAAATGAATGTCCGAATTTCCAAAAAAATTGTCCCAAAATGAATGTCCAATTTTTGGAGAAGTTACTAAATCGCCCCTCATCATGCAACAATTTTAATTCACACTTACACTTAATGCATAATGGTGAGATCATTAAGGGGTTTTATGAACTTATGTTACTAAAATGCTTAAGCTAAACACCTTTTGCAAATGCCCCTCAAAGTGAAATATGGATATTCACTTAGGGACGGAGGGAGTATGATTTATGGAGGCAATCCATTGATTAGTCATAGTACAGTAGATGCAATATGTCTGATGGCTTAAAACATGAAATAAGTGGAATTGATGAAATGCAATTTTGATGTACAAAGGAATACCTGCCGATGACTTTGGTTAGTTGCCAAGAAATTCCACAAGGGATCAGCTTCTATGTACAGGATCAATTAATATCAAGATGGCCGAGTTAGGAAGGTAGGAAACGATGTTAGTCAGAGAGTAAACGCAGGGAGCGGTAGTGGAGAAGTGCACCAGGAGTTATGTGAGAGGTGCACGATGACAAAGTTTAAAGGAACATTTAATAGGATTATTAGTTCCACACAAGTTTACAGATCAACTAAGAGTACACCTGCTTACAGGAGTATAGCAATAGTGACAACTTTAAGATTGATATGTAGTAAAACTAGGAAAGATAGAGTTCGAAATGAGCCAACCCGTGTGATATAAAACTTGCTCCAACATCAGATACAAGATGGCTCAACACGTTCAATGCTGACTCCTGAGTTAGCAAGCATAATATTATCGATATCAAGAACTAGGCTAGAAGTAGCAAAATACCAAAAATCATCATGAATAGCAATAATAAAGACGGATATAAATAGGCGTTGCTTGTGAATTACCTAACATTACTGACTTAATGGCTGAAAATGATTCATGTTCTTGAGTTCGGTTGTAGTTATATTTTAGGATGTACTCTCAAATTGATTTCATAATCTTCCTTATCTGTACCTTGTCAAGCTATCGAGAACCAGTTATGGGCTACTTAACAACCCTTATGTGGATGTGCAGGGAGAGCAGATGTCGAGTTTAAGACCCCTGAGGCCAACTCAACCTTGAATTTGCAAGTAGGTTCAATCAACAATCAGATTTCTAAAGTTTCCCGTTGTTACGAAAATTAAGATTAACTTCATTTCATTTGTGATAAAGGATATTCAGGGGCTTGTCACATGGGTCCTTGCTGAAGGATTCATGCCATCATGGGTCTTCATCAAGGTAATAGCTCTTCTTCCTATATCTTTTCCTGCTTTCTCTAGGGTTTTCTATTTGCAAATTTATGAATCCTCGTCGGAATTTCACACCACCAACCACAAGGGAGCTCAGTCTCCCCTGTACAACCTATGCTCTTTGTATAGCCTCTTACTCATTGCAAAATAAATAAATATATTCAAAATGCTTGATGATTGGGTATTTAATTATGGCTCACTGTATTTTTAAGATACTCACCATAATTCCTCTCATGTACAGAACAAGCCCCTGATTCCAAAAGTGGTTATGCTTTATGTCCCTGGCCTTGATGCAGCAATATACTTGGCACATTCTAAAGTGCTAAAAGGTTTTAAAGAATGCTGTGGCATTCCAATGGCTGTGTTAGCTCTTAGGTTAGTTCTGATTATGCTTTCTTTTTAAGCAAAGGAAAATAATAATAATAAGATGGAGTAATAATTAAAAAATGGATCAGTTATTTTACATAAGCATGTTCTTGGTTTTTCTCTTGCGCTAGCTGTGTATCAGACGGAATGCAGACCATAGATGCACTTCTTACATGCAAAATGAAAAGAAAAAGGGATATGGCGGATTCAAGTATAAGGAATCCTCTGCAGACAGGTGCAGAAGGTATGGGAATTAGAGAATATCTCTCTTGTTGATGAAATATTTACTTTCTTCACCGCTTTCTTTTTAAGTTTGGATCTGTGCAAAAACCTGTGAAATGAGTTACCTTATTTGGCACATTCTATTGGTTTGTGTGATGGACAGGTGTTCTAGATATTTAATGCACAATATAAGATGAATATGTTGGATGCAAGTTTCTTTGTTTGGATGTCAAGAATGATGATCGAGAAGGTGTTTAGGCCACTTAGGAATCCAATGCAAATTAATGACCTATTTTCCCATTATGCCCTACCTAAAGTGACTTTTGGTATTCTTTCTTGAAGTCAGGTAATGCATGTCTCACATTTAAGTAAGGGTAAAAATTGAACAAAGCATTTAGTAGGATTTCTTTTTTTGAACAAATTAGGATTTCTTAAATAAAGAAATTTTGTTTAGTGGCCAAAATAAATGGATCTGTGGGAGTCCATATTTTCTACTAATATTTATGGACTTACCGGATTCCTGCGTTTTCCCAATACCAATGATTTGATCTCAACAACAACGGTTGAAGTAGTGGTGGAGGGAATCTTAGTGTAGGTTAGGGAAGATTGTCGTTTTACTGTTTGCAGGTGATAAAGAACCAATTACAGTACAGTTTTCTTGTTTGCTAAAGATCATTTGTTGCTGCTGTTGCTGCTGTTGTTAAATATCATTTGTCATGTAAATATCAAATACCAATGATATCACAGCCATAGTGTTAAAAGCTTAACTTCTTATAGCAATTGAAGGTATCACTTGTTTTCATTGATAAAGGGGAATCCGCTGTAGCTGTCTTTGCTTTCTTCTACTGCTCACAACTCTTTTACAAAAGTGTCCTGACAAAGAGCTCTTTTTCATATGCCTGCTCTTGCCTGTCTCTCGTGTTGCTTGTGGGGTATTTCATTTTGTCTCTATCCCATTGCTTTCAGACTCAGTTTACTGAGTATCCATGTGACTCATACTTCATCCAATGAAGCACAATTACTTTTGTACTTTTTGCGCATTCGAATAACTTCTGCCAAGCTTTGGATTTTATCATATGGCCGAAGCATTTGCTTTTGTCAATGGGATATGCCTATTAGTTTATAATGAAGTCTTTCTAATTTATTACCTTGTTGATAGGAGTCATATCACCTTCATTTCCTTAAATGTGTCCTTTTTCAGATATTTTATCCTCTTTTGACCTTAAGAAAGATCTACCATTCCCAATTACATACTACACTCTTACAGCAAAGGAACTGGAAGATAATGGTTACTGCTGTAATCAGCCAGGTCACTATCTTTCTTTCCTTTTCTTCTTCACTTAGGTGTTGATATTGTTAAAGATGAGCTGATCATATTATGCCTGCAAATTTCAGGTTTTATTTCGACTCTTGCTGCTCCCTCTGGGAAACCCATTCATGAAATTTTAGCGCTTGATTGTGAGATGGTAAGGGTACTATTTTAATTCTTTACTTGAATTACTTCATAGCAGGAAGTTTTTTAGTTAATTAAAGGCAATTTCAAGAACTTGTTGCACTTTATCTGATATAGAGACATAATTAGGGGTCTAGAAAGGGTCTACCGTGAACACTCTTACCTATGGTAGCAGAGATACTATTCCCATAATATGAACCTTCAGCTCTGTGTTACTATCTCACCCTTTCTAATTCAGAAGTAGGATATTGACTACTCATGATTTGGTTTTGTTTTACTGCCTCACCAAATAAATCATTACAAGTTTGCCTGATTATGAAGTGTCTAGGAATAGAGCAACTTACCCTGTTCCTTTACTTTTAATATTATGCACCAACAAGAAAAAAAAGATGCTCATTCTATTTTTATTATCATTGAGCATTGTAGTCTAGGGTTTGACCGTTAATATAATTTGGGATAAGCCATGACTTTTTGTACTTTTGTGCTTAAACGGCAGATATTTTGTCTAATTCTGTAGCCCTTGGTTAATAAGTGAACAAACACATAACCCCATGACAAACATTTTAAAACCAAAGTTAAAATTAATGATGCCATGATTACGCTTGGATGAGTGATTAGGTTATGTCATTTAGATTATAGTTGATATACTTGACCATCACATTTCATTTACTTATTTCTGTAGTGTGTTGGTGCAACTTCTTTTTTCCTTTTCTGTCAGTGTGTCACATGCGAAGGATTTGAGCTCACGAGAGTGACACTGGTGGATGTTAAAGGTCAGGTATATAATCTTCATTTCTTTTCTTTTCTCTTCTGGGGAGAAACAAGATTATACCACTATTGTTCTTCTGCTTTATTTTGTTCATGTAGGTAAATGAATGGTTTCATACCCTTAACATTTTCAGATTTATCCCAGCCAACTGAATTTTCTATGGCATATTTTGGAAATCAGCTATCCGATTTATTTGTTCTTGTCTATTATTCATCCAAACCAATGCCACTTTAAATGCTCAGCTACACTGAGGTTTTTGGACTTGGAAGATACTCTCTCCGACCCTACACGAGTAATCTTAAAAAAACTAGTCCGTAAATGAGCTTCCATTATAAAGGAAGTTACTAAATTCACCTTTAGGAAATATTATATCGCAATAAACTTTCAATACAACAAGTCTTTAAGGTGTATGCTAATTGCGAAGGATACTTGAAACATTGGCTGCTAAAATTGCTTGAAAGTCAATCTTCTTAATCTCCTTAAAAAGTAAAACATGTACACTTATTTAGTGACTATTGGATGTGATGACTCGATGTCCTGGCAAAGGGGCCGGCGCCCTCCCAGACGTGTAGACTGGTAACGGGCCTCAAAGGGGGGTGTGGGGGGCAACGTCCCCAGGTATGGATTGCGGGCTTTTTTATTTTCGTTTATCTTTATTAGTTGGGCTAGGGTTTGTTTCTTATATATAAGGTTGTAACCCTATGTAACTAGACAAATTTTGCACAGAATAATAAGAGAGGCAGCCGCAGTTCATAACCCCAAAAATTTCAATCTCTTTCTCTTTCGATTCCCAATTGCTTTTGTGTTTTGTTATTGTCAATTGCTTCCGCTGCGTTGCACAACAGTGACATAGGGAGTGATGATTTTCAAAGTGACTAGTGTAGCTTTGCGTTCACCATCTCATGAAAGCTTAGTTATAATGATAGTCTACATAGTTTCATACTTTTACTTTGGTGCCTCCTGTTGCATTTAGGCAGCATTTTTTTCATCCTTTTTCTGCTCATCTATTTCAGACTTCTTATTTCTTGCACAATTCATTATGTGTACCAAGGATTTGATCCTTATGCCCCACCAGCTTGTTAATTAATTATACCTTATTTTATTATTTAATTTTTACTATATATTTTTACAGGTTTTACTGGACAAATTGGTTAAACCTTCAAACGCAATAACTGATTACAATACTAGGTACTTTTTTTGTTATGATCTTCTATTATTTTGCAACACACTGACCTTGTCTGAGTAAGCCTGAATATAACACAAGTAATTTTGTTGATTCTGTGGATTATGTCATTGTGTGTTTAGCTTTAGTACCACAATCCCACAAAGTATGCCTCCTCCCTTCTCACCCTCCCCTTCTTTTGGTCATTTTATTGGTAGTGAGGTGAAGGGGAATAGCTGTGGTAAACACATCTTAAAAAAGAACCAGATTCTTTATTTTATGCTTAGAGTTGTCAGTTCATTATATCTAAGATTAATGGATAAGGCATTGTAGAACTTTTGTTAGATCTTGGGTGGTTAGGCTTTCTGATTTCGTATGATCTTCATCATAATGGGACCTATAACCATCAATTATATGTCTCTTTATGAGAGGCTAACTGGTTTTGATACAATTGACAGTTGGCTCTTGCCTCTGAGCTCTCTTTTACTGTTATGTGCAGCTGGTGTTGTATCGTGTTAGCTACGAGGCACATAGACTAGGAAGGGAGAGATCTCTTTCTGAATGCGTATTTGGCTAGGGTCTGTGAAGGCACAAGTGTAGAGGTTGTTTTGCCAAGTGTGATTGCAAATTTGTTTGTTTAGTATTTTTGAATCAGTCGATCGAATTGATTAGAAAGGGTCAATTATTATTAGTTATTTAGTTTCATTAAGACACTTTTGCATCAGTCTGTATTTGCTTTTATGGTGGCTGCTGAACTTGAGGGTCTCTCTCTCTCTCTCTCTCTCTCTCTCTCTCTATTTTATGTTGGAAGTCATGGGTTTTAACAATATAGATGGTAAGAGAAGACGAGAACCCTGCTCAGGAGTAAGGCCTGGAGAGCTGGGTCTGAGCCACATTCTCGTTTGCCTGATGGAGTTGGCTACATAAAAAGGAAATTGATCTGGATCATGCCTCAGAACTGATAGGGTGACTATGATCTGGATGTAAAATAGTACTCCCTCCGTCCCAAAATGAATGTCCAAAAAAATTTCAAACTTGCTCTTGATCAATACCAAATTTGAAATTTTTTTGGACATTCATTTTGGGACAAAGGTAGTATCAAATTGGTTAGCACAGTGATAACCGTGGTTGATTGGTCATTTAATTTCTGAAAGGATGTGTGGTTGAGCGATTGCTGGTTTTAGCACTGGAATGCCGATCCAGATCTCAAGGCTATCACTTGATCTAAGCCGTATGTTCTGTTGGTTTTAGCACTGGAATGTCGCTCCGAATATCAAAGCTATCTCTTGACCCAAGCAGAACTGAGTAACTAGGAAAAACTAGTCCATTTACTCAAAATACTTAGTTAGGTGGCGTTTGATTTTTTTATGTGTTAAGTGCTGAAGTCTGATTTCATGTCTGAAGTTGGCTGAACTGATAAGAGATAGCGTCTGAAGACTGATTTCTGAATTACTTAAGCTGTTTGAATATTCTTCTGAATTCACATCTAAAATTAGGGTTACGACATTTGTTGGAGTAGAGAGATGGGATGAATGGTTGTTGATCTAGTGTTTGGGTTGGGTATTTTCGGAATTACGAGTTTATGAGAGAGATATATATGGAAAAAATCAATTAAAGATGCAAATAAGTGATAGTTTTACATCTGAAAAATAAGTGGAAAATAAGGCATTCAGATCTTAATTGAGAAAAAAAAACAGTCTAAATTGTGTTATGTCTGATGCACCCACCCATTCAGATCTGAATAAGAGATGAAAATGAAAAACAAATGAGGCCTTAATGCATTGAAGCAGAACAATTAGCTAGTGGTTTTCTGCAGGCATTTTAGACAAGTGCTTGAAATGTTTGAGCAAGAGACCTTCACGATGTTTATTTTCAGTTTGAAGAGTATGTATAAGAGATTTGTGGAATTGTAAGTGCTTGAAAAAGGTGTGTAGGATAGTTTGAAGCGGAAATAAGAGGCCGACTCGGGCAGTTAATGATAAATCTTAAATCATTGCTCCCATAAATTTGAAAGTAAGAGAACAATTATCTATTGTAATATTCACTAGAGAACATTTGTTCTGTGGAGGTTGCAATGAATTACTATCTCAATTTTCTTTAACTCATGGTAGAGTTTTAGAGAGATTTGATGCATAGTCAGGAAATATATAGCAAGGGAAACAAAAGAAGTCTCCTATGTATTTATTGTTTCTTTACATGGTTCTTTTCGGTATAGGACCAATAATAAACATGCAGACATTTTCATGGTGCTCTAGATGTCCTTTTTATATGAACACATTTCTATCTTTCGCTTATATCCTAGCAGTAACTAAATTTCTCATACTATCTGTTAGTCCCTCGAAAGGGTTATACAGTTTCTTCACGATGCTCGCTAGAATCTGATGCGATATCTCTTACTCCCTCCGTCCAAAAAATAAATGTCCAAATTTTTATTCCCGATTAAGAGCAATTTTGAAATTTCTGTGGGTATTCATTTTGAGACAGAGGGAGTTCCATCTCTTTGTCTTAGATAAGTGACTTGCGAATAGACCCTTAACTAGTTTTGCATTGTTCAGGTACAGTGGGATAACACGCGAGATGTTGGATGGGGTCACTACGACTCTCAAAGATATTCAGGTTAATTGTCTATTACTTACTCTTTACTTAATTAGAAATTTCAGGTTGAAGGTACTGGTTATTAACTCATCTACGTTTTCTTCCAACATTCAGGAGGAGGTCCTACTATTGGTTCATAAAGAGACAATTCTAATTGGGCATTCGTTGGAAAACGATTTGTTATCATTGAAGATATCTCATGATTTGGTGATTGACACAGCTTTATTATACAAGCATTCACGTGGTGGATCTTATAAAATTGCACTTCGCGTGCTTACTAGGAAATTCCTTTCCAGGGAGATTCAAGACTCGGAAAATGGACATGATAGTGCAGAAGATGCAAGAGCTGCTTTGGAGCTAGCATTCCTAAAGATTAGACATGGCAAGTGATTTTCTTACCCATGCATTTTACTATATATATATGATATTATTTTATTTTATTTTGAAAGAAAGAAAGGTTACTTTATATTGTTGGTGATACAAAAATGGGACTTTTTTGGGATGTTTCATAGGTAGCGGTTATTTACAATTTTCTAGACCAGTTCTGGTTTTAGGAATCCCAAAATGAGGTTCCTATAAGAAGTTCTCGGAGACCAACTTCTTGTTCATTTCTCCTTTCATTTGTGTGCGTGTTGCCGTGAGTTTTTACTTGTCTTTTCTTTTTTAAAACATTGTATCTCAACCGTGTATATGCACCTTTTTGGTGATTCGGTAACAGGACCTGATTTTGGCAGACCTCCATCATTCATGCGTAAAAAGCTCCTCTCAGTTCTGGAGGAAAGTGGCAAAGTATCCTCTTTTATTGACGATATATCCGTAGTTAAGAGATACGCATCCGAGTCATCACATGCCATTCCTGTTTGTTCTGATGATGAAGCTCTTTCAAAGGCCATAAAAGAGGTGAAGTTTATATACTGATTTCTTTCCCCAGATATGCTAGTGATCTGGTTTCTTACTCCCTCCGTCCCAAATGAATGTCCAAAAAATGACCAAATTTACTCTTGATCAAGAGAAAATTTGAATTTTTTTGGACATTCATTTTGGGACGGAGGTAATACTTAATTACGAGACAGATACTTAAATTGTGTGATTACAGATAAAGAGTGATAAAGTACATTTTGTATGGACTCAATTCTCGGAATTGAATTCCTTTTACAAGAAACAAGCAGAGGATGAGGAGAAGTTGCATAAAAAGCTTGCAGAGATGATAGCTTTGCTTACATGCAATAAGAAATCCAAGGGAAACAAAAGCATCAAGTACAGAAAGACCACTGAACTGAAAAATGTTCTCTCTCGCTTGGATGCTCGACTGAGAAGCGTTTACTCGAGTTTGCCGACTAATGCTATGCTTATTGTTTGCACGGGTCATGGAGATACTGCAATCGTCCACAGGTGATATTCATCATATTTACTACTCCCTCCGTCTCAAAATGAATGTCCATTTTTTTTTTTCTAATTTGCTCTTGATCAAGAGCAAATGTAGTACTTTTTTAAAGCTTCCCCTCAGTAACTTCTTTCTTGTTCATTGAATGAATGGTCAAAAATCTGCTAATTGCTAATGACTGCATCTGATTAAATCTGTTATGCTGGATTAAGATTACAATTGGATTTGTACAAGGGGCAGTATGGTAATTCCAAGAGAAGACTAGTCTAGTTCAGAACCAAGTTAACCAAGTACTGCCTCCGTCCCTAAATGCATGACGATTTTTTTTCAAATTTGCTCTTTGATCAAGCGCAAATTTGAATTTTTTTTCGGACATTCATTTGGGGACAGAGGCAGTACATCTCTGAACATCAATTAATTGAACTTTCCCTATCCTACATCCAAGGTTCTAAAAATCGCTAGGCGGTCGCTAGGCGCCGGAGCCGGGCCTCTAGCACCTAGAGGGCCTATGCAAGGCTTAGGCGGGGCCGAGAGTTGGACATAACTTATAACATTATGGTAAAATAGAGTTGAAAATCTTACAAAAACACGCAAATAAATAATTTAAATGTATATATCAATATATTTAGTGCATATAAATAATTTAGAAGGATTTGAAGTTAATTGCGGCGTCTTAATGCAAATTTAATGAAAATTTTATTGTGCTACCTGACCTAGGCGGATTTGAAATTAATCGTGGCATTTTATGACCGCCTAGCTTCTAAGCAGGGCCTAGGCGAACGATTTTTAGAACAGTGCCTACACCTATTTTGGTAAGAGTATGAGCTTTTGGTTTGTGGTTGCCAAAGCTGGAGTATATCCAAATGTGTCACTAGGTCCAAATGAAACTTACCTTGACATGAGCCCTCATGGCATGTTTTTGTGATGGACGTCTATGAAAAAGCGTTAGATTCATTTTGTACAAATTTACATGGATAATTCTCATTATTTTCCATCTCAAATCATGTACGGATTTAGCAAATGGTTCCCTCTCCCAACCCCCGCTTGGCGGGGAGCGCTTGGCGCACCGGGGTTTGCCCTTTGCCCTTTAATCATGTACGGATCATCTATTTTCTTGTATTTAACTCTGCTCTTTGCTTGCATATATCAAGATTGAGGAAGATGCTGACGGAACAAGCGGAAACAGCTATAAGCCGAGAACATATTGTGAAAGTGTTGGAAGAGTTGCAAGCTCAAGCTGAAGTAGGCCTGTGTTTTGTTGCTGTAAAGCATTGATTTGCATGCTTTACCTAAACCTTGTAGTGTTAGCTAATATGGTAAACCCTAAAAAATGTGTCAGCAGTTTCAAATGTACAATACAGTACTCTGGGCATCTCGTGCCAATATTGATTAATGTTATAAGTACTTTTTACTCTTCAGAAATCAGCCCTTTCTACTTTCAGAGTTGTTTTTTCTTCTCTTTGAAGATACTCCCTCCGACCCAGAATAATGTCGCACTTTCCATTTTGAATCGTACCATAGCAAGTGTCGTGTTTCCGTACGGGAAAGTTACAAGGAAAGTGACTTAGTGCAATTTTAACATTATAAATGTACAAACTAGTAAAACAGCTTCTTTAAAAACACAAACGTTTTACATTAGCATATCAATTAATGGACTGTCCTATCCAACTATAGTACACCATAGTTAATCACCAGTTCAAAAGAGGAAAATATAGCTACAAAGCTTAAACACCAGCTTCTTAATTAGTCCTTAAACAAATGAACTTAAACTTATTAATTTACCTCCAAGCTGAAGCAACAATCAAGACTCTATCTTCCCATGCAAAATGGAGCCCATCCATCTCCTCCCTCATCTTGTATCTCTCACTATACTGCTTTATAAGTTTTCCGATCGACTCTTTCACATCAAGAATCACCGGACACGACCGAAAACCGGCCATCATCATCCGAGCTCTCCACTTTCCGGCAACTTCATATCTTTCTATTCTTTCTTCTCCTTCACATGCAACAATGTTGACTATATCACGTGCCAAACACTGCTGCTCGACATTCATCCTTTCTTGGCTATCCCTCGGAAGAGCTGCATCAAGAGAATCAAACATGGCAGAATAGTAATTATAGGCTTCTTTGAACCTTGTTAAGAATGGAGCCGTGTTAGTGTTCACATCTTGTTCAACGACGGTTACGAGTTTTGGGTTCAACCCTTTGACCATTCTTAGTAGTTGGTCTCTTTGGTTGACTGTTGAAACACTTTCATCGGGCATGTGGTGAAGCTGGAAGGCAAAGTTGACTATAATGGCTTCTCCCGGACGGCAGTTCAGGATTGGTGGTGTAATGACTTCAGTATTTGCTGCTACTGCGTTGAACTCGAATGGCAGGTCAAGAGATTCAGCAAGATTCTCGAGCCTTTGTCCAATGTGTTTTAGGCCTCCTATTGGACGTTGAACTGATTCAGGATCGTCAACTCCGGTTAACCTTAGGTGGGGTGGCTTGCCTGGTTGATTAGCTAGTGTTTGCAACAGAGTAATATATTGACTCCCTTGATTTATATCGAAATCTATTATATGAACCCTTTTTTCACCTTTAAATGCCTCTAGAATTGCACCATTTGCAGCCATGAATCCGAATCTGAAACATGGGCATACCTCAAAGAGAACCTGCATGGCAGAGAGACGGTCAGTTGATGGGGGGATTTTGCATTTCAAAGCCTTATAAAGTCCTTTCCCCGAGGTTTCCAAACGGGCAGCAAGAGCTTCAAGCATATAGGCATCAATCCTCTGTGAAGGCTCTCCTTGGATTGAAACCTTTTGACGGAGCTCATTTATCATAGTTGATGCTTCCCGGATGTTTCCTTCAGAAATTGCTGCAGCACACTCGAAAAGCAACTGCTTAGGTGATGTTTCTTTACTACTGCTGATGTTGCTACTAACATAGGAATCTGAGGAAGAGGACTCTTTTGGTGAGTCATTGACTTGGTCAACCCACTCACTATCAATTTCCATACTTTTTTGACCATGCCCAATGACATCATCATCGTTGTCATTTTGGTCTTCAAGAAGCGCCCTTTCAAGTTCTTGAAGCTTTGATCTCATCTTATCTTCATCATAGCTTATTTCTTCTGGACTTAGGCTTCCCAAGTATTCCAACTCGTAACTGGACTGAGAGGCATCAATATCTCTATCAAAGGAGGAGTTAAAGGGATTTTGGGACGGAAGTAGCTGGTAAGAGGAGGCACGTTGGGGTCGATATTGATTTCCTGAGTCACCACTAGAGCTTGATGGAAGAATGAGTTCTTCTGTTGGGGAGTTGAGGAAGTACTTATCAATGCTCTCATTGCTGAACGATTCTGTAGCGTATACAGCTGAGCGGTCATTGCTTCCATCTAGCAAGTATATCTTTCGACTTCCATATGGTGAAGCGGACCGAACTAAAGACATGATGTTATTCTGATTCACTTGATTTTGCAGGCACTAGTGAGATTTGAAATATTTCAGTTCCTGTGTCTTGATCTGTTTAAGAGAATATTCAATATCACATTCAGCAAAATCAACCTCAGAATGAACATTTAGGAATTTTTTTTGTGATTAATGTGAAAATTAGAAAGTAGCATCAATGTTAGCTACTATTTGCACACATTTGAAACCTCTGCACAGAAACTTATGCTATTTCCGCCTAAGAAAAAAGGGGAGACGACAAAAAATAAGTCTCGAGAAGCAAAGTGAATACTTATATAGTTGTGTATATATATATTTATTTAGCTGTTACAATTTAGTAACTATCTTTAAGTGGCATCTCTCTTTATGCTGATTATTGTTCTAGACCAGCAATTGTAAAGAGATTTACGTGACCCCAAAATTGAACTTTACTCTCATAAAAATTTTGGAACCTTATAGACATGCTAATATTCTTGCAAAATTTACATCCGGCCAATTACTGCAGAGAATTTCATTTCGAAAAGCAATGAAAAAGGCAATTGAATTAGCTAAAGAAGCAAATACAAAAGGAATTCGAGTCCAAATTGCAGGACGTATTGGAGGAAAAGAAATCGTGCGGGTTGAATGGATCCGAGACGGTAGGGTTCCCCTACAAACCATTCAAGCTAAAATTGATGATTATTGTTCCTATCCAGTTTGAATAGACCTTCTATAGCTATAAATTCACATCTTTTTTGTTTCTAAAGGCGATGAACAAAATCCCTTTCCAGATTTAATGATAAATAGTTTCTCAATATTTGTTTGGCCTCCGATAAAAATACTTGACCGAATATTCTTTGGTGTGGACTCTGCAGGAAGTCTATTTCCTAAGGCCAGTCTGATGAAACTGAATCCAAAAGCAAAGAAAGAAATGGCAACGGCAATGGACCTTATGCAGCATAAATACACAAGAAACAGGCAATGGAATAACAATATTTTAGAGCAATAGCATAGATGAAATTAAGAGTAAGAAGCAAATAGGTGTTAAAATAGGTCAGCTTCCTTCATAGATCAAGAGGGGCATCAAAGAGCAAAAGTGCCATCCATCGTGATATGGAAAAAATATATTCAATCATACTCTTCTGACAAGATAAGAAACCAGTAATTGTAATCCTCGACACTATGGCTTTCAAAGAGGATCACTGAGAAGACAATGAAATCTAAACAGGGAGTAAGCAGAGCACCAAATGGAATTTCTGCAGTTTTTACTGTAAACCATTTCTTTTTTATTTTCCTGTACATTTCTCAATTTTCCCTAATAATTCTTTCTGAGTACTCTAGAAAGCTTTCTAAAATGTTAAAATACAAGTCCATCAGGTTAGCAAGAAAGCTAGACAATGACAAGATATCTAGCATGTTACGGATTAGTAGTTAACAAGAAACGGAAGAATTTTCTAAAGATCGGGGAACAAAGACTCTCAATCTTCAAATTGGACAGGCTTAGTAATCACACTAAAGATAGAGTCTTGATGAACAAGATTATTCAGTTAGCGTGGAGTTGCAACTTGAGCTTTACCAAACTATCTTCTAGACCTATGGTGTGTTGAATTCTTCTGATAGGCCTACATAAGTAGCATATTAGCATTTCATATGTGGAATATACTGTCTCGTTTCCTCTCCTAGCACGACTCTGAACCACTCCCTCCGTCTCGAAATGAATGACCCAAAAAATTTCAAATTTGCTCTTGACCAAGAGTAAATTTGTAATTTTTTTTGGTCATTCATTTTAGGACAGAGGTAGCAAATGATAATGAGCCTCCCCACGATAGGAGTCTTCCCAATTTACTTCAGTTTTACCAACCTGAGTTTTACCAGAAACCAATATGCTTCTATTTACATCTTCAACAAATATTATACTTCCACACAAGTAAGCATCTCAGCAAACATTTTGATCTAAAGATTAACAATGAGAAACTGGGTAAGAGCTCAATTTCAAGAAGCCCGTGTCTAAAACAGAAATATAAATTTTAACCAATGAGAAATGGAAGAATTTCTTAAAGATCGAGGAATACAAACTCTCAATCTACAAATTGGACAGACTAACTAAATAATAAAGATAGAATCTTGACGAAACAGATCATTCAGCCAGCTGTGAAGTTGCAACCCGAGTTTTACCCAACTATCTTGACCTATAATGGGGTGCTGAATTCTACTGAGAGGCTTATATAAGTAGCATATTACCATTTAAAATGTGGATTATATTGTCTCGTCTTTTCTCTTTCACTCTGAACTAATAATAACTAGCCTCGTCACGATAGGAGTCTTCCCAATTCACTTCATTTGACTTCAGTTTTAAAGTACGGTTTTATCTAAACCCTCACAAAAGATTAAACTTCCGCACAAGTAAGCATCTCAACAAACATTGATCAAAAGATTAACACTGAGAAATGGGTAAGAGCTCAATTTCAAGAAGCCCATGTCTAACACACAATGATAAAATTTAATCAATACGAAGTCCATACGATACAAGCCTGATGTTAACTAACAGGAAAAACAAACTAAAACACCTAAAGTACTAAACATATTAACAATCAAACCAAGTTTTATAGGTCAAACACATGAGGAAAACTCCAATTATGGTAGATACAGGACAAGGAAACAAATGAGCATGGTATACCTGATACAATGAAAAGGGTTTGAAGGTGAAGGCAAAAGAGTCAAACAGAAAGCAAAATCCTGCAATTCAAGAAAACCCCACAAAGAGATGAGCCCTAAATTTGGCCTGGATTGAACAAGAACCCTAAGGGTTTGACTCTACAGTATAACAGCAACTGGGTAATGTTGGGTTTGGTAGAAAAGCAACAATTAAATAGAAAGAATTCCAACCACCTCCTCTGTCTCCGATCATAAACTAAAATAAATCCTCAATTTATGAAAAAGATTGTATTTTTAGTCAAGAAAGAGCCAACTTTAAAGATAAATGGAATTATTTTGGAGATATTAATACAAAAAGAATGAATTCAAGCTACTACGATAAGAAGAAGAAAATCAAGAAATGTCAAAGGCCCAGTTGTAATTCAAGACTTTATGAGAAATAATCAAACCTTCTGGAATCGTTAAAGAAAAGGAAAGAAAGAAGAAACTCACCTCAGAATTTCAGAGTCTTCGAGCATTTCATTGCATATTCATTCTCCTTTTATTTTCTATTTTTTAGGTTAGGCTTTGTTTGGTTCCACCAACTTGTCTGACACAGTTGTTGACCGTACAACTTTATCTTTTTATTACACTATTATTTTTCAAAATGTTTTCACAATTTTCAAAACACGAGTTCGATTCGTTAGCATATTCGCTAAAAATCTAAAAAAATTTGTCATATTACTTAACGCGAATAATATTCGTTAAGTTTTCAATCAATATGTTAACATTATTGACATTTACGATGAAGACTACAATTTTTTTAAAATGAAAAATATCATTAGCACATACTCCCTCTGTCCCGGTTCACTTGACACCAAAATGAATGGCACAATAACTAAGAAAAAAGAATAAAATAAAAGAAATGTGTGGTAGAAAATGAAGAGAGAGAATAAGTGGGGTAAATAGTAGTGTTGGTTGAATAAATTGAGTGGTGGAAAATGAAGAGAGAGAATGAGTGGTGGGGTAGAGTGAATATAAAATTATAAAAAGTTTGCCATTTTGGATAGTGTCAAGTGAAGTGGGATAAACCAAAATAAAAATTAGTGCCAAGTAAAATGGAACGGAGGGAGTAGTTTATAAGAAATATTACAAATTAATTCCCCAAAAAAATCGTTTATCAGATTGTATCTAACAAAAGATATGAAGTCAGGCTAAATTTAGTTGAATTTTAAGCAAATTTTTTAGGGTTGACTTCCAAATTTTAACAATTTTTGTTTTTTGGAAAAATGGAGCTTTTTGACTGTAACTTTGTCTTTTTAATATTTATAGTTTAGCAGAGTTTTACTTTAGGTGATACTCACTCCCTCCGTTCTAAAATGTTTGTCCCATTTGATTTTTTAGTTGAACTTTGATCATAAATACTCCCTCCGTCCCATGTGAATGGACACTTATTTCCTTTTTGGGACGTCCCACGTGAATGGACACTGCCCAAAATGGAAAAGAATATTCACTATTCCCTCCACTCATTCTCTTTCCTACTTCACTTTTACACTCACAATATTCTCTCTCCTAACTATTCCTCCCACTCATTCTCTCTCCTATTTAATTCTTCATACTCACAACATTTTCTTTCACTTTTTCTCTCTCTTACTTTTTCTTAATTCCCACACCCATAAAGTTGGTGTCCATTGACATGGGACGGAGGAAGTATATGACAATTTAATTATGTTCATGAGATTCTAAAAATTTCTATTGATTCACCATTAATAATATTATCAACAACAACTTTTAGAATTTCATGAACATGATTAATCTCTCGTAAATTTGTGGTCAAAGTTCAACAAAAAAATCAAATGGGACAAACATTTTAGGACGGAGGGAGTATAAACTTCTTCTCTTCTAATTCAATGTTTTTAATTTGATTTTATATAGAGATTAAGAAAAAATAAATATTATCAGTAGTATGATTTATGAAAAGTAAAATAGGCAAGAGAAAATTGATAGAGAATAATAAGTGGGCTATTATTATATTTCACTTATTTTTTAGTTCATACTAAATTAATTCGAGCTCAAAAACACGGTTTGCTACATAAGCATCATTTACGGAGCTCACTTAGCACAAACAATTTGGTTTTTCACTGGTTTACCTAAAAGTTTATGTATGTTATTGATGCCCAATAATAGTATTTTGGTGACTTATATATTACAATCAAAGTCCACATATTTTCGATATAAAATTAGGGGTATCACAATCTCCTCAAGTTGTTGTTCATGGCAAACCCCAAACAATACCGAGATCGTATGCCCGATCAAGCTTGCAAGTCTTACGACCGAAGTTGTTCTCTAATACAATTTGTAACGATTCAAGCTAAAAAACCCGGCCTGCTATATAATCACAACGCATTGACACACAAGTAACTTGGGTTCACTTGTTTTACCGCAACCTTATTCAAAAGTCCATAGATTTTATTGATACCTAGTAGTAGTAATATAGAGAGTTATATCTTTCTTATGTGTGATGAGCAATATTACAATCTCCCACACTCAAATCATGGTCCAAACAATACTCAAATCCCCTGGACAAGATTTGAAGTTTTACTGTTGGAGTTTTGCTTTGATACCATTTGTTATAATCCGAGCTTGAAATCTGGATCCGCTATATAATCATCGAAAGATCCAAGCCTAAAGATAGCCCATGATGAATTGAAGACTAGATGCACCAAAAGAATTAAAAAAAAAAAAAGGCATGGACCAGTTCAACGTGATGAGAAGTGTACACTTCTAGATTGGCGCACTACGCGTTTATGGTGTTTACTGTCACTGGTGATAATAACCAGCATTACTATTAATTAAAAGTGCGGGATAAAGATAGTGTTACCCAGTGTTCTAAAAACCAGGCTAAAAGTGTGCCCCGTTTAGGCGCTAGGCTCCTCTCCAACGCCTAGTTTTAAGTCTTGCCTAGGTCCCGACTAGTTCCCGCCTAGGCGCTAGGCCCGGCTCCGCCGCCTAGCATCCGCCTAGCGCTTTTTAGAACCTTGATATTACCTTCGTCCCGGATTAATGTTCTTAATTTGACTTGACATGAAAATTTAAAAAAATAAAATAAATGTTGTGAGTATAAAAATAGAATAAGAGAAAGAAAGTGGGCAGAGTTTTTGTTGCGGTGATGACAAGTGGGTTCCATTATCCATTTTAAATAATAAAGCAACTAAAAAAATTTAAATTGAAACAGATAAAAAAGAGTAAAAATCTTAAATTGGAACGAAAAGCAGGGGCGGATCCAGCCCTATTTTACGTGGACTCCAGTTCACCTCAGAATTTTGATTTTTTTTTACCTAAGTTACCGACTATATGTAACTTTTTTTTATATATGAAGTTATTTTTCACTGTTTTATTGTTTACAATATTTTTTAAATATTAAGCTCACGCAATTTCAAAATTTCGAATTCGCATGGGACAAAAAGAGTAATAATTAGTGCCCATTGGAACGAAAGATGGTTAGACGATAATGTCGACAAGAAGGCATGTTTAGAAGTAGAGGTCCCCCAACCTCTACTTTGGTCAATCTCATCATTCTCTCCTAATTAAATTAAATCCCTAAAATACTACACTTTCACTTTCTCCCCCTAACTTCTTTTTCAAAGCCGCGTCTTCTCCAATTGACATAATATCTATCCCTCCGATAATAGCTTTACCGTTAATCTGTCGAGACAACTTTTTTTTTTTTTACGTCGATTTCCATTGTTTACTGAGGTCATGTGTCAATCGAGTTCAACTTAACGTTTTTTTTTTATGTCGATTTCCATTGTTTACTGAGGTCATGTGTCAATCGAGTTCAACTTAACTTGTTTAAGCTCTTCAGAAATTAGTAGCTCGAGCATTTGACTCGTACTCTTCGATTCATTCAGAGCTTAAACAAGTAGCTCGAGCGTTTGATTTGATTCGTACTTTATGTTTAAGGTACTCGACTAAAACAATTTTTTTAAAGGGCTTGCTTCACATTCTAATCCCGCTAAAAAAACTATCCTTGCTTACAAAAAGGAAAATTACAATCAGGTCCGTCTCAATATTTTTAGGGGGCATGTGTCAAATGTGAATATGATCCCCTTAATATATACATATAAAAAAACAGTACACAATAATTTAGTTTTGGCAATAATATAAGAAAAAAAAAAAAAGTAAAATTTCCTGAAAGAAGTAAAAGGAAAGAAAGAAAGTTAACAAAGGCGGTCGGGAAAGGAAAAATAGGCTTCAAATTCCCATGAAATCACGTGGGGTGATTTGATCCTAGAACCTCAAGTAACATAATAATGAAACAAGTAAAAGGAAAGAAAGAAAGTTAACAAAGGCCGGCAAATGAAAAATAGGCTTTAAATTTCCATGAAAATCGTGTGGGGTGCAGCAAAGGAAAAATAGGCTTCAAATTCCCATGAAAATTGAGTGGGGTGATTTAATCCCAGCACCTCAAGTAATATAATAACAAAGTTATTAAACCAAGCCAAATCTATATTATAAATCACACCATTGTTTTGAACAGTGGTGTGAATAGTTTTATCCGCGGAAATGACCATTTTGCCCTCACTATTCACTCCCTTTCCCATTTCGCCCTTAAAAAAAAAATTATTTTAAATTAAAAAAAAAAATTAAATTAAAAAAAAAAATTAAAAAAAAATAGTTTTAAAAAAATGTGGCCTTGGACACGGGCATATTTAAAAAAAAAATTAAATAAAAAAAAAAAAAATTTAAAAAAAAACAAAAAACGTGGCCTTGGACACGGGCTTAGGCTAGTGCATTACATGTTAGCCCTCTAAAATTTTGGACCCTTTATAATTGAGCTTCTTGCACATCCTTAAAATCGGGCCTGATTACAATAGTATAAACGCGTGACAATTAATTAAAGTAAAACTTTGTCATATTACAATTACCCTAACTTAGATTCAAACTTTTTTAAATCGAACGACCCACATTTGAAGTTGAATGGGAACAAGCCACTGTTAAGTGATAAAGAGGTAATGATAAATGGGTAAGAAAGTCTTAAGGGAGAGAATTGTTTATCTAGAACATGATAAACAAATACTTTCTCCGTCCCGACTTAATTTTCATCTTTTATCCAAAAATATGTTTCATTACAATTACAAGCTTTACTTTTCCTAAAATGACATAAATTTATTAGTACTCCCTTCATTCCACTTCAAAGTGTCCACTTTTCTTTTTAAAACGTTCACTTTAAAGTGCTCATTTCATAAATGAAAATATGTGAACAGTATTTCGAACATTTATACCCTCATAATGTTTACTATATTTACAACAAAATCATTCATTATACCCTTATAACGTTAATATATTTACAAAAAATCATTCATTCACTTACTATTCCTCCCACTCATTCTCTCTCCTATTAAATGTTTTTAACTTTTACATTCTCTCTCCTCTAATCTTCTATCCACTTTCAATTTTTTATTCATTTTTTAAAAAAAAAATCTTAAAAATCGTGAAATTATACCATGAACACTTTAAAATGGGACGGAGGGAGTAATATATTTCGCACTTATTATACTCATACGATTAAATTGTGGATCTCACTTATCAATTTCGCTTACTTATTTCACTCACAACTCCTTTTCTAAGGACATTACTTTTGAATATAAATAATATTTTCTTAAATTTTGTCCTAAAAAATGATGAAGCTTTTCATGCTTTCACTTATCCGAAAGAAAAGTGGTTGAAATGTTGCATCATGCATGACACTCTCTCTATGTCAAGGTGCCAAGGTGGGGTCAGTAGCATTTTTGTCCAGTCTCTGATTTGATTTATTAAAAAATACTCACTCCTCATTTATTGCTTCGCCATTTTAAAAGGGCACACGCATTAAGAAAAAAGGTTAGTAAAAAAAGTGTTATGAGTATAAAAATAAAATAGAAGAGAAAATGGGTGAAAAAAATAGTAAAGTTGATTGAAGTTGTGAATATAAAAGTGAAATATGAGAGAAAATGAGTGGGTGAAATAGTAAAGATTCTTTGTCATTTTAAAAAATGTGAAGCTTTTAACGGGACATCCGTTTTGATAAAATGTGAAGCTTCAAATGGGACAGAGGGAGTACTTTAGGTCACTCGAAAAATATAAAGTGAATTTTGAACAGAAATTAAGAAATTAGTGAATTAAAAAAAGTGAATAATGAAATACGTGTTATGAGTACGAAAGTGAAATATGAAAGAGAATATAAAATAGAGAATAGTAAGTAAATAGTTATTGTCTGCATCGCAAATGGATCTCATAAATAATAAATATTAAAAAGTTACCATTTGAGAGTGTGTCTTTTTAAATGAGACACCATAAATGAAATTTTATACATTTTCGAGTGGGACGTAGGAAGTATAATTTAAAACGTATTTCCTCTGTCCCACTCAAAATAGAATTTTTATAAATAAGGATGAAAAAAACGTTTGAACCATACCAAATCAAGCGTCAAGTTGTATCATGTATGATTGAATAGCATGAAAAAAATGAACAAACACGTAAACTAAGCCGGGGCTTCACCGGCGAATACCCTCCGGCGTAAGAGTAAGTATTTGTGTTTATAGAGAGAAATCAATTGACAATAGTTTAGAGACAAAAGATGCGTTACTAAAATAATGCGAATTATGACTTGTATATATAGGCATAACATTGTATAGTTCATGTTGAATAGAAATTTATGTGTAAGGAGGTTATAATCCTAATGAGATTATAACTACCCACAATCTTTTTTAAATAGAATTAGGTAACAATATTCTACACGTGCGCCTCAGAAGCATGCTACTCGACATATGACGCTTGGTCGGAATGAGTTGATGTCGTGGAAGAGAGTGGTGAGGATAGGAAAGCCCATTTTCTTGCTTTATTGATGACCGAGGAGGGGATTTCTCGTATTTTAATGAGGCCTAGATCGGCCTTGCTGGGCATATGAGAGTTGTGTCTCGTCGGCATGTATAATTGATGTGCCTTAGTCATTATTCGCGCTACTATTTATAGGTCGAGATAGTGAAAATGACGAGGAATCATGACGAGCAAAGGTAGAGAATACCCACTCCCTTCGTTGTAATTGAGAATTGTATGTATTATATTTTGGGCCTAATCCATTGAGATTCGCTCGACCCTTATCCATGTTCGTAACTCGGTTTATACCGTTCAATAATACATTGATCAAGTAATTTAAATAAAAAATAATTATCCTAATAAACATCTAAAAGCGGTTAGTGAGAGTGGTATTAATCATGATACAACAACAAGTTTTTAATTTTTTATTAGGATCAAGAATTTTTTCAATATTGATCAAAGTGCAACCAAGCTGGCCAAAACTCTATTTGAAGCGGGACAGAAGGGTATATATTACTCCCTTCGTATCAAAATATTTATAGTTTAAGCTTTTCAAATTTATTTCAATATACTTGCTAGTACCTCAAAATGTTTAGATTGTTTATCAAATTTATCACAAGATTTTGGGAGAAACTAGTTTTTTCTTAAGTTATAGAAAGTTATAGAAAGTCCTGTGTTTATAAACTGTTCCTAAATATTTACTAACTACTTGCAAGTAGAAAAAAAAATAAACTTTTTATAATTTATGAAAAAACTAATTTTTCCCAAAACTTGCTCCAAATTTATTCCATTTTATCTATCTTATCGCACTTTCAATACTCACAATACCAATTATATTATCAACTAGATTGACTCCCGTGCGATACACGGGGCCTTACTATATATTCAAAAGACAAAAATTGAACTAAAATAAACCAAGAACTCAATTCGTTTATATACATACTATATAGTTACTAATATTAAATATACATAGATAATGTTAAATATAAAATATACATATATAATTATTAATATTAATATTAAATATATATTCAATACCATTCCAACTCATCATTCTATACCCCATCACTTTTATTTTATTTTATATTCTTTATTTTTATGATTAATAAAAATATTATTATTATTATTATCATTTATAATTAAAAATAAATACTTAACACTTATTTAATTTTTTACTAAAAAGACCATGATAAATAAAAAACTGAAAATAACAAAAAAAAAAAAATGCATTCACGCGCCTCTTTAGGCACGTGTAATTTACGGCTCTCATAATTTTACCAAATAAAATAATAAGAAACAAAATAAATCATTTACTATCCACTTTATTTGGATAATTGTTAATAAAAGTAATTATACTTTCTTTACTATGATTCAATATTTTTTAAATAAAATAAATAAATTGTTTGATGTATCGAACTAAAATAAACTCAATAACCATATTATCCCTTCCAACTCATTGTACTATACCCACTCACTTTTATTGTATTTTATATTCTTTATTTTTATAATTAGTAAAAATAATATTATTATCTTTATCATTTATGATAAAAAAAATAATTCACACTTAAATAATGTTGACAAAAAATATATTGACAAATTAAAAAGGATAATTAAGAAATTTATATTTAAAAAAAAGAGTTTTTTTTTTCAGTGTCCAAATCTAATGAAAATAGTCTCTATTTAAAGAGAAATTTATTTTCTGAATATTGGTGTAATTTTTTTTTTAAAAAAATTAATTTATTATAAAAGAATTTAGGTAAATGAAATGGGTAAAAACAAACAAACCAAAATCCTACAGCCAACGTGTCCAAACCAAAGAAGGAAAAAAATAAAAATAAAAACCCATCCGCCTTCACGCGCCATTGTCGGCGCTTGACGTACCGGCGCCAAATAAATGTCCTAAACGCCCTTGAACAAACGGACGACACGTGTCCTCATTTCCAAAAAAAAGATTTAAAGAAAATATACGCCAATCATAGATCGCCACAAATCTTTTCAGCCGGAATTTTTGCCATTTTGCCACTGCGTGAATTGACAAAATTGCCCCTGAATCCCCCTTTAATTACCGCAACCTTGTTATTATATATAGATAGATAACCATATACTCCCTCCGTTCCAGCGAAGTGTGGATTTTTGGTCAACTTTGACCAACGTTGACCAATAATTTAAATAAATAATAATGATCCTAATAAAAATTTAAAAATTTGCTATTGTCTCACGCTTAATAATATTTAACAATAACATTTTTTGGATATTTATTAGGATTATTATTATGTTTTAAAATTATTGTCAAAATTTTGACCAAAAATTCACACTCCGCTGGGACGGAGAGAGTATACTTTATTTTATTTTATATTATTTAAACAAAAATAGAAAATTTATGGGCCTACGCCAAGGCCAAGGCCGGACTACGCCAAGGCCACGGCCGGACGATGCCAAGGCCACGGCCGAAAGGTTAGGGGCAAACCTTGGCTGAAGCTTGAATATATAGTAATAGCCAAGACAATAAGTTTCTTTAATTCCCCATGTGGGATATCTCCCCGCCCAAGGCCAAGCTTGCTTGGTTGATGGCTGGATGCTGGAACTGGAATGGAATCTGGATGGATATACTTCCTCCGTTCCGCTAGAAGTGTCACTTTTTACCTAAAATGGCATCCCGTTAAAGCGTCACCTTTCCTAAAAAGGAAATATTTTATTAATATTCTATTATCCCATCCACTATTCCCTCCACTAATTCTCTCTCCTCTAGTTTTATTTATTTATTTATTTATTTTAAATGTCTATTACACTTTTTCTTTAGTTTTATTTTATTTTTTTAAATGTCAACTTTTCATCGGGCCGGGCCGGGTCGGGCTTTTGCAAACTTTTCATGTTCGGGTCACCTAAACTCACGGGCCTACCGGGCCGGGCAAAAGAGGCCCGATTTTTCAAAGATAATTTTCTTTTATGAATTTTGGTGTAAAAAAAATAATTTTTAAATGTCAACTTTTCATCGGGCCGGGCCGGGACGGGCTTTTGCAAACTTTTCATGTTCGGGTCACCTAAACCCACGGGCCTAACGGGCCGGGCAAAAGAGGCCCGATTTTTCAAAGATAATTTTCTTTTATGAATTTTGGTGTAAAAAAAATAATAAAAAAATTAATTTAAAAAAGAGGATTATTTTTTTATCATTTATAATTAAAAAAATTACTTCACACTTAATTAATTTTCACTAAAAAGAAATGAAAAAAATTAGTAAAGGATAATTAATAAATTTATATTTAAAAAATAGGATTTTTTTCTTTGTCCAAATCAAATGAAAGAAGTCTCTATTTAAAGAGAAAAAAAAATTATGATTTTTGGTGTAAAATAAAAAATAAAAAAAATTAATTAATATATAATAATTGAGGTAAAAGGAATGGGATAATTTTTTTTTTGAAATCCATTCAGCCAATTAAACGGTGCCACATGTCAAATCAATGGCGGACCCAGAGCATTTTGTAAGGGGGTGCACAAATACACTATAAAGATTTGAGTTTTAAAAAAAAATGATTGATATGGGGCTCAAACCTACAACCTTTAAGTTAAAATCTCAACATCTTAACCACTAAACCATACACGCTATTTGAATAAGGGGGGTTCACTTCCACCCCTTTAACTCTACTTGTGTCCGCCCCTGTGTCAAATTCCAAAAAAAAAAAAAACACAAACTGGATGGACGTGCCCTTGTCGGCGCGTGACATGCACGCGCCAAGGAAATGACCGAAATGCCCCTCACAAGCCGGACGACACGTGTCCAAAGTGATTTAAAAAAAAATAATTTTTTTCACCAAATCAGACAACGCCACGTTGATTTTTGGCTTTCTTATTTGCCATTTCGCCACAATATGAAAGGACTAAAATGCCCCTCAATGGCCCTCTATTTACCAAAATCTTGTTATTATATATATATATATATATATATATATATATATATATATATATATATATATTGAAAATTTTGACTAAAAAGAAATTGAAAAATTTGCAAAGCATAATTAAAAAAATTATTTTAAAAGAAGAGCGATTTTTTTTTTGTGTCAACATCAAATGAAAGAAGTCTCTATTTAAATAGATTTTTTTTATGAATTTTGGTGTATTTTTTTTTTAAATAATTAATTTAGTACAAAATAAATTATTTTTTTAATTACTAAAATTATTATTATTATAAATATTATCATTTATAATAAAAAAACGCTTCACACTTAATTAATTTCAATAAAAAGAAATTGAAAATTTAGCAAAGGATAATTAGAAAGTTTATATTTAAAAAAGAGAATTTTTTTTCTGTGTCCAAATCAAATAAAAGAAGTCTCTATTTAAAGAGGAAAAAAAATTATGAATTTTGGTATAATTTTTTTTTTTAAAAAATAATTTATTATAAAATATTTGAGGTCAAAGAAATAGGATAATTTTTTTTTCGAAAATCCTTCCAGCCAATAATGGATCGACACGTGTCAAATCTAATTATAAAAAAAAAAAAGTAAACCTGCAAAACGCCCCTTTGTCGACGCGTGGCGTACACGCCACAGGGAAAGGTCCGAAATACCCTTGACTCTACACCCGACACGTGTCATAATTGATTTAAAAAATAAATAAATTAAACCTCACCCAATCATAGCTCGCCACCTGCCATTTCAGCCGATTTATTTGCCAATTTGCCACCATGTGAAATGACGGAAATGCCCCTCAAAGCTCCTCTAATTATCAAAACCTTGTTATTATATATAGATAGATATTTTTGAATATTATACTTTATCCTTAATTTTAGCATTTTCGATTTTGTGAGTTATACACCTCAGGCCCCATCGACATAGGCCCAAAACAATAGTTTGATTCTGACTTTAACCTTCCCTAAAAATCGGACTTAGGCCCGAAAGGGACTTGGGAAATGGTATATGTGTATAATCAATATTCAACGAGCAGCAATCAAACGGATAGAAATAATGAGTCGAACGAAATAATGAGTCGAGCGAAATAATTAAATGTTGTTAATGAATGGCAAAAATAAGAACTGTCGAAATGGAAATGAATAGACGACCACGCGACCTCAACGGTGAACTTTTTTCAAAATGACACGGTTTCAAAAAATGTTTCTCAAAATGTCACTTTTTTAAAGGTATAGACCAAAATAGCCTAGTTTTTAGAATTCGCGGTAGGCAACTGCGTTTTCAAAGTTGAATTCGCAGTTGCCAACCGCGTTTAAAAGAAATTAAAAAATTAGAAAAATTATAAACCCGCGGTTGCCAACTACGAATTCATTAATGAAAACGGAGTTGCCAATCGTGAATTCTAAAAACTAGGCTATTCTGATCAATACTTTTAAAAGTGTGACATTTTGAAAAATACTTTTTGAAACAGTGTCATGTTGAAAAAAAAATCCTCAACGGTAATGTGCGGTTCAATCGGCACAAGCCCCGAATCCCTATAAATCAAACAAAAAAAAGTCTGTTTTTTTCTCTTTTTTTTTTTTTTCAATTTCTTTTCCTTTTCTTGTCTATTTTTTTTTCTATAAAGACCTCATCTCATTACTCCCTCCATTTCAATTTATCATGTTTTTTTTTTAATATTCCTACTTTTCTTTTTAATTCGTTACAAAATAAAATATTTACTTTGCTTTATCACTAAAATAAATAATGAGACACACATGCTACATTTACGGTAATAATACACTTACTAATTTCAACCAACTTATTTTTTGTCCCTCCAAAAATAAATATTATATTTTTCTAAGCTTATAATATTTCTAAATAAAAAAAATATTTGTTATGCAATTCAATCACTAAACAATCCCTAAGGCCTTGTTTGGTAACCCAATTAAGCTATTAATTTGAAATACTTTAAGAGATTAAAAAGTTAAGCATGTTTGGTAAGATAAATTGCAATTACTTAATTAATTAAAATTTTCTTAAAAAATGCTATTAATTTTAAGTTGAAAATGAGTAGCTTAAGCAATTAAGAGAGAGAAATAAAGAGTTAAAAATGGAATGAGTTCAAATTCATCCATTAACTATTTTATTTATATATTAAATGATACTTTCTTTTGTTGAAATATTTTAACTTTTCATATAAATTATATTTGATTTAGTATTAAAATGTAATTTTATTTATATTAAACTATTAATATTAATAACATTTTAATAGAGTATCATAATTATTATTTTATTCATTTTTTTGTAAAAGTTTAGACAAATTTATCAAAATAATTAACACGATAAATTTTATTATGGGTCAAAGAAAATATTAATAAAAAATATTTAAATATTATAAAATATAATCTAATTAATTATAATAATAGTGACATATATGTTGAAGACTTTATTTTATTATACACTCATTAAGATTATTCAAATAATTTTTTGAATGTTAAATTCAAACTTTAAATAAATTCAGATATAAGTGATTTGCCATTATCAAATAAACTGAACTCTTAAAATTCAGCAACTTAATAATTTCAGTTCTACATTTTTAGAGCTTAATTTTCAGTTTTACCAAACAGACCCTTATTATTATGAGAAGAGTGAGCATGTTTTTATTTTGTGAATATAAGTATTAAATGATTTAAACCTACAGATTTTACCAATTTTAATTTTATAATTTTTTTTTAAGTATTTTGTACCCCAAATACAATTAGTGATTTTTACATGACATAAAAATAAATAAAAATGGTTGAAATCTATGTTGACGAAATTACGGAAAAGCCTCATTCATTTTTAAAATGGCACGGTTAGGCTGCTGATATCATATTAAGCATATAGTACAAGTATATAATGTTGCCATTTTATTGTGTTTTTAATCAATTTTGTTAAAATAATCTGTTAAATAATTACGTGCAAGTCAGTATCATTAAATATAGGATATTTTTTGAATAATTTTTTTTTCAATGGTGTTTTAATACAAATTGAATGAAAATGAATAGCCAAAATATAAAATACTAATATTATATGAAAACAAATGATATTTTATTATAATAACATATAAAAATGCAAAAAATAATTTTTTTTTTGAAAAAACTAATTTTATTAAAAAATATTTGTGTATGATTATGTTAAAAATTATTTATATGTGATGGTATTTAAGTAAATGAAATGTATTTTTTTTTCTTTTTTTGAAACACAAATAAAATATGTTTGACATATTAAATGTACAATATTATTATACACAATTGTTGTATTAGATTTAAAGGTACAAACCAACAACCATTATTTGTTCAAAACTTAAACTCACCACCATCTCCACCATAACAAACACCCACCACCTTCCATCTACTTACCACCACCATTTATCACCGTCAATCACCACTATTAACCACCAACACCACTAGCCCGACGCCACCATCCTAATGCCATTGCCACTGTCGCGACCAAACACCCACACCAACCACCTACGCCGTCGCCACCACTACAAAAAAATTTGGACGTTCTTTTTAGAAACGAAAAAAATTACTTCCATATATTTCATCTGTCCTAGAATAAATGCCCCACTTTTTATTTTGATTCGTAATGACATACTTACATAAATGTCGTGTATCTAAATAAGAAAAGTAACATAGTAAACTTTTATCATTGTACAAGCGATGCACATATTAGTAAAGCACCTTACTTAAAATTTTCTTAAAAATGTTGACAAGTCAATCACGATATTTACTCGGGAACCGAATAGAGGGAAGAAGGAATAGTTGTGTAGTCAAAATTGGTTTGTTGAGGTTATTTATCAGTAGTGTTGAAGCACTTATCCCATATCAAGAATAAACAAGTTTTGTACTTAATATATAGAGATCTTCGGCTACTCCTCTTATTGCCAATTGGCTTTGAGGTGGAACCTCAGATATTATTATGATATCAGAGCAGGCTCTCTACACGTGCAATCCCAACGACTCACGATGTTCTAGCTGTGTGTCACCCCAAACCAAAGAGACCACGTTGTAAACTCAAAGATTGACTATGCGTGAGGGGGCATGTTGAAGTACTTATTCCATATCAGGAATAAACAGGCCTTGTATTTTATAATATATAAAGATCCTGCGCTACTTCTATCATTGCCAATTGATCTTTTTTGAGATGAAACCTCAGACTTTATATTATGTTAGACAATTATCCCAAATATACTAAATAGAGAACCATGGATCAATATATAAACTTTAGGGGCTACTCTCTTTATCACCAATTGGTTTAAGATGAAACCTTCAATATATTCGGTTATTGATTCAGTCCAACCATGCTCACACTTGGGCATCTCTCTGCTTCTTCTGACCCATATCTAATTTTAAGATGGTATCAGAGCGACCGATATATGATGGAATGATCGCTTTCGCTGCTTCTATATGGGCTCTCTGTCATCTCTTATACAAGGCCGCTATCTCCTATCTTTTACAATATACACGATTACACGTGCTCGATCCTTAACTTTCTACCCGGGTCATACGTAGGAGGTGTGTTAGACAATTATCCCACATCTACTAAAGAGAGAAACATGGATATTGATGTATAAACTTGAGGGGCTACTTCCCTTAATTATCACTGAACATACCCAAAAGTGTCGAGTTGGGCCAAATGGGTAAAGCCCAATCACAGACAGCCTTGACTCCTACATTCTCAATGAGGCTGGCCCAATCAATGCAAGGCCCAAAGCCCATCTCAAGTATCCGTCGACTAAGTCCATGTCCGACCTACCAGGTCCCGACCTAACTTAGTCCGACCTCATGATCCATACTACAATTTGGATACGAACCATGCTCTACCCGCCAGTCAGGTCGACCATTCCACAAATGGCGACCTCGACCTGACCACCAAATGTCGACCTAACAGATGTGGACGCACATGGGTCAAATCTTTCCATAACGACATCCCTATAAATCAGGGACGGTTACAGGCACGTTCTCATGACCGTAACCGCCGCTATAATTTCGGAGCTCATGTAGCACCACCAAAAATACAACGGCCATCTCCTATAAATACTTCATCACTATCAACGGTGAAAGGTAACTGCCATTTTGTTATCTGAATTCATTATTCAATACATTTTGAGCTATATACAATCGTTATCTTACTCTCACGCCCGAGCGTCTTCGCCAGAGACACATCCGACTAGTCGTGGGTTCTGATTTCAGGTCAAGGAGCCAGGTGATTGGTCCTGCCACGTGGAGGATTACTGATAAGCACAATTCCTGCAACATCAATCACTAATTGATTTTATGGTGGAACCTTCAATAATAATTTACTAATATTTTTTTTTTTTAAATATTGATAAGTCAACCACAACATTTACGCGGGAACCAAATGAATCTAGGAAAGGGGGAATAGTTGGGTAGTCAAAGTTGGTTTGTTGAGGTTGTTTATCAGTTAGTAAATCAAGTATGCAATTGGGTTTCTTAGGAAGCTAGTGAGGTAGTAAAAGGTTAGATTATGGTTTTCATATAAAAGGGACAATTAATTTAGATTAATGCAACAAGTAACCATAATACATAATTGTCATTAAGTATTCGAAAGCTATTTCAAATATTTCTTTTCACGTACTAATATTAGGTAACATACTCCCTCCGTCCCATTTTAATCTGAACTTATTTTCCTTTTAATCCGTACAACCTTAAACCGAACTATTCAAAATGGCAAAAAATCTTCATTACTCCTTATACTCATTCTCTTTTATACTTTACTTTTATACTCACAACAACAATCAACTTACTATTTTTCTACTAATTCTCTTGTCTACTTTAATTTTTATACTCACAACGTCTCTCTTATACACACTTTTCCTTAATTATAATACTCAAAAAATTAGTCCTATTTAAAATGAGACTAGGAAGTATTAATCTACTATCTTACTTTACTGTGTTTTTTGTGTAGCAATGGGTTCCTTGTTGAGAGAGATTTGTGGTTACAATAATATTGGTCTATAAATATACAGCTTTTAAATGATACTCCATCAATCTATCTACAAAAAATTTACATTTTTATTGGTTGATTTAATTGAATTTTGAGTAAATATTTAATAAAAATTAATTATCATTGATAATATTTTATCAGTGTATGAATAATAAATTTAAAATTTTAATGAGTAATTTTTATTTTTAAAGGGGTGGGTAGTTGGGAGAGGGAGCGGGGGGGTGGTTGATTGGGGGTTGGGGGGCAAAGAAGTTATGGAAAAATAATTTTAATATGAGAAAAAAGATTGTCCCGGAGGTGGGGTAGCGAAGGCGGTGGAGGAGTTTTTAAAAGATAACTTTAATGAGTATTTTTTTTACGCGAGAGGGAAGGGGTAAGGGGATGGGGTGGGAGGTGAGGGTGGTGGTGGGGTTTAGAGGGTGGGGTTAGGTGTTAATTTCGGTAGTTGTGAGGGGGGAGGGGTAGGGGTTGGGGTGGGAGGTGAGGGTGGTGGTGGGGTTGGAGGTTAGGGTTAGATGTTTCGGTAGCAGTTAGGGGTAAATGCGGGGATTGGGAAAGGTGGGTGGATGAGGTGAGGATGTTAATAAGCAATTTATAGAAAATGAAACGAGAAGGAGAAATTTAATAGTCATTCTCCTTTTCAAGCCTATTTTTTATTGATTGATTTTTTTTTTTCGATAACTTTATTTTTTCGTACTTATCAAACCATGAAAAATGAAAAAATTATTTTTCGATAAATATTTTCCCCCAAACAAACGAAACCTTAATATATACTCCCTCCGTCTCAATCTAAATGTCTCAACTTTTCATTTTGGGCGTCCCATTTAAAATGTCTCATTTCCAAAAAAGGAAAGTTTTTTTCACTATTCCACCCACTCATTCCCTCTCCTACTTTACTTTTACACTCACAACATTCTCTCTCCTAACTATTCCTCCCACTCATTCTCTCTCCTATTTAATTTTTCATACTCACAACATTTAAACTTTTTCTCTTTCCTACCTCACTTTTTCTCTTTCCTACCTCACTTTCCTTAATTTTCGCGTCGAACCTATTTTTGGACATTTAGATTGGGGCGGAGGGAGTAGTATATGGGACACACGGAGTACTGAAGACTAGTCGGGCTAAAAAACAAAATGAAAACTGATGCTACAGGAAATGTGCTTATCAATCTTCCTCCACGTGGCGTGGGTGATCACACGGCTCCTTGACTGAAAATGTAACCCACGACTAGCCGGATGTGTCTCCTGGCGAAGACGCTCGGGCGTGAGTAAGATAACAGTGGTATAAAGCTCAAAATGTATTGAATAATGAACTCAGAATACAAAATGGCAGTTACCTTTGCACCGTTGGTAGTGATGAAGTATTTATAGTTGATGTAGGTAGTTTAATGATAGGGCTACATGAGCTCCGAAATTATAGCGGCAATTATGTTCATGGGAACGTGCCTGTAACCGTCCCTGATTTGTAGGGATGCTGTTATGGAAAGATTGACCCACGTGCATCAACACATGTCAGGTCGATACTTGATGATTAGGTCGAGGTCGCCACTCATGAAATGGTCGACCTGACTGTCGGGCAGAGCATGGTTCGTACCCGAATTGTGATATGGATCATTAGGTCGGACTAAGTTGGGTCGGGACCTGATAGGTCGGACCATGGGCTTAGTCGACTGATACAAGAGATGGGCTTTGGGGCCTTGTTCTGATTGAGTCAGCCTCATTGAGAATGTAATGGCCTAGGCTGCTTGTGATTGGGCTTTACTTGCTTAGCCCATCTCGGCACTTTTGGTATGTTCAGTGGCCCCCAACTTTCGAGTGGACTTTGTCGACTTGGAAGTTAAGAAGATTTTTGATGAGAAATATTTTACCCGCAGGTCACTACTAGTTTTTTGAAGTAAGTCGACCATAATGACGTGGCATAATCCGGGACGTTGGCGATGAACGGCCGACGGTACGAGCGCCGTTTTTGCCATAATGATGATATTTTTGACGTTTGAGAGTCCGCCTAGAAACTGCTTTCCGCCATTAATTAGGAAAATTAAATTCGAATTTACCTTTGCCCTTTCCAATTCAGGAAGCTATAAATTTGAGAATCCTTCTTCATTTACAACTTTTGCCTTCTCTGAACTCTGTGCGTGATTCCGGCGGTGATAAAGGAAGTTGACTCCTGCTATAACTTGGTGTTTCGCCCTCCATTGTTCCGTTTTCCCTTCACTGCTAAAGGTATTCCCCTTATTCTTTAAAATTAGGGCTTTAATTTCTGCAATTTCTTTGATTCCGCCATGGCTAGGACCTTTAGTACAGAACCCGGAGCTTGGTATGGGTACTGTAAAGTCAATCGTAGGGTTTATAAACATTTAAACGGAGAGTGGAGGGAGATGACCATGGAGGAATGTACTTCGATTTTAACCCGATGGGGTTTGCAATTTACTGAGTTGGCTTTGCCTGTGGGAGAGAACTTAGGTACTTTAGGAACGAATGACCCAAGAATTGAGTCCTTCCATCTTTTTCACGAGCTTCTCGACCATATTGCCATATTTTACCTTCAGGGCCCCAATAAACCTTCCTTCCTTAGGAACAGAATTGGATTTCCTGGGGAATCTAGGTCGCCCCTTAGCGTATCTACTAGGACTCCTGAGACTTCATGTAGAACTGATTCCCCTGTTTTCCCTTCTTCTTGTACGTATATGTCAACTTCAGAGAAGCCGGTGTCTCCACTTCCTCAAGTCCGCGCATTGTGAATGCTTTTGAGACTACAAAGTGGTACCAGCAGAATGAGAGAGGATATGTGCCACAAGTGGCCACTTAGGGAAAGCAGTAATCTTCCCCTCCAGGACTCGTCTACCATCCATGACTTCTGTGAGGTGGCCAGGGAGGAGTTTGAGGTTACCCTTTATAGCAAGGCTGAGTTTTTCAGCCTATTGGGGAAGTCCTACAAGACTGATACCACCAGAGTAGCCTTCTATTATGGCGCTTATTGCCGGCCTTAGATCGCCCTGGACCCCTTCATCAATGAGTTCTTAGAGTGTGCCAATGCCTTACCTCTCCAACTGGGTGCCAATACATGCAGAGTCTTGGTTTGCTTCATCATGGTGTGTCGTTTCTTAGGGTATGAGCCCTGTATGAGGGTTTTTAGAGAGTTCTTTGCTGTGAAGTTTGATAAGAATGGTGGCATAAGTACTCCCTCCAAGGCAAATTCCCCCAAATTATTCATAAACTTGCCTAGCAAAGTTGGTGGCTGGAATTCCCATGTAGCAGTAGTGGAGAGTAGATTAGGATGGGAGTTCCCTCTACCAAGTGAGGAGACCCAGGTGGTGAGGGATGAAGATCAGTGGGAACCTCATTGGCATGGAGACCTGCGTAGGAAGTTGGTGGAGTTGGTTGCTCAGAGGCCTATCAGTTGGAAGGTCCTTGGGACTACAAAATATAACTTTATCCAAGCTGGTATGATGCTTTGGGGATGATGATGTAGTGCCACTAGTTCCCATAGTGAGGTGCACGAGGTATCCAGATTGGGTGACTCACGCTCATGCAAGATTTGAGAAGATGTGCTCCTCCGTCGGAAGACTAAAAATTATTGCAAGGATAATGGGAGCATTTTGGTGGTAAGGGTTTACTCGATTCTTCCTCCTCTATGTATGAAACTTCTTATGTGCGAACTCCACCTTACTTGGCATCTGCCTTTTGATCATTTAGTCGTCACTTCCTGGTTCTAGTGTAACACTTGTGCCCTTTATGTGTGCTGCCTATAGGATTTGTTAGCTCGCAATTGATTTTGATCGTATGTAGAACTTGCAGCTCGTACATAGAACTTTTATTTTTGATGTCGAGCTAACACTTTACTTTTGCCTTGTGCAGCTTTTAACTCACCGCTCAGAAGCTAATATGGGGAGAGCTGTTGATATCAGGGAAGGCCAAGAAGAGCCATGGAAGAGCAAATGCCAAGGAGAACCGCGAGGCGGAAGGTGCCAAGAGGAATGACTTGCTGAAGCTAGTTGAGGAGGATACCACGAAGTTTATTCCTGTTGAGGAGAACTTGGAAGTGGTAGATGATGTTATGGAGGGAGAGAATGTTGAGGGCGATGAGGCCCAAGGTTCTGAGGGGGCCAACATTGGTGGTGAGGAGGAGGTCGAACTGAACGTGGAGCCAGAGAGGGAGGTTCGTGCCAGGACTCGAGCTCAAGCTAAGTCCAAAACCACAACCAAAACCAAGACCAAAGCTGCCTTGAAGAGAAAATCCCACGTCATTTCTTTGGATGATGAGGAAGATGAAGATTATGCTGCCCCCATAAGCAAAGTGATCAAGATTGGCCCCTCAAAAGCGAGCTCGGCATCTGGTCAAGTTGATGCCAGTGAACCTGTGGAGACTGAAACCAGGAGCCCCCAAGCCTCTCCCATTCGTGTCTCCTATGCCGAGTTGATTCAGAGTCGGGTTGCTGAGCTGAGCGATGTGACTCCCTTGACAAGGATAAACAGCTTGGCTAGGGAGTATCCAGAGTTGGAGTATGGCCAGGTGTGAATATGTGCCCAAAATTTTTGTTTATTGGAATTCACGCGAGTTTGAAGACATCCGAGTTATTTGAAAAACGGAGTCGCCACGCCATTTTGATTACCTCAAAACTTTGAAAAAAAGGTTTTTATGGGTTCGGAGGTTAAGTTACCCCTTGGGAAGAACGTTTGGCGTTCACCCAAAGTGCCTTGCCGGAGCAAGTCTCCCGAGATTTCATTAATCGTGATTGCTTGCGTGCTTTCTTTGTGTGCATGTGTTTGAAAATAAAGGGGGGGAATGTCCCAAGTTGTCTTCCGGACGTACAAACCATTTATTGGTTGTCGCTCGGGATTCCTTGGAATTTTATGTATTTGGGATTGTGATCCCGTCCTCATCTATTGACTTGTGATCATCGCATTTTAACCTCGGGACCCTCGGGACTTGCGTGATCGAGAGAATGACTCTCTTTTGGTCAAAGATGAGGTTCTTTAGGAAGGAATGTCCTTAGCCCATCAATCCTACGCTTTAAGATGGTCGAGCTCGTATAGAGGCTTCATACTCATTCTTAAGCGATAATCGGAGATATAGGGTTCAAGGTTATCCTTTTCCTAAAGAAATCATGAACCTTTAATGGAAGGAACGATGCAAAGATGAGAACTTTTACACCGGTCCGTTCCAAGGTTAGGGGAAAAAGGGGGAATGCATGAAAAATGACTCTTTAATGAAAAGATGACATTTTGGTTTTAGCAAATGATGCTTTTTTGATTGAAAGAAATGATCTTTATGCAAATGATGCATAAAGATAGGATTTTTATGCAAATGATGCATTAGAAAAAAGGGTTTTGATGCAAAGGATGCATTTTTATTGAAAAAGATTTGATCTTTATATGCAAATGATGCATAAAGATAACGTTTTTATTGGAAAATAGAGATTTTAGGTGCAAAGGATGCACCTTTATGAAAAAGACTACATTTTTATGACAAATGAGGTCTTAATGCATGCAACAGGGGAAGGGGATGATAAAGATATGATCTTTAAGCTACCAAGTCCCAAGCAATATAAAGACAATGCAATGAGCAATTTATAAAGCAATTAAGATGCAAGGATAGGGCGTGCGAGGTTACCAATGACTTCCTTTGCTTCTCGGGACGGAGCTAGGAGGAGAGGTCGATCTTTGGTCTTCAAGGAGGAGGGATGTAGCTTCTTGGCCTTCCTTCTTCTTCTTCTTGAATTCCCAGCAGTTTCTTCACGTATTTCAGAGTGTATTGTGTATTTTTCTCATATATTGTGTGTGTTGAAATGGGTAGAGGAGGGCTCTATTTATAGGCGATACCGATAAGGCTAATGAAGCCGTGCGCCGCAGCCCTTTCGCAAATGAGGCCGTGCGGTCTTATCCATTTGTGACTCGGCATTCTAGAACCATGCAAGGTGGCATTATTCTAGAAGCTTCTCCTAATTAAGAAAAACGTGTTTCTTAATTAGGAAGGCTCCTTCAGCCCTTATTTAATTTAAAAACAGTTCCGAAATGTTTCCTAACAGCTGGGAGGAGTGTCAGGGAATTACCGGAAAACTTACCGAAATGTCGGGAAAATTAACCTAAGGCATGAGCCGATTTGGGTACTTACAGAAGCCCCTCGGCAACGTCACTTGCAAAGCGAGTGGGGTTGTCGATAGAAAAGGATCCGATCTGGCGAATGCCGAGACGGATTGGATGACCAAGGTGGTCGAGTGGCTGAACCTTTTGGAAGGCTACCTACGTATCCCGGAGGAATCAAGCCAGGCCGTAGTTCGGGATTAGGATCCGCTGGGGGAGGAAGAAGAGAAACTGGTCTCTTGCTGGGAAAAAGAAGAGAAAATGACCTAGGAGGTCAAGCAATTGATCCTACTGGGGATATGCTAGGAGTGACCCAGGTGGTCGAATATTTGAACTTTTATGAGGGGGCGCTTTATCACTGAGGAGTAACAAAGAAACAGGGTGACCAAAGTGGTCGAATGGCTGGACCTTTTATAAAAGGCTACCTACGTATCCCGGAGGAATCAAGCCTTGATCGTAGTTCAAGCATCACTAGATAGTTAGGAACGATGTCTAGGATCCTTGAGATTTTGACAATTCGGAGGTCACCGATTGACAATTACCGGAAGGTGTCTTTGATTGACAATTACCTTGGAAGGTCACCGATTGACAATTACCGGGAGGTCGTCACACCGAGGAAGCTAGAGCTTATGGTGCTATCTCTTTATGACGGAGATAGAGGTAACTTAAATTGGGAAACTTGAGCGTACGTCACTATTCGCGGATAGTGGTAGCACAAGTTGAAATGACTTGGGCATACGTCACTATTCGCGGATAGTGGTAGCACAATTTGGAATGACTTGGGCATACGTCACTATTCGCGGATAGAGGTAGCACAAGTTGGAATGACTTGAGCATACGTCACTATTCGCGGATAGAGGTAGCACAATTTGAAATGACTTGGGCATACTTCACTATTCGCGGATAGAGGTAGCACAAGTTGAAATGACTTGGGCATACTTCACTATTCGCGGATAGAGGTAGCACAAGTTGAGAGTTCTGACAATTCGGAGGTTGTCACCTAGTGTTATCCCGTTATAACGGAATTAACGGAGGCGACTGGAAATAAAGCTTGATTGCTAAAGAGATAAGGGATATTTTCTGAAAAGATGTTATCTTGGTTAAAAGATAACGGAAATTGCATGCCCAAGTGGAAGGTCCAGGGGCAGGATTGTAATTCTCGCTCGTAGCGAATGAAGCCGCCCGGCATGAGATGGGGAAAAAGAAGCCGTACGGCTAGAAGCCTGTTTTTTCCAGATTATTTAAAATCAGGTTTTGAACGGGCACTGGGCACTTGTTGCCGCCCACTTCAGCCGAGAGAGAGAGAGAGAGGAGAGAGAGAGAATTTCGAAATTCTTCAACCCTCTTGCTTCCCTTTGATTTGAGATGGATCCGGAGGGCAATCCCATACCGAGGCAAGCAAGAAGAAGCATCTCGGCGGCCGCGAGAAGGAGGAGAAAGGAGCTCGTTCGGACGGAGAGGAAGTATGACTTCCTTACGCCTCCATCGGAGCTTTACCCGGGGAGAAGGGAGCATAAATCGACGAACCCGCGATCGGTTGGGGTAAGCATTCTCATTTTGCTCAAATCCGATGATTTTGCTTGAATTTTGAATGATTTAGGGCTTGACCCGAATTTTAGGATTTTTGAATGATTTTTTGAATGATTTTGAGATGCATGAACAACCTATGAGGCTAAGAATATGCATGTGCAATTTTATTTTGATGAAAAATATGAGAATGACTCACTTTTTTCTCGCAAAATGAAGTAGGAATGAGAATTTTTCAAAATATGAGACGGAGTTCTTACCTTGTGATAGAACTAGGTCAAAATTCTGATTTTCAATGAGAAAATATGATTTTGGAAGATGAAAATGATTCATGCATGCCATTTTTTGAAAGATAATGCTTATGTGCGAAGAATTGTGATTTTGTGCTTTAGGAAAGCAATGACGCGTTTCAAGTGATGAAAGACACGTTTTTGATGCAAATAATGCTAGAAAAACTTTTGTGAATGCTTTTCTTTTGAAAATATGTGCACTTTTGAATATATGCATGCTTTTGAAATGATATGAAGGACTGACGCTTCTTTTTGACGTGCTTGTCTACAGGAGAACAAGTCTAGAGGGCCATCGGAGATAGCGGTCAAGCTTTGGCAGAGGATGCCGGACTTTGAGAAGAATGGGGTAAATCCCAAGCAGCTGGTGCGGGCTACCGGCTTGGATGCATTTGTAGAGGCCATTGGCAGGGGTGTTCACATCACCTCTAAGAGCAAGGGCTTGGTCCAGGCCCTTTCTGAGTTCTGGTGGGATAGCACCCATAGCTTCCACCTGAGCTGGGGAGAGCTGACAGTGACTCCCGCTGATTTCACGGCTATTACTGGTTTACAGTTCACTGGAAGGCCCGTGACTTGGAGAGACCACATTACAGCTGAGGAGTTTCAGGCTTTGGTAGGGTTTGAGCTGATTCCCAAGGGACTGGGGATGGAGACGCGGAACGTCGAGGTGGCGCCCGACTTGCATGCGTAACTTTGCCGCTAATGATGTGATCGCCACACTGGCTAGAGCATTCATATGGTTGATGCTATCGGCCACTATCTTTGCCAATTCTGGGACGATAGCTATGACTTGCCTCCTCGACTCGCGGGAGGATGTGGATGGGATTGGGACGGTCTCTTGGGGAGAGGCCGGATTGGCGAGTTGTACTTCTCGTTGGACATGTACAGGAACAAGGCCGCTTCAATGGATCGCTTTTCTTTTGCCCTCGAGGTAGTCTCCTTTCTTTTCTCTTTTCTTTTCTCGTCTTGAGACTTTTATAAGAGAGAGAATGACCTTTTGATGTTTTGAACATGCAGCCCGGGTTTTGCGAGGTGATCGGGTTCTTCCTCGGGAACCAGCCAGAGTGATGTCACCATCTTCCCCGCTATGGTTCGCCCGGGAGAGGAGATGCGAGAGATAAATTCACTGGGAAGACCCGGATTACCTTCGACTACAAAATGGTGAGGCCGGTCATCAACAAGTGGATGGGCACGATGGAGTGGACTTCTACCCCCGCGAGTGTATCCGGAGATTTTGCTAGGAGAGGCCATCGAGGCGACGAGGCGGAGGAGGTGGCTCACTGGCCGACATGTGATGTCATCTATCCGGGGACCGCTTCGAGGCAAAGATGGTCATGTTCCCCCACTAGATGCCATTACTCCTTCTCGACCCTCCAAAGACAGCGATGCCGCAGCCCCGTGGACTGGCCGAGGACGAGATTGCTAGGTACTGTGCAAAGCGTGGGCCGCAGAGGAGTATTTTGATATGGACACCCCTACGCCGTGTTTGTGGAGCAGCGCACGAGGACGCCACGAAGCTAGTGAAGGCGGCGGTCACTCGTGGATATGGGGAGGATGAGCCTATCGACCCGCCGATCCCTCCCGCACATCCGTCCTATGTGGTCCATGGAGTGCCGAGGAGGATGAGGATACCGTCCCCGATGCTAGGGAGCCCCGCACACCTTGCCGCCTCGATAGCACCGTAAGTGTACTCTTAGGGTCTTATTCCCTTTTTAGCTTTCGCATTTTCTCGCTTTTGCAATTTTCTCGAGATTTTCTCGAGATTTTTCTCTTCTTTTTTCTCTCAGTTCCATTCGCACTTACGATAGGCCGGTCTGCGTAATTAGGCCGGGAAGGACATGTGCCTGCCTCTCTTCGAGGAAGCCGGCTCGCGCTTCGAAGGCGGCAGCGGATGCACAGGAGCCCGGGCGCAAGAGACGGCACGTCTGGGGCACAGCGTCTACCTCATCGGCCTCGGAGTACTCTTCCAAAGGCCATGCCTCGGGGCGGGGACCCAACGCCGACATTCTCGGGAGCAACCGGGCCGAGTACGGGCACGATAATGTCCATTTGTCCGACGTGAGCGACTGTGAGGACTTGATGAGGAGGCTAGCATTTATGAGCTGAGTAGCGATGAGGAGGAAGAAGAATCGGAGGCCTAGGAGGTCTCTAGAATAGATTTGGAACAAAAACAAACAATTTACAATTTTTATGCACAATTTGTTTATTTTTTGCTTTATTTGGGCGCCGATGGGGCGAAAACATTGTATTTACATTTTATTTGCTTTTCTAATTCATGCTTTTTCAATTTGCATATTATCTGAGCCTTGGGGCGACTTTTTTGCTTGGAATTGGGGCTGAAATTGGGCCAAAATGATTTATAATGATGTATGAATGCTTGAATGGCTTCTGGATATGGTTTTGTACAGGTTTTGGTTGAAAAAGTGGGGTGAAAACTCCCTTGGGCAGCAACTTTGGTTGCCGCAGAATTTTTCTCGCAGAGGGCTAATGTAGCCGTGCGCACGGCCTTGAGGGCAAATGAAGCCGTGCGGCTTACGCCTGTCTCGAGCCGGTTATTTTCTGAATAAAAGCAAGGCTTGGCCATTTCATTTCATTTTCACTCTAAACTTGTCCCAATTGTTCCCAGAGCATATTTTGGACCTAAAAGCACCATCTTTGATCACTTTGCGATGGAGAAGCTCGTCAGATTGCAAAGGGGGAAGCGAGACCATTTTCTATCCGGTCTTCAATCTTGGGCGAGACATAACTTCCAAAATCACAAGGGGCTGCTTGATTTTTCCTTCAAGATCAAATCTTTATGGCATTTGAGGGACCTCCCGCCCGATTGGGACTGTTGAGAGCCGCAAAGAAAGTTCGGGACGTCCGGAGACATGTTTATCGTTTCTTACAACGAAATTGTCCCAACGCACGAAGACTTCGTGAGCCTTGATTGGGGGTCCCGAGACCGAGGCTATATCTATTCCGCTGATCGGAGACGTGCCGGTGACGGTAAAGCTTGCATCTTTTCTCGCATTCCTTTGGGAGAGGCCGAGAGGATGATGGTAGCCCCTGATATGATTGACCTTTCCGATATCCCTGGCGGTTTGGGTTTCCGGGATATGGCCGCGACCACGGTGGCTATGGATGCTTTCATTCTCTCGCGTATTCTCTCGTTCGTTCACCGCCGAGTCCGTGGGGATGCACATAGTGGCCTCTTGGACATGGTCGAGACCGCAGTGGCCGGGAAGGATATTGTCCCGCCGGTTTTGGGAGAGACATTTCATGGGATCGATAGGATGGCTCTGGGAGACCGTTTCATGAGGTCCGGAGTCCGGCCATGTTGACTCGTGGCCGCAGGAGAGGCTCTGGCTTTGCCCTGGGGCTTTGCCGACTCGGTGCCACCCTTTGGGTGATCTCTCGGAGAGGTGCACCTAGGCAACAGGAACAGGTAGCCGGGAGCCGATGATGGCTAGGCTATCCACTTCTGGACATCCGTTGGTGGATACCGCATTGGAGGTTGCGCACTGTGAGGATATTTCAGAGTCTTATGCCGCGAGGGTTCCGTGATTCTCGCCGGTCGTCCTTCTACATACCCCCGCTTGGTATCCAGCAGCTTTGGGGCTTTACAGAGCCATTGAGTGATTGGGAGGACATCCTGACCATGGAGGTGGTGTCATTGGATATGAGAGATCCAACCTTCTCTTTCTTCTCGAGGGCTTGGACATATACCGCTTTCCCACCTGTGGCTATCTTCAGAGCAGAAGAGCACCATCTTCGACCACCGTCTACTTGGACCGGTACGAGAGGGAGATGGGAGCGACTGTGTTATCTTGGAGGATAGACGTCGAGCTTTATTGGGAGCCGACCGTGACTCGAGTAGGACTACGAGGAGACCGAGGCTAAGGCGAGTTGCCATAACCAAAGTGATTTGGTCCGAGATATGGAGGCTCGGTACAAGAGGTTGTCCGAGGTCGCTCCTTCGACCGAGGCTCGCAGGGAGGAGGTGCGGACTCGTGCTCTGATAGAGAGAGCACTCATTGACACGGGGTTGGTAGAGGCTCCGTGAGGATACCGCAGGTCGGGATGAGGGATACCGACATTATTGAGAAGAAAAGGAAGAAGACTCGACGAGGTCGAGGAAAAGGGAAGAAGACCGAAGAAGACTCAGCCGAATGACGATCGACGAGTCTTTTCTCAAGATCCTCTTATTGCCATTTGCAAACACATTAGTTTATTTAGGCATTTTATTGTATTTTAGATCTTTTTAGCGTGTTAGCAGAGTTAAGAGGTAGACCGTGCTTGAACTCATCAAGAAGTTTTTAACTTGTAATGAACAAGGCATATTATCTTAAAAATTAATCAAGACACATTTCATGGAAATTCAAATGTCTTTTTTTTTTATTGATCGTGACATATTTCATGGAAACTTAATTGTCCTTTTTATTGTTTAGACCGAACCATATATGGTCGCCTACGTTCCCCTTTTACAAGAAAGGCTAAGGGGCTCAGTCTACGTAGTTCATTCTGGTGAACCAAATTTTTTTCTGTGCAACCCTGTTTTTTGCCTAGACCGCCCTTTTTTGGGGTTTTTCAGCCTAGCTGGGTATTACTCTTTTTTGCACTAAGATTTTTTTTCTTTTTTTTTATGTTCAACCCTGTCTTTTGCCTAGACCGCCCTTTTTTTTGGGATTTTCAGCCTAGCCGGGTATTACTCTTTTTGCACTACATTTTTTTTATTATTTTTTTTTATTAGACATAGTATCTTCGGAGTTTATCACCATTGACTGGGTGGACAAAGGGATTGCCATCCAAGTCTGCAAGCTTCATTGCTCCTCCCGACGCATTTTCTCGCACCACATAAGGGCCGATCCAGACGGGTTCCCATTTTCCCAGGGGGTTGCCTCTGGTAGGGGCTTTACTTTCAGACTAAGTCGCCCTCTTTGATGTCTCCGGCCTTGACCTTTTATCAAACGCTCCGGCCATTCGCCTCTGGTAGGCTCGGGTGTGTTCCATGGCTTTTAGCCTTCTCTCGTCAAGCGTGGCTAACTCATTATGCCGGCCGCGCAACCATTCCACTTCATTGACACTGTTTTCCAGAGGACCCTTAATGACGGGATTTCCAACTCCACCGGTAACACCGCTTCCATCCCGTAAGTTAGGGCAAAAGGAGTTTCTCCCGTGGCCGTTTCCGACAGACGTTCAGAGCCCTGCAGTGCTAGGTGCAGCTTTTCGGGCCAATCACGACCACGGATGGCCATCTTCCGATGATCCGCTCGAGTGTCTTATTAGCAGCCTTCCACGGCTCCATTGGTCCGAGGTCTCGTACGGGGGACGACTTGTGGCGAGTAACTGAATTCTCGACAGCTAGCCTATCGCAGCCTTCCTTCGAAGTGTGACCCATTATCGTAAATGATCTCGCTGGGCACCCCATATCTCGCACATTATGTTTTCTTTGATGAACCGGGCCACTTTTCTCGAAGTGAGGACCTTGTAGGACTTGGCCTCTACCCACTTTGTGAAGTAGTCGATGGCTACCAACACGAACTCGTGCCCATTGCTCCCTGGCCGGATATTTTCCCTATCACGTCAATGCCCCAAGTTGCAAACGGCCAAGGAGTCGCCATGCAAGACAGTCATGAGGTGGGAGATGGTTGAGGTTGGCAAACCGCCGGCATTTGTCGCAGGTTCGGACGTGCCGAACGCAAACCGTTTCCATGGAGATCCAAGAGTAACCCATTCTCGAGGATCACTTGCATCGTGGCTCGCATTCATGTGAGGACCGCAGGGACCATTGTGGACTTCGGCCATCAACTCTCTCGGCTCTTTCTTGAGTGACACATAAGAGGAGTGGTCCTTGATACCGCTTCTTGTATAGGTTGCCTCCTAGAATGACATAATGAGAAGCCAACCTTTTCGTGGCTTGTAAGCTCTTGGCTCGATACCTTCTTTCGGTCTACCTTCTTCGTCTCCGAAAGCCGACTCTCCGTCTTTGAGGAATTGGTAAATCTGATTGTACCAAGGTTCCTTTATAGGCTCGGGTCCCGTGTCCACTTCACAATGTAAGGCCGGGGCTTCTCTTCTACCCACTCAAGGGCTTTATGGCTTTTCCTGGGATCTCTACCAATGAGGCTAGAGTAGCTAGGGCATCTCGCGAACTGCTTCTTTTCCTCAGCAAGTAGTGGAAAGTCACTTCTCCGAACCGTCCAACCAACTCCTCCATATGGGCATGATACCGTCAGATTAGGGTCCACGCCTTCCACTTGTTGGAGACTTGGTTGATGATCGTGGCCGAGTCTCCGTAAACTTCGAGCTCCTTGACATTTCTTTCTAAGGCAGCCTCCAAACCAAAGAATGCAGCCTTCATACTTGCGACATTGTTCGTGGCAGAAAGTTCAACTTGAGGGCTATGGGGTATGCTCATCTTTCGGATCGACCAATAGCATTCCTACACCATTTCCTCTTTGTTAGCGGCTCCGTCAAAGAACAATTGCCATCTATTTTCGTGCTCAACCGCAAAGATCCCTTCATCTCGGAAATTGGGGTTCGTGCCCTCTCGTCTTCATTATCGGGGAAATTCGCCAGTGATCTCGACAATGCTTGACCCTTGATGGCCTTTCTGGTCACATAGTTGATGTCGTATTCTCGCCAAGAAGAAGGACCACTTCGCTAGACGCATCGAGAGGGAAGGCTTGTCAAAGATGTACTTGATGGGGTCCATTTTCGAGACCAAATTCACAGGTGGGCTTCGCATATAATGCTTCAACTTGCCGACTACCTGCACTCGCCCCGCACAAGTCTTTTTCACATGCCGAGTAATTGAGCTCACTCCCCCCGTAGCTTCCGACAAAGTAAATGGCGTTTCTACCCGAGAGTCTTTTCTTCTCCCGAGCAAGCATAGCCCCAACCGCCGTGTTCATGATGGTGAGATAGAGCGTAAGAGGCTTCGTCTATGTGGGGGCATAGTACCGGGGATGTACTAAGTATGCCTTGATCCGGTCAAAGGCATCTTGGCATTCTTCGGTCCATTCTCAGGTCCACATTCTTCTTCATGAGCTTGAAGATGGGCTCGCACATAGTGGTCAACCGATTGACGAAACGGCCGATGTACCGCAATTTACCCATGAAGCTCTTGACTTCGTCCTGGTTTGAGGTGGCCTCATATCCATGATGGCTTTGATCTTTCTGGGGTCAACTTCTATACCTCGCTCCGTGACCATATACCCAAGCACTTTTCCCCTTGTCACTCCGAAGGTGCATTCAAGTGTGGTTTAGTCTCATGGAATGCCGTCTCGCCTCTCAAAGAATTTTCGTAGGTCAACAAAGTGTCGCCCACCTTCTCCTTTGGAGTGGATTATCATGTCATCTACGTAGACCTCAATCTCCTTGTGGATCATGTCATGAAAAAGCGCGGTCCGCCGCCTTTCGTAAGTAGCCCCGCATTCTTGAGCCCGAATGGCATTACCGTATAACAAGAGGTTCCCACGGTGTGGTGAAGGCCGTCTTTTCTTGGTCTTCCTCGGCCATCTTGATCCGGTTGTAGCTCGCAAAACCATCAACGAAGGATTTGACTTCGTAGTTCGGGCAAAGGAGTCCACCAGATGTCTATGTTTGCGTAGGGTAGTCGTCTTGGGCCGGCCTTGTTCGGATCTCTGAAATCCACACAAAGCCGCACCTTCCCATCGGCCTTGGTTACGGCCACGATGTTGGACAACCATGTCGGGTATTCAATAACTCGATGAACCCTACCCGCGTAGCTTCTCAATTTCTTCTTTGACCCGTAGAGACCATTCCGGCTTGATCTTTCTCGCTCGCTTACCGGCTTAGCATCTCGGTGCTAGAGGGATTCTCGTGCTCTACTATCGAACCTGCCTAGCCCCGGCATATCCTTGTATGACCATGCAAACACGTCGACGTATTCTCTCGAGCAAACGATCAATCTGTCCCTTTCAACCCCCGGAAGAAGCTTCCAATCCGTGTCTCTTTAGGTTCCTCAATAGTACCCAAGTTCACACTTATCAAAACCTCCTCGGCCTGGGCCCGGTTTTCCTCTTTTCGAAACCCGCTTAAAGATTTCTTTAATGTATTGTTCGTTTAGTGTGTTTGCATCTTGTTCAAATGATTCATTATTAACTCGTTGTTAAGTTTTGAGTTAATTTATCATTTGTTAAGTTGGCAATAAGAGGATAATCGTAAAGATTTGTCATTTCATTCAAGATAAGGGGAAAGATGACATCGATTACATTTTCATAATCCTCGTGCGTGAGGCCTTCTGGATGACTCTCGAGGACTCGGAATTCGAAGATTCCCGACTCAACCGAATAGACAACACCGACTCGGACCCTACACTACTTATTGACTCGAGGGGGACTTGACAAGGGTTGGACCGGATCTCACTCCTTCTTGCCGTTGCCCTGGGAGTAGCAAGCCTTGCGCCGTTCTTCGTAAAGTTGGAGACTTCGAACCGATCAAAAGCTTGCCGGAAATCATTAATGTGCCTAGCATCGTGGAAAGATGGTGAGGGGAACTAAAGTAACTTGTTGCAATCTTTCGCCTAGCTCTTCCGTAGCGACCGGACTCATTGACCAAGGGTCTCGGCTCATCTTATCAATGCACCGCCGATAACTCATCTTTTCTCTTTACCAATCTTGGACACCACCGACCTTGTCGCTGTAGCCAATGTAAGGGCCGTGGCCCGGATAATGCCGATGAAGTCTTCTTCGTAGGGGATCTTAATTCTTCCTCGACTCGGCTACGTATTCAATAGGCTTTCGTGTTCTCGCTCTAGATCCGATAGCTTCTCATTGAACTTCACGATGGCCACAAATTCAGCACTTTCGCTTCAAGAGGATCACCGTACATGGGGATATCAGCCGGATCGTGCTTGGGGTGACGGGTTCCTTGACAGGTTCCTTGGCATAACCGACATAGTAGTCGAACTTGCCCGAAGGCTCTCCCAAAGTTCCTACGCTCTTGTCCCCGCCTTCGTATCTTTCCTTAAGCTTCGCCGTGTGGACTTTCTCTTCTTCTTCTTCCTCAAGGAGCGTCCTCATTGATCCATTCTTGATACTCATACTCTAGCGCCTTCACAATCACATACATCATACCGTATGTGAGGCTTGGGTTGAACCGGGATAGCCCCTCCAACCGCTTGGTCATTACCGCGTGGATTACCATGTTGGCCATTTTGACACCGAAAGCCGACAAAACCGAGGATTCTCGCGAACCGTCTCGAGGATTCTCGCGCTAACAAGTCGCCGACCCTGTTCTCACCCACTTCTTTCTCGCCGCGGGAAAGGGATAGGAAAGGTTTAGACTCGGGGTAGGTGTTTAGCCGAAGGCTCGTGCAATATGCAAATTAGAATCTTCAAGTTTACTTAAAATGTTGTCTTTTATTAATATCTATTTGGTTGGAAAAGGGGTTTCGCCCTTCTTTTTCGTAACTACACTAGATCCCGGATCGCCGGGTTCCGTCACTACGTCTATAAGCCCCTCGTATTCCACCCGTATTTCGACCTCCCAGGATGGATGTGCCCGGGCGAGGGTCCTATAGGGCACGCGGATCCCACCGACCGAGAGTAAAGAACGCTCCTATCGGGTCTAGCGGGTCATGTGACCTTTCAACGCACGAGCGATGCGGATTATAGTCAAGGCAATACCGGAAAGTCTCGTCTCTCGCCTCGACGGATCTTTGACAGAGTTTCGCTTGAGCGAATGACGGTTTTTGACTTTCGGTAATGTCCGAGAATATAATAGGCATGGGTCGGGCGGCAAAAGCCGGATGACACAAAGGTCACATTGAACTTCGTTGCATACGCAAAGTGCGTGAGTCGAATCGAAGTCAATGCCGGCCAAGATCTTGCCAATTTTTCCTTGTCGGAATTTTGGCGTAGCTTCGCTTGAGCGAAAGATCTTTTGATTTTTGGCAAAGACTTGGTCTTGACTCTTACGCATTCCGTGCGGGTCAAGGTCAATAGTCAATGTCTGAGTCAAGATCCCACCGATTTTTCCTTGTCGGAATTTCGGCATTTCGCTTGAGCGAAAATCTTGGCTTCCGTTATGAGCTAAGGCTTGACCTTTACGTGGGTATGCAATCGGGCTATATGACACGGACTAGACCAAAACCAACCAAAAGTCACGGTTTTTTGAAACGTGTGACACGGACCGTGCATTGGTCGACACCGGCCGCCATGGGAGGTTGGGATGATTCCGTGCGCGCCCGGAGCATCGTAAGGCCGTCCGTGATCGCACTGAACCACCCTCGGGTTTGAAGGACGTGCGTGCAAAAGTGTACAGATATATCAAAGTGCGCGTAGTGTGCGGTCTCCTAAAAATGTTCCTTTTTGAGTTAAAACAGAGATTTTCATAAATGTGTTTTAAAGGAATGATTTTCGGGATGGGAGAGAATGCAACACATAAGCACGTAAATTTTCTCGGGAGCCCTGGCCGCCATGGAGCCGAGTAGCCCCAAGCCGCTAGGACCGCCGATTAACCATGATTTTTCCCGGTGGAATTGCCACCGAGGTCGTATGGCCGAATCCTATGAGGATTAGCCGTACGACCGCATGGATCAATTTTCCGTGTTCCACTCCTTTTGCTATTTTTCTGTTGTTTCCCGTTTCAAAGTATGCACATATTTCAAGATGCAAATGATGCAATGCATGGTAAAGAAAGCAAGCACGATTAATGAAATCGGCGATGGGAGTCTAACCCGCTCAAAGGGAAAAGCTTTCTTCTATTTTTTCAAAATTATTTTTTTTTTTTCGAAAAAGGGATACTGGTACGCTGGGATTGTTAAACCACCTTGTTATCCCAAGCCCCGGTTAGGGAGCGATACAGAAGGGTAAGTGGGGTCCACCTATATACCAAGTATCGATTCTTGTTTTGAAAATAAAGCTTTTCTCCTTTGGGATTATCCCCAGCGGAGTCGCCAAACTGTGAATATGTGCCCAAAATTTTTGTTTATTGGAATTCACGCGAGTTTGAAGACATCCGAGTTATTTGAAAAACGGAGTCGCCACGCCATTTTGATTACCTCAAAACTTTGAAAAAAAGGTTTTTATGGGTTCGGAGGTTAAGTTACCCCTTGGGAAGAACGTTTGGCGTTCACCCAAAGTGCCTTGCCGGAGCAAGTCTCCCGAGATTTCATTAATCGTGATTGCTTGCGTGCTTTCTTTGTGTGCATGTGTTTGAAAATAAAGGGGGGGAATGTCCCAAGTTGTCTTCCGGACGTACAAACCATTTATTGGTTGTCGCTCGGGATTCCTTGGAATTTTATGTATTTGGGATTGTGATCCCGTCCTCATCTATTGACTTGTGATCATCGCATTTTAACCTCGGGACCCTCGGGACTTGCGTGATCGAGAGAATGACTCTCTTTTGGTCAAAGATGAGGTTCTTTAGGAAGGAATGTCCTTAGCCCATCAATCCTACGCTTTAAGATGGTCGAGCTCGTATAGAGGCTTCATACTCATTCTTAAGCGATAATCGGAGATATAGGGTTCAAGGTTATCCTTTTCCTAAAGAAATCATGAACCTTTAATGGAAGGAACGATGCAAAGATGAGAACTTTTACACCGGTCCGTTCCAAGGTTAGGGGAAAAAGGGGGAATGCATGAAAAATGACTCTTTAATGAAAAGATGACATTTTGGTTTTAGCAAATGATGCTTTTTTGATTGAAAGAAATGATCTTTATGCAAATGATGCATAAAGATAGGATTTTTATGCAAATGATGCATTAGAAAAAAGGGTTTTGATGCAAAGGATGCATTTTTATTGAAAAAGATTTGATCTTTATATGCAAATGATGCATAAAGATAACGTTTTTATTGGAAAATAGAGATTTTAGGTGCAAAGGATGCACCTTTATGAAAAAGACTACATTTTTATGACAAATGAGGTCTTAATGCATGCAACAGGGGAAGGGGATGATAAAGATATGATCTTTAAGCTACCAAGTCCCAAGCAATATAAAGACAATGCAATGAGCAATTTATAAAGCAATTAAGATGCAAGGATAGGGCGTGCGAGGTTACCAATGACTTCCTTTGCTTCTCGGGACGGAGCTAGGAGGAGAGGTCGATCTTTGGTCTTCAAGGAGGAGGGATGTAGCTTCTTGGCCTTCCTTCTTCTTCTTGAATTCCCAGCAGCTTTCTTCACGTATTTCAGAGTGTATTGTGTATTTTTCTCATATATTGTGTGTGTTGAAATGGGTAGAGGAGGGCTCTATTTATAGGCCCTGGATAAGGCTAATGAAGCCGTGCGGCCGCAGCCCTTTCGCAAATGAGGCCGTGCGGTCTTATCCATTGTGACTCAAAGATTCTAGAACCATGCAAGGTGGCATTATTCTAGAAGCTTCTCCCTAATTAAGAAAACGTGTTTCTTAATTAGGAAGGCTCCCTTCACCCTTATTTAATTTAAAACAGTTCCGGAATGTTTCCTAACGCCGGGAGGGTTCTGGGAATTACCTGAAACTTACCGAAATGTCGGAAAATTAACCTAAGGCATGAGCCAGATTTGGGTACTTACGAAGGTAGTAGTCGTCGAAGGGGAGCCGATCAGACTCCGATCGGAGAATTTACTAATAAGCCACTAACTCCGTAAGCTTGTCGAGCTCGAGTCACCGGCTTCCTCCGAGGTAACCCTTGAGCTTTTAATGTATTCATTCTTCTTACCGTTTTCCTTTCTTTTCTTTTCATTTGATCTGACTCCTTGTATCAACTCGTTATTTCAGTCTCTTGCCATGATTGATTTAGCCACCACTTACTGGAAGGCGGCAGAGGAGCAGGAGAAGCTGGCCAAGACTATGTTGGCTCGTAAAAACGAGGAACTGGGAAAGCTGGAAGGTGATCAAACTCAGCTGAAAGAGGACTACACCAAGTTGAAGGGAGAGTTCGACAAATTGAAGGAAGAGAACTCGGACTTGGATAGCTCTTATGAAGCTTTGAAGCTTGTGAAAGATAATGAGATCAAATTGAAGGAGGAGGCCTGGAAGAGCTTGGGGGGAGCCAACAGCGAACTCGCTCGTCTCAAGGAGGAGAATAAGAAGATGGTAGCTGACTTAGAACTGGCCAAGCAACAGTTGGAGGAGGTTCCCGTGACTTTGGCTAGGAAACAAGAAGAGTTGGATGCTGCTAGAGCTCAATGGGAGGTCGACCTGGCTGGTGCTGTGAAGACCACTAAGGAGGATGCCATCAAAGCTTACAAAGACAGTGACGAGCTTCATATGCATGTCACCAAGGAGGCCCAAGTATTTTTCAAAGCTGGTCTAAGCCATATGGCTCGGCGTATCATCGTGGATCCTTCGGTTGATATATCAATTGAGAAGCTGGCTCAATGGGCGTCTGAGGATCCTTACAATACTGCAGCTCGACAGGGTCACTCCTTGGTGCCTTATACTGATAATGACAAGGAGCTCATAGCCAAGGATGATGAAGAGGCTGAAGCCGCACCATGGGATCCTCCCCGCAAGAGAGCAAGTTAATTTTGACACTATCCTTGCCGAGCTAGAAGATTATGCAGATCCAGGCTTCGATGATGAGACTCCAAAGTATACGATCAGCGACTCAAGGAAGGTTGTTTATCAAACAGAGAATGTTCTTGGTGAGCCATCTACTGTAGGTGAACAGACTGAAATCAATCAAGCATCCATCACTGGCCAAGTGGAAGGCACTCCCCTTGAATAGACTTTGACTTCGATGGTTGTTGTAATTGAACAAGCTCCAAACATTTTTACTTTTTTGTTCTTTGAATATTTGAATGCCTTGGCCCTATTTTTTGGGAGGCAAGATACTTTTGTAGTTTTAATTAAATAAGTCTTGGCCCACTTTGGGAGACTTAATTATGTTTAACCGTAACTGACTTCTCTCTTTTGCATGTTGTATGCTTTGGATGTAAGTGTCGAGTTAGATTTAGTAGGGTAACGAGATTGATTATAAATCTAATCTGTTCAAACTATTTAAGCTGACCAAGGGTCGAGTTAATTAGAGCGAAGTCGATTAGGAATCGAGCTAATTAGAACAAACTGACTAAGAGTCGAGTTTGTTAGAACGAAGTCGACTAAGAGTCGGACCTGTTAATTGAATAAAGCTGATTAAGAATCGAGCTAGTTAGAACAAACTGACCAAGAGTCGAGTTTGTTAGAACGAAGTCGACTAAGAGTCGGACTTGTTAAATGAACTAAGCTGATTAAGAATCGAGCTAGTTAGAACAAACTGACCAAGAGTCGAGTTTGTTAAAACGAAGTCGACTAAGAGTCGGACTTGTTAAATGAACTAAGCTGATTAAGAATCGAGCTAATTATAACAAAATGACTAAGAGTCGAGTTTGTTGGAACGAAGTCGACTAAGAGTCGGACTTGTTAAATGAACAAAGCTGATTAAGAATCGAGCTTGTTAAATTGAAGCTGACTAAGAGTCGAGCTCATTGGGATTTGTGTAACACTATGTTTGATCGAATAAACTGCGCTTTTTATTGAAGTAGGAAACATGTTTACATCAACTTGAAACTAGAGCTAACACAAGCTTGAACTTTGAAACCGAAAACTAGAAGTAGTATTTGATGAGGTGAGTAGCATGCCAAGGATGTTTCAACTCGTCACCTCCGGGATGAGCTATCATGTAGGTTCCTTCCTTGATGACTCGAGTGACTACATGTGACCTTCCCAGTTAGGAGATAGCTTGTTCTGCTGGGTCCTTTTACCCGTTGCTTCGATCTTTCTCAACACATAATCTCCAACTTGGAACGACCTTGCCTTGACCTTCTTGTCGTGGTAGCTCTTAGCTCGCTGCTTGTAGTTGACCATTCGGAGGTAGGCTGTTTCTCGCTTCTCTTCGACTAGATCCAGTCGATCAATCTATTGGTATCATTTTGCTCTTGATTGAAGAAAGTCACTCTAGCAAAGGTGGGAATCTCGAGCTCGCAGTGCCATGGCCTCGACCCATATGTGAGAGCAAAAGGGGTTTCCGTAGCCCCCGAGTGGTTGTACGGACCGCCCAAAGAGCAAGGGGAGTTCGTCCAACCAATTGTTGCGTCGACCTACGAGTCCCGTCTTGAGCGAAGATAGAACAAGTTTATTTGCCGCCTCGCCTTGGCCGTTTCCTTGAGGATAGGCGACGTAAGATTTCCAATGTTTGATTCCAACTCGCTTCATTTCTCGTTTCGAAGGTCCGGGAGAACCGTAAACCATTGTCGGACACTATAGCTCGAGGAAAACCAAACCGACACCAAATGAAGTCATGAATAAAGTTGATAGCATTTTCCTCTCGTGATGCGAGCTAATGGTTTGGCCTCAACCCATTTAGTGAAGTAATCCGTGGCGACGATCACATACTTTGCTTTCCTCGGGCGGGAGGGAAGGGTCCAATCAAGTTGACGCCCCACATGTCAAATGGCCAAGCCGCGATCACAGGAGTTTGCTGTGTCAGAGGCACATGGGGAAGGTTGGCAAACCTTTGGCATTGATCACATTGCTTGAACAAAGTTGTGAGTGTCGCCTCTCATGTGTGGCCGTAGTACCCCAAAGTGATTAACTTGTCGCCAAGAGTCCCGGCCCCCGGTGTCCACCACAAATTCCACTATGTACTTCGTGTACCAATAGGGCGACCTCTTGAGGGTGGATGCACTTTAGTAATGGTCGAGTATAAGATCTTCCGAACGTGTCGCCTCCTTGAATGACATACCTTGGAGCTTTCTTTTTGATAGCTCGAGCCTTCTTCTCGTCATCCGGTAGCTCTTCACTTTCTATGTATGCCTTCATTTCCTCGATCCAACACTTCTCCCGAGTCCAATTTCTTGTGGGATCATCTATGCATTGAATTTTTACTCTTTCATAGGCCGGACTTTCGAGGAAGGAGATAGGTTCATCATGTGGTTCATCCGAAGTGGCTAACTTCGAGAGGAGGTCGCCTAGCTCATTGTCTTCTCGTCCAATTCTTTGAATCTCCTGTAATTCCAAATTTTTATCAGTTCCTTCACCAGTCGCAAAGATTTGATCGGTGTGGCACTAAGTACCTCGTACTCGCCTCGACCTGGTTGACTATCACCGTGTGAATCACGGTAGGCCATGATCTTAGTCGCTCCAAAACACTTGGCGTATTCTATAGCCGCTATCAAAGCTTCATATTCGGCCTGGTTGTTGGAAGCATCAAACTTGAACCTTAGTGATTCCTCATACACAGCCTTCCGCACTCTGGTTCAATTAGCACTATCCCAGCTCCACTGCTATTCTTGGTCGCCGATCCGTCCGAATAGACCTTCCAAAGAATCGACGAGTAGACCACGGCGACACGGGATTCTCGACTCCTTCCCTTTAGCCTTTTCTTTTGGAGCTCGCCGCTCGTCGTCTTCCTTGGTGAACGTAAGCTCGACTCAAGAAGTCGGCTAGAGCTTGAGCCTTCAACGTCTTTCGAGGTCGATACTCAATGTCAAATTCGGTAAAGGGCAATTGACCAATTGAGAAGTCGACTGAACTCTCCGGCTTGTGAAGAATTTTTCTAAGGGGGCATTTGTAAGAACCACAATTGGATGAGCCGTAAAATAAGCTCGCAGCCTTCCTTGAAGCCACTACTAGAGCATAAGCGACCTTCTCAAAGATTGTAGTATCGGCTCTCTACATCCGATAGGGCCTTCGCCGATGTAGTATACCGGTTTTCGCCGACTTTCATCCTCTCTAACCAAGATCGCCGCCACCGACCTATCTCCTACAGATAGATATACAAACAAAGTTTCCCCAGTGGTCGGGCTACTCAACAGAGGTGGAGTAGCGAGATAATCCTTTAGCTGTTGGAACGACGAATGGCATTCGGTCGTCCACTCAAAACTTTTCGTCCCCCTCAATGCTTTGAAGAAAGGGAGAGATCTCTCTGCTGACTTTGATATGAAGCGACCAAGTGCTGCTACCCTTCCATTAAGTCGCTGCATCTCTTTGACACTGGTGGGAGCCTTCATATCGACTAAAGCCTTGATTTTCTCAGGGTTAGCCTCTATTCCCCGTTGTGACACCATAAACCCAAGGAACTTTCCAGCAGCTACACCAAATACACACTTGCTAGGGTTGAGCTTCATGTCGTTTGCTCTTAAATTGGCGAACGTTTCCCTTAGGTCGACCACGTGACGTCCAGTCTTTGTTTTGATGACCATATCGTCGACGTAGGCCTCCATGTTTCGGCCAATTTGAGAAGCAAAGACTTTGTTCACCATCCTTTGATAAGTTGCCCCTGCATTCTTCAATCCAAATGGCATCATGTTGTAGCAGTAGATGCCTCCAGCTGCTTGAAATGCCGTCTTGATTATGTCATCCTCATGCATCTTAATCTGGTGGTAACCTGAGTAAGCGTCGAGGAAGCTGAGGGTTGAGTGACCAGCAATGGAATCGACTAGCTTGTCGATTCTAGGAAGGGGATAGCTGTCCTTGGGGCAAGCAAGATTGAGAGTGGTGAAGTCGACACACATCCGCCATTTGCCGTTTGATTTCTTCACCATGACCACGTTGGCCAACCACGTTGTATGAGTGGCCTCTTTGATTATCCCTGCATTCAAAAGTTTTTGTACCTCAGTTTTTATGGCCTCTTCCTTGTCGCGAGCAAAGCTTCTCAATTTTTGGGGTCTAGGCTTTATGGTCGGGTTGACTTCCAGTCTGTGAACAGCGACCTCCTCCTTGATTCCCCTCATGTCTTCTACCCTCCATGCAAAGACATCATTACTTTCCTTGAGCAGCTCGATGATTTCTGCTCGCTCCTTAACTGATAGCTGCTTCCCAATCTGAATTTTTTGGTCGGGGTAAGAAAGGTTGGTGATTACTGACTCTAGCTCATCCACAGCTTCTAGCTCTGGTCCATCCCTGAATTGTAGAGTCTCAATGATTATCTCCTTAACCCTTTGTCTCTCCTCGGCCCTCAGATGTGGAGCTTCTTCTGCTATCATATCATCTAACTTGTCTGCAACCTCGCTGGTGGTGGCCCCCGAGTTATTGTCGAGCTGGAGGCATAGGTTGCCTATGATGACTTGGTCGACCATAACTACATCTGAATCGACCTCAGTGGTGTTAGAGTGACGTGTCGACTCAAGCATGACCTCGTCATTTGAGCGATAGGTCGACTCTTCCACGTCGGTGATTGTTGACAGTCTGGTAGTTTTGGTGACTGATTGAGACAACTTTAAATAACCATCTGCAGTCTCAATTTCCAACTCCCTTTTCTTTCTTTCTCTGAGAACATGATCAAGGTAGTCTCGAGCTGTGCCTTGTACACACCCTACTCCAGCGGGTGTAGGGAACTTGACTCGCTGATGAGGGATCGATGCGACCATTCCAAGAGCGACCTGACCTGGGATACCAAGTATAGCGGCATAGTCACTATTTACATCAATTACTATAAATTGTACCTTTGATACGATCCTGAGGGGGTGTTGGCCTAGGTCGACATCGAGCTCTATCTTGCCTTTTGCATCAACTCGATGATTGGTGAAGCCCTCCAACTGCTCATCATTAAGACCCATTTCTTTAAAAGTTTTGTAGAACAAAATATCCTTGCAGGCCCCCGTGTCGACTAAGAGTCTGCTCGTCGTACATCCGTCTATGAGACCTGGGATGACGAGAACTTGTTCTCTAGCTGCCATGTTAGTAGCCAACTCATGGGGATAGAAGCTGATCGCTTCATCTCTGACTTCTCTTCTGGGAGGTACATGTGGGGCCTTGTTGAGTTGGAAGATCTTGTGCTTGATGGCCGTGTTGCTTGCTTGCTCAGAATGACCCCCGTGTTCAATCTAGGTTGCCTAGGTCCCCGCTGTCCGCCCCGCCGGCCGCTCGCCTCCACCAGTTTGAGTCCTTTTCACGTAAGCCTCAAGTCTCCCCTGGTCGACCATTCTTTGTATTATGCGCTTCAAACCCAAACAATCTTCTGTGAGATGTCCAGTGTCCTTATGGTAGTCACAATATTTGCTGTTGTCCCTCCTAAACTTGTTGCCTGGATTCATTGGGACTGGAGGAGCCAGCTCGACGGCATTCATAATTTCTGTTTGACTCACCGTAAGGGGAGTGAAAGCCTCGGGCACTTTCTCTCGTTGCCCTAGTCCCGTTCTTTCCATTTTTATTATTTCCTCCATTCTTGTTGGAGTCTTTCTTATCATCGAGGCCTCAACCTTAGGACTCTTACCATTCTTCTTCTCTTTCCTTTCCTCGCCTAGGGCAACATTGTACACCTTTTCAAACAACTCCCGTCGAGTTGTGACCGTTCGGACCGTGAGCTCGTAGTCCATATCTGCGAGGAAATACCGTTTCGGAAGCAATTAATGACTTCCCTATCGGTGAGGTCTTCCTCTATCTTATCAACCATTTCCTTAAACTTGGTGAAGTAGCTCATGGAGCTTTCATTCTTCGCCCGCACCAAGTTATTCAGATCGGTGACAGTCATCTTCCGAGCTCCCGCAATGAGAAGCGATCTAAGAACTTTGTCTGAAGCAGTCCAAGTGGTGATGCTTCCAGCAGCCCAAACCATTGAACCAAGTTAAAGCCGCCCCAGAGTGTGCTTAGGAGAGCTTTGCACATATTGTCGTCCTCATTGGCGACAAAACACATTTGTGGCTTCTAAATGTGCTATATGACTCCTTGCATTGGTCGACCCCGAATATTTCTCCGTAAGAGGCAACCCGAAGGTAGGAGGAGGTCGACTATCTCTGATTTCTTTGGATAAAGGTCGAAGAGCAAAGTCAATTCGTTCGACCTTTCCAATCTCCTTCTTCTTTTCCTCCTCCCACTGTTCGAACTTCTTTTTCATCAATAGCCATTCTCTGGCATCTCGGGTCTTTCATCTCCTGGAGGGGGAGCATTTGACCTCTGGCCCTCACTTCTGGGGGGCGTCATCTGTCTACTCCTCCTGTCTCTATGGGAATTGGTCCTTTCCGATCTTATTGGAGATCTATGCATTACTTCTTTGAGGCGACTGCGCCTCTCAGCACAGATGGCGACTGCGCCGTTATCTCCATGTGGCGACTGCGCCTTTCCTCTCACAGCGACCTATGCCCATTCCCGTCTCTATGAGATCCCGATCTCTGCGTTCGCGCCGGAGAAACATGCCCGTTTCTTGGCCGTTAACCGAGTCCTCAAATCAGATTGAGCCTCCTGCTCCTGTTTACGCTGAGGCTAGCCCTTAAATCGTTACTTGGCACATGAACGATAGTAGGAGCTCGTTGAACTATCCTGTTTTCACCATTTTGCCCCACACCCTCATTTGGCCTAACACTCCTGGCCTGTTGCCCATTAGAAACCTGAGTGGGGGCCACTCTTTCAGAGCGTACGTCGGCTTGCTCTGCCTCCTCCATGGCTATCAAGTCGGCCAGAATCTGAGCTCGCTCCAACATCATCTCCTTCTTGCTCATGGGGTTGGTGGAAGGGCCTGCCCTGTTTCCCATGTTCATTTGCCCATAAGGACGCTTAGGAGGAGGTGGAGCTCCTTGTCCATCCATATGCCTTTTACCTCTCCTAGTGTCAGGCAATCCTCTGCCATCAACAATACTGATAGAACGCGTTGCTCTACCATGAGGACGATTTGGTGGGGGAGGAGGCAAATCCGTGTTCTCATTAGTGATGATGAGATTTCCAGCATTCGTATTGGTGTTGATGTTGTTTGCTTCTTCATGCCCAAGTGAAGCCTCAGATACGTGTCCGTCTGAAGTCACCATTGTTGTAGGTTGTTGAAAAATTCGAGGTCAAGTTTAAAGCACGATTCCCGGCAATGGAACCAAACTGATGCTACAGGAAATGTGCTTATCAATCTTCCTCCACGTGGCAGGACTGATCACCTGGCTCCTTGACTCAAAACGTAACCCACGACTAGCCTGGATGTGTCTCCGCGAAGACGCTGGCGTGAGAGTAAGATAACAGCTTGTATAAAGCTCAAAATGTATTGAATAATGAACTCAGAATACAAAATGGCAGTTACCTTTGCACCGTTGGTAGTGATGAAGTATTTATAGTTGATGTAGGTAGTTTAATGATAGGGCTACATGAGCTCCGAAATTATAGCGGCAGTTATGTTCATGGGAACGTGCCTGTAACCGTCCCTGATTTGTAGGGATGCTGTTATGGAAAGATTGACCCACGTGCATCAACACATGTCAGGTCGATACTTGATGATTAGGTCGAGGTCGCCACTCATGGAATGGTCGACCTGACTGTCGGGCAGAGCATGGTTCGTACCCGAATTGTGATATGGATCATTAGGTCGGACTAAGTTGGGTCGGGACCTGATAGGTCGGACCATGGGCTTAGTCGACTGATACAAGAGATGGGCTTTGGGGCCTTGTTCTGATTGAGTCAGCCTCATTGAGAATGTAATGGCCTAGGCTGCTTGTGATTGGGCTTTATTTGCTTAGCCCATCTCGACACTTTTGGTATGTTCAAAACTACTATAGTAACTATACTATTGTTTTTATTGATTGACTATCAAATTTTAAGAAATTTTATAATATTCATATGCTATTATTTTCTCCGTCTCAAAAATGAATTTTCTTTGTCTCAAAATAAATAACTACTTTTCATTTTGAACAAATATAAAAAATTCTTTTGTAAATTTTAATGGTTAACGTGTATGAAAATCATTGTTATCTACTTTTTTTAAATCTTTAGTTTTGCAATTATATAATGAATGGTGAAATTTTTTGATAAAAACATAATAGGGATAGTTTTTTTGCAAAACGATAATTTTTTTTTCTTAAAGTAATCATTTATTTTGGAACCGAAGAGCTAGTAATATTTTAATGCTCATATAAAAAAATCAATTTGTTAAATTTATCCCAAACCCATATGCTCACAATCATTTCATCGGGTCCTGTAAAATTAGGGGTCCGAAGTTAACTATTAATTTGGGGTCCTTAATTTTTTTAGGTCCGACCCAATGCGCACAAATTTAACCCTAATATCCTAAAAAGTAATTTGTTTGACATTATTGGTGATTATGATAATTGTAAAAAAGAAAACTAATATCCTAAAGAGTAATTGGGTTAGGTTGACATTTTATCAGGGGTGGGGTGTTCACGGTTCGGATTAATTCGATTTTTGTCAAAATTTTAGAAAATTAGAATCGGACAAAATACTTCGGTTCTGTAAAAATTTAGGACTAGGATCAGACCATTATATTATAGGACCGGTCCCATCGATCCGATTCTAATGGTCCGATTTCGATCCGATTCTACCGGTTCTACAAATTACAATATAACATAATTTTTTACAATAACAAAATCTACAAGCAGCATATTTAAGAACCAAATTGTTGAACAATATTTCGGGATGGAGGGAGTATTTGGCTGTCTACAAGCAAGCAAGCAGATTTAAAAACCAAATTACAATAACAAAATCAACAATTATTAGCATATATATATATATATATATATATATATATATATATATATATATATATATAGTTCGATTTCGATCTCAAAATAAAAACACAAATAAAGATCAGTATCCAGATCAGAATCCAGATCAGCAAGAAAGGCTCCATGTTATTAGTGGAAATTTCAAAGTGGCACAGCAGAGTCAGCAAGATGATTTACCAAGAATGCAACACAGGGGATCATAGCTCAAAGGACACGTCATGGGAATATTATAACAGATTCATTGTATATACGGTGTATATCTATAGGATTAGTTGTCTATATCTATAGGTCTAGCAATATAAATAGGAGTCATCATCTTCTTGTGTAGATAGAGAAAAACAACAATCAATATAGTAGCAAGGTTGAAATCCTCTCTCTGGTGTTCTTATTTTTTTTACTTTAAGATTGTTTTCTTTATTTTACTTTGAGCTCTCAATTCTCAGATCAATCTTTACACTGAGACATATCACTCAGATCACTCATACATTGAGTTCACAACACCAATGCTGTGATCATCACCCCCCCTTTAGATGGAACAAACTATCTAACTTGGTCTAAAAGGTTTGTTAGGTGTATCATTGTCAAAAACAAGTTGGGATTTCTTGATGGCACAATCACAAAACCCAATACACAGGACCAATTGTATTCCCCTTGGGTTAAGTGCAACACTGTGCTCACTTCCTGGATGATCAATTCGGTATCTAGGGAAATTGCAGCCACTATCTTCTACATTGATTCTTCTCATGAAATGTGGGAGAGACTCAAAACAAGATTTGATCAACATGACAATGTCAGAATTTACCACCTTCAACAACAACTTAGCTTACTAGAACAAGGGACCTTGTCTGTCACTGATTATTTCACTAAGTTGAATGGAATGTGGGAAGAACTACACAATTACAGACCCCTACCAAGTTGCTCTTGTGGTTTATGCACCTGTCAAGCCCTCAAAACTGTTTCAGAAGTCCAAGAATCAGACCAAGTTTTTAAATTCCTCATGGGACTGAATGATGTTTTTGAGTCTATTAGGGGTCAGATAATTCTCATTTCACCCTTTCCTTCGTTGGACAAAGTTTATTCAATGGTTTTAAGAGATAAAAAGCAGAAAATGACCAGAATTCAGTCAAATCCTACCATTGAATCTTCTGCTATGTTTGTCAACAAAAGGAAGGAGAGAGATATTCAGTGCACTCATTGTGGCAAGGCTAGTCACACTAGAGATAAATGCTACAGGTTAATTGGCTTTCCTCCAAATTTTAAATTCACCAAAAATAAGCCTGGCTATGGACCCCAACAAACCAAATTCTCAAAGAAACCAAGGGTCCACCGAATACCAAGAACCCTGCACAAACCTTCACATCACACAAGATCGATTCAAAAACTCCTATCTCTTGTTCCTTCAGAACCTTCACAAGTCGGTGAATATTCTCAACAAAATGGCTCACCAATCAATCAAGGTACTCCCTATGGAACTCCCTCGATGAATGAAGGAGAAGCATCAGCCAATATGGCAGGTATATTCTATAACACTTCTCAAAATGTTCCTTGGATCATTGACACAGGAGCAACATACCACATGGTCTGTTCTCCTCATTTTTTGACCTACAAAATTCCATTGAAAAATGTTGTTCAACTACCTAATCAAACAAAAGTTTCTGTAACTCACATAGGACATGTCAATCTCACTACTAAAATAACTCTTCAAAATGTCTTATGTGTTCCTTCTTTTCATGTTAATTTAATATCTATCAGAAGACTCATTATGGATCACTCAGTTAATGTCTTATTCAAAGATAACGAAGTTTTTCTACATGACTCGTGTTCATGGGCAATGATTGGACAAGTTGATAGCAGCAGTGGTATCTATCACTTCAAAGAATCTGGAATCAAGTCACTATTGACAAATCAAGTGCCTACTACAGCACAAGTTATTTCTCAAAGTTTTAATTCAGCTTTTACTAGAAATCCTCTGTTATGGCACTATAGATTAGGACACCCTTCGAAAGAAGAATGAGTTTGATTTATAAAAACTCATCATATGTTATGAAGGGTCATCCAGAAAATTGTATTGCTTGTCAACAGAGTAAACAAATATATTTGTCTTTTCCCATCAGTAATTCCAAATCTTTAAGTACATTTGATCTTATACATTGTGATATTTGGGGACCTTACTCTCAAGAAAGTATTCAAGGTTGTTATTACTTCTTAACCATTGTTGATGACTTAAGTAGAATGACTTGGGTTCATCTCTTAAGATATAAATCTGAAGTACGATCATTGCTCAAATCATATGTCTCAATGGTCAAGACTCATTTCAAACATTCTGTTAAAACCTTAAGATCAGACAATGGATTGGAATTTGACATGAAAGATTTTTTTTGCAGAAAAAGGAATTTTACATCAAACTTCCTGCACTTATATATACTCCAAAACAAAATGATATAGTAGAGAGAAAGCATCAACACATTCTAAATGTTGCTAGAGCTCTCATATTTCAAGCATAGACCTTTAAAATTCTGGGGTGATGCAGTTCCTACTGCAGTCCACATCATTAATAGAATACCAAGCCCTTTATTAAAAGGGAAATCACCTTTTGAAGTTCTTTTTCACAAAATACCTGATTACTCTCATTTTAAAACTTTTGGATGCTTGTGTTATGCTTCCACAATCAAAGCTCATAGGACTAAATTTGATCCAAGAGTAGAACCATGTATTTTCATTGGATATCCCCCTAACATAAAAGGCTATAAGGTATTCAATCTCATAACTCAGAAAATTCTAATCACAAGAAATGTAGTTTTTAAAGAGGACATATTTCTTTATCAATCCTCTGATTTTCAAAAATACATTGATTCAAGCTCACACACTTCAGGAAATCAAGATCCTTTCTATATAGATGATCTTGACTTATTACATAGTCATGAAATATCACATATCTACAACAATAACACTAACTCAGAATCTCCCCACCCACAAAACAGTCCTCCTTCTGGTCACTTCTTACATCCTTCACCAACCCTTTCTCCAGTTCAGCCTCCTGCAATAATAAGAAGATCAGAAAGAATTAGAACTACTCCTTCTTATTTGCAGGATTATCACTGTCATCTAGCCACACATGCCCAATCAAAACAAGTCACTTATCCTCTATGCAACTTTATTAACTATGATAAGTTATCACCTTCTCATAAGTCCTTTGCCCTTAACATCAGTTCTCAAAAAGATCCACAAACATATCATGAAGCTATTCAACACAGTCACTGGCAAGAAGCAATCACTTCAGAACTATAGGCTCTCACCAACAACCACACTTGGTCAATTGTCCCTTTACCATCTGGTGTTAAACCAATTGGTTGCAAATTTATTTTTAAAACCAAGTTTAAACCAGATGGTTCAATCGATAAACACAAGGCCCGATTAGTAGCCAAAGGCTACACTCAAAAGTATGGCATAGACTATCCAGATACTTTTAGTCCAAGCGAAACTCACATCGATGCAGTATTTTTTGCCTTGGCATCCATCCATAATTGGCATATTGCTCAACTTGATGTTCATAATGCTTTCCTAAATGGAAGTTTGGATGAAGAAATCTATATATGGATTTACCTCCCGGTGTCCATATTAAGGGGGAATCACCTCATCAAAAGTTAGTATGTAAGCTTCACAAATCACTGTATGGATTGAAACAAGCCTCAAGACAGTGGAATTGCAATCTTACTTCTACTTTGTTATCTCTCGGGTTTAACCAATCAGTGTCAGATTATTCTTTATTCTCAAAACAAAATAAAAATGATATTATCATTCTCATTGCAAATGTGGATGACATTCTCATTGGAGGAAATAATAGCGACTCCATTAATTCAATAAAAACACTTCTACAAAGTAAGTATAAGATCAGAGACATGGGATCAGTAAAATATTTTCTAGGCATTGAAATAGCAAGATCAAATTGTGGAATTCATCTTTGCCAAAGAAAATATACTCTTGAAATCATAAAAGATGCTGGAATGTTAAGTTGCAAACCAAGCACTTCTCCCATTGAGTTCAATCATAAACTTTCAAAAATAGACAAAGACCCTTTACAAGATCCTACATTCTATAGAAGAATAGTAGGAAGATTGATATATCTCGATCTTACTAGACTGATATATCATATTCGGTTGGAATAGTCGATCAATTTATGGATAAACCCTGCCAAAATCACTTACAGGCTGTGTTCAGGATTCTAAAATACTTAAAAGGAACCATTGGATTAGGCATATTTATGCCAAGTCATTCAAATACTCGATTCTGAAGCATTTAGTGATTCAGACTGGGCTGCATGCCCAGACACAAGAAGATCAATCACTGGGTTTTGTGTTTACTTAGGAGATTGCTTAATCAGTTGGAAGTCTAATAAACAACAAACAGTTTCAAGATCTTCCACTGAAGCAGAGTATAGGGCTTTAGCTCATACCTGTGTTGAGATTATTTTGCTCAAGAATCTTCTTAAGGATTTCTTCATTCAATCAAATGATCCTACAACTATATTTTTTGATAATCAATCATCTATTCATCTCACTAAAAATTCAATATTTCATGAAAGGACAAAACATATAGAAGTAGATTGTCATTTTATAAGAGAAAAGACTCTATCTGGCTTGGTTAGGCCTGTTCATATCAGCTCAAAACACCAACTTGTAGACATATTCACTAAAGCCTTAACTGGCAACATATTCAAGTCCTTAATATGCAAGATGGGCATGATTAACATCTATGCCCATCTTGAGGGGGAATCTCAAAATAAAAACACAAATGAAAATCAGTATCCAGATCAGAATCCAGATCAGCAAGAAAGGCTCCATGTTATTAGTGGAAATTCCAAAGTGGCACAGCAGAGTCAGCAAGATGATTTACCAAGAATGCAACACAGGAGATCATAGCTCAAAAAACACGTCATGGGAATATTATAACGGATTCATTGTATATACGGTGTATATCTATAGGATTAGCTGTCTATATCTATAGGATTAGCTGTCTATATCTATAGGTCTAGCAATATAAATAGGAGTCATCATCTTCTTGTGTAGATAGAGAAAAACAACAATCAATATAGTAGCAAGGTTGAAATTCTCTCTCTGGTGTTCTTATTTTTTTATTTTAAGATTGTTTTCTTTATTTTACTTTGAGCTCTCAATTCTCAGATCAATCTTTACACTGAGACATATCACTCAGATCACTCATACATTGAGTTCACAAGATCAATCAATTTCATGCATATTTTGCTCATGTCTTCAACATCCGGTCCAGGACCGCGTATATTTTTTTTCAAAATCAGGACCAGATCAAATAATCGGTTCCATAAAAATTTGAAACCAGGATCAGACTAATACTATTTTTTCGATCCGATTTTTACTGGCCTGGCCCAATTCTGCTGATCCAATCCGATTCCACATATTTTTTGTACAGCCCTACATTTTAGTGATAATTGTAAAAAATAAAACTGCAGTAAATTTTTAGTTATAATTCTAAAAGAATCAAAGAAACATTGCAATAGTATTGACATTTTTACACTCACTCACGAGAAAAAAGCTGCGCATTTTTTAAAAACCCGTTTCTTTTCAAACGATAGAAAAAAAAAAAACGCGTTTTTCATACTATCAACCCAACCAAACAAACTATAGGGTTGAATTCCAAGATGGAAGGCTATGGAGATTAATTAGTTTTCCAATTAAATATAACCGGGTTGATTAGATGGTTCAATCCATAGGGTTTAGACATTGATTTCACAACCGCCCTTCCCAGATTTTATTTTTTATTTAAAAAAAAAAACAGCGCAAACAACGACGTTTAATAAATTTCAAGAAAATGACACTCCACAACTGTCGGTGTCTCGTCAAAAATATAATGTTTGCAATTAAAATATACACATAAATAGCCTAACACATACTTACATCTCGAATAATGACAAGTGACAGCCAACCCCAAACCAAATCTCTGGATGTCTTGTTTACTTGATTAATTGTGATGTTAATGAATAAACTATTTTAAGAAAAATATTTAGATTAGGATGATATGGAATTTCAATCTGTTAAGAAATCAAATTTTATATTCATTAAATAAAATGTTTTATTATTTATAATTGACTACTCATCTGCATGAAATAATTTCATTATTTATAAGTTATACGAGTATTAATGGTTAACTTAATTCATTGTTTTTCCTTAGTTTGGGCAGTCAACACGCACCCTGGACAGTGACAAGCAATGAGCAAAGGTCCCTTTGAGAGGTTTTTTTTTTGCATGTCAATTTTTTTTTTTTTTTTTTTTGCTAAAATCTTTAAAAAAATGCGTTTTTCGTTAAATTTTGAAAAAACGTGTTTTGTTTTTCCCCGCTAGTGTCAGTATTAGTGTAACAAAGTGTCAGTGTAATAAAGTGCCAGTGTAAAAAAGTGTCAGTATTAATGTAACAAAGTGCCGGCGTAAAGAGTGTCAGTACATGTATATTAAGTGTCAGTATAAAAAAGTGTCAGTGTTAGTGTAACAAAGTGCCAGTGTAAAGAGTGTCAGTGCATATATATTAAGTGTCAGTATAAAGTGTGTCAGTGTAGGGTAAAAAAGTGTCAGTATTAATATAAAAAAGTGTCAGTGTGAAGAGTGCCAGTGCATGTATTATTAAGTGCCAGTGTAAAAATGATTTTTCCTTAAGCTTAGAAAAAACGCGTTTTTATAAGATCAACTTGTTTTTTTTTTATCTTGAGTAATAATTTGAATTTAATTTAATTGTTTTAATAAAAATAAAAAATATGATTAATAGTATTTAAAATGATGTATTATTAATAATAATTTTTAGATTTTCATTAAGATAATTAAATTAACCTAAAATTATTGTTCATTTTTTTTTTATAAAAATTTGATTGTTTTTATTAATGAATGTTTTAAGCCATTACAAGATTGACATTTGAAAGTGTCTTTGTTGAGTATTAAACTCATGACATTTCATATAGAAAGAAATAAAGAATGCCGATTAAGATAGAGGTCTTTGACGTTCAAAATTCATAGTAACACAAAAGAAGTCAGAAGATTAGGACGTAGGGCGTAAAAATACCATACCATCACGGATTTCGAACTGCTATAACGCTACTACAGCGCTAAAAATCGTAAAAGGAAACGTAAAAAGTGTACAACACAATGTAAAACATTTTGAACAAATGTATTCTTTTTTTACATTACTTATTAGACTTTTACATGCATTACTATATAAATATTTTACGTTACATTTTACATTTTAATACAAAAATTAATGTATAATAAAATTGTAGCATCGTAGGCCGTTGGGTCTGCACGTGTAAAGATCCTACTCTGATAACATCTTAAAGTCTGAGGTTTCACCTTAAAATCAATTGGTACTAAGGAGAATGACCCAAAATCTTTATATATTATAGACAATATTTGTCAATTTCCAATGTAAAATAATATCTCTAACAAAATCAATTGTAAACTTAATTTTGTACATTTAAAATTAAAGCCAGTAATAAAGTGTCGTGCAAAACCAACAAAAGTGACTGGCTATCCACAACCCTAAAAGAACCCACTTTATTTACTTCATGTCAATTATTCTCCTTCTTCTCCTCCTCCTGTTACCGTTCTTATTTCCCTATCATCCTCTTCCTTTAAATATAAACATCTTTTCCTTAATTCTTCTTGGCGGCCATGGAAGAAATAGGATTAGGTGGTGGTGGCGGTGGCGGCTCAAGTGATGATGGGAAGTGTTGTCCAAGAGGGCACTGGAGACCAGCTGAGGATGAAAAGCTCCGGCAACTAATCGAACAATATGGTCCCCAGAATTGGAATTCCATTGCTGAAAAACTCCATGGAAGATCAGGTACTATATATATATAATCTTCATCATCTAAAGCTTTAAAAAATTAGGTTGTTAGATATCTAGATTCAATATTCCTTCATATAGCTATTACTAATTTCTTATGATTCATAATAGAATCCCCCTCTTCTGTTTTAAGAGTTCGATTATTCGTTTGGAACGTTTATCATTTTCATGTGTATTCTGACACGCCCGTGCAAGCATGCCTGCAAAAAATGCCCCCGGTGTTGCACGACCGCGTGCCTATTTCCAGAACGGTCGTGCAAGCCCTTTTTTCCAGTTTTTGCCTATATTCTTCTTCTTCCATATCGATTGAACCCTCCTTTAGTTTGTTTTGGTTAGTACTTAACCCCAACAGTGGTACCATTAATATAAAAAGTATTAATATTTTCTTTTATAGAATTTCAAACGTGGAACGGAGGGAGTATTAGACTAGCATAACTGAGCCAAGTAAAAGCAGATGTGATATACATTACTAGAATCTGTCAGATTACTCACGGAAAATTACCCACGGAATATTCCGTGAATATTACCCACGAAATAAACTAATTACCCTAAAAACTGGAACATGTTTAAATAGATTAAAAACATGTACCAAAATAACAACCTTAATATACTAAAAGGACCAAAATCTTAGATAGAATGTTGCTAATTCTCTCTTTCAGCTGAGTGCCATAATTATTGGTTTTTATTCTTCAGGGAAGAGTTGCAGATTGAGGTGGTTCAATCAACTCGATCCTAGAATAAACCGAAAGCCATTTACAGAAGAAGAAGAAGAAAGACTATTGGCAGCTCATCGGCTACACGGAAACAAGTGGGCTCTCATTTCTAGACTATTTCCAGGACGGACCGATAACGCTGTCAAGAATCACTGGCATGTTATTATGTCAAGAAAACAAAGGGAGCGGGAGCAATCTAAGATCTGTCGTAAAAGAATTAATTACCAAGATCATGATCATTCAAAATCTACGTCCTCGTATGATTCCATCAACAAGATTACGAAGAATGCAGATTCCATATTGGATAAATACTCTAGAACTTGTACTCAGTTCTTCCACTTCCAAAATCCGAAAAAAGATGGAAATATCATCACTTCATGGAGTTTTACGGATATACCATCACGACATGGTAGAGATTACTTCATTTCTCGAAATTACCGAGATTCTGGCTGCATGTTAGGGCAACAAAATTCCATGAGTGTTATTTCAAGTCCATTTAGGCACTCTAAACTGGGTGATGGCCATGGATTGAAGGAGTTGGTGAGTTTTGGGAATGATTTTACGGCTTTGGGAAAGAGAGGTAGGGTGAGTAGTATTGAACAAGAAAGAGCAGAGGAACGCATTAGATCAAGAAAAGATATACCCTTCATAGATTTTCTTGGTGTGGGAATTTCTTCTTGATCATTTCTTATAGAATAGTAGCATTAGGTGTTAATAACCTTATTTTTCTGATTTTATAGGTATTTTAAGGAAATTAATGAATGTGTATAGTGAAATAAGTGTCGTAAGTAAGCAAGTAAGCAGTGGCGCAAATGTTTTGGTGTTGCATGTTCTTTACTAAAAAAAAAAATGGCGCGAAACTAAAATTCAAAATGTTTACATACATAAGAGATAACAGACTTCACTAGGCACCACTTTACATACATAAATATAATAGGCTTCACTAGGCACGAAACATTTGGTGTTTCCTGTTCTTTAAAACATGTCAAATAACGACGTCGTTTTGCAAAAAAAAAAAAAAAAATATTTTTTTTTGGTTGCCTGATCAACCCCAGGCAATACTGTAGATCCGCCCCTGATCGTAAGTATGAAAAGTAAGATAGAAGATAGAATGTGGGGTAGGGAATAGTAAGTTGATAGTTATTGTGTACGCAAGTGAGTCATATGAATAAAAAAGTATTAAAAAAATTTCACTTCGGGAGTTTGCCTTTTTAAATAGGATATCCAAATTAAAATTTTGTGTATTTTCGAATAAGACGGAGGAGGAAGTATATAACATGCTTGATATATTTATTCATGGAAGTCATGGAAATCGTTAGTTTATTCTTGAGTCTATTCAATTCATGTGACCATTCATCCATTATTGTGAAAGAAAAGTAGTGCGATAAAAAAGACAAAACTCCCAAAGATATATTATCTCCGTATCAGAATAAGAGTCATATTTTGTCAGTTAATAAAAAATATTTTGAGCAATAATTTTAAATTAATTTGATTATCATAATAAAAGTTTTAAACTTGTTATTGATATACCATTATATTTACTATCAATAACAATTTTTATATATTCATTAGGATAATTAAATTAATCTAAAATTATTACTCAAAATACATTCATGTTAACAGTAAAAAGATAGGATTTTTGATCTAGGGCGGAGGGAGTACACGATAGAACAATGGCGGATACAGGAATTTTTGTCAATGGAGGCTAAAACCGCACTAAATTTTAAAGGGGGCAAAATAAAATTCAAATGTATTTTTTCTTCTACCTCAACGGGACAGGTTTCAACAAATTGCAATAAACTCCCAAAATTTTATAAACAAATTGCACTAGTTTTTTTTTTTTTTAAAAAAAACCAACTGTGGCAATTGCCCTCTTTGCCTCCATATGCCTCCATAGTAGATCCACCACTGTGCTGTGATAGAATATTGGATTGTAGTTCTTGATGTTTGAAACAGCAAGAGCGGGTGAAAAGAACGAGAGGAAGATATCTATACGGAGGGAGGGGAAGAATGGAAGAAAATTAACAAACGGGTGTATAAAAAAAATACCTAGGCAGCTCTGATACCATGAAGAAAGAATATATTTCTCGGTATTTCCATTCCTTTGTATCCGTATATATACAGAGTTTACAAGCTAATCACCTAGCACAAATCTTGGAAACAAACTTGGTATGAGATAATTACATAGTCAAACTATACTACTCTATCTAAGAAAGGGATAATGATACAAATATAAATATATACACAGAATATTTATCTAAATGGTAACAACCACAATCTAATATTCTAACAAATATAGATTGAGAAGATAGGGTGTGTCTTCTGTAACAATATAGTGATAAATAATAATAGGGGCACATAATATTTATAAAAACTTGCTAACAAAATTTTAACTGTAATGATTTTATTGGTGTTTTTAATTAAAGTGTAGCAGGTAATCTATTGATACAACCAATAGAATATTACCAACTAATTTTTTTGTGAGTAAATTTTTTTTTTTTTTTTTGCCCTAGCATTGTTCTGTGGTGATATGTATATCTGTTATGTATGTTAGGTAGGGATTTTTTTCTCAAATAATTCTTTTTTAAAAATTTATTTTCCAAAATAACTCACTTTTGAAGCTATTTTCCAAAAATGACCACTTTTTGAAAATGTGACCGGTCAAAATCGCTACACGGTATAGCGATTTTGGTGTAATTAGTATTTGCTAATCATCAAATTAAGTATTTAGTTGAGATGGAAAAAATAATATTTCTATTTAGTTTTCTTTATTAATAATTATTATTTTGTAATTTAAAGTAAGACGGAGTTTGTACATTTGATTTGGTTTGAATCGGTTATGGCCTGGCTTGGATCGATTGTATGGCATGATTATAATTTTAAAATAGCAATGGTTTGGATCGGTTGGTTGGCCATTTTACATAGAGACTATTTTCATAATGCAGCGAGTTTCAACGGTGTTGAACTCGCAACACCATGTAGCGATTTCCAAAAATTGGTGGGAAATAATTTCAAATGTGAGTTATTTTGGGAAATAAATTTTTAAAATGGAATTATTTGAGAAAAAAATCTATTATGAAAGATATTTACGATTTGATTTTTTCTGAAATAATTTCACTTTAAAATTATAAATCTCAAAATAACCTACATTTGAAACTATTTTCCAAGACGGACATCGGTCGCAACTTCATTCACCGGTTCAACGGCATAACCGGTTACAAACAACATTTCCATTCTAATGAAATTATTTCAGTGACCGGTTCGATCTGTCAAAAGAAAAAGGAATTAAAATAGAAAAGTAAGAATCCTTCTTCTTCTCTAATAAATTATTTAACTATTTTTTTAAATGTGGCGATTTAGGTTATTTGTAATTACCAATTAAATGCCAATAAGATTAACCCTAATTAAACTAAACTCGCTACATGGTGTAGTGAGTTTTAACATGTTGAACTCGCTATACCGTGTAGAGAGTTCTAAAAATTTCATTTAGAAAAATAGTTTCAAATGTAAGTTGTTTTGGGATTTATATTTTTAAAATTGAATTATTTGAGAAAAAAATCATTTTTTTCTAAAGTAAGTAAAAGTAATATTTCAAAAAAGTAAAAAAAAAATTGAGAGATAATTATAATGACTGTAGATAAAATAAATGTAATTGAAAATTTGAACCTTTTGCATTATCAAGAGTTCACAATCCCGATGATCCGAAGATATTGATATGTAATGATGATCTGCCTTCCTTTTTCGACAGTTGTACCGATAATGTTGTCTTTTAAAGATGTGTTTCACAATGTATAAAAATGTTTCTCTCATTTAGTCATTTTATTTAATTTTCGTCTTTTTAAGCATTTAACTCCTTGTGAATCACACAGATGTAACACTAGATTTATTTTAGTGATCTTCAATCTGATATTTTTACTGACAATTAAGTTTTCAAAGATTTGTTTTACAATGTGTACAAACATCTCTATTTCCTTTTATATTTGTTTCAATTTTGATTAGCTATTCGTTAGTAACTGTCCATACTTCGCACGGGGTAACAATAGTTGATATTCAAAGTAATGATTTTCAATCGATCAAAGACCAAAACAACACATTCAATAATTTTCTATTAGATGGTCAAACTTGGCGTTAGACATTATAGGCGGACCAAGGCGAACGTAGGTGGGCCTAGGTGTCCTAGGCGGGTTTAGCCAAGTTTATGCGGGCCTAGGTGGGTTTAGACGTTTTAAGCAATTTTTTTATTTTTTTTTGTCCTAAATTATTTTACGATGATTGAAAATAAAACAAATAATTAACACAAATTTGAATTTAATTTAACCTTAGCTTAAAAAGAATAATAAAAAAAATATTCATATAATGTCCTTCATTTTCCAAGTGTCTTTTGTCTTTATGTATCTTTAATATAGAACAAGTGAAAATGAATTCTAGGTAGGTAGGGCCCTATCTCTTTGTTTTGCTTTGCTAGTGGAAATGGAAATCTATGGAAACGTAGTGACTAGTGACTAGTGAGTGCATGTTCATCACACATGAAAATAATATCTATTATCTAAATATAATATCAATCTCAAAAATTAAAAAAAAAAAAAAGTTAAATTCAAATTCTCATTAAATTGATAATCATATTAAGATTCAACACAACACACACACACACACACAACACACACAACACACACACACACATATCAAGTTAGAAACACGTCCTATATTTATACACCAAAGATCCATGTCTCAAACTAAGCCATCAAACCTGACCTAGCCCTCCATGTTGACCACCCAGAGCTTGCCCTAGCTGAACATCCGTATTCGCCTTGAACACCGGCTCATATTCCCTAAGATAACCATCCAACTGGTCCGATAGCTTCAACTTATCAATGATTTCATTGTGATAAGACTTACAAACAAGGTAAACCACGGTCTGAATCACAAGCCCGTACACGAATACCCCTAGTATTATCGATAAACACACTACCCCCAACAAAATTCTTAACCATATTATCTCCAATACATCACATACCACAAATATAATGTAAACAATAACCGTGGCGGAAAACACACAGTTCAATGTTAAAAACACACCAAATGCCTTCCATTTTTTTCCTTTGATAAGATCCTTGGCCTTCAACAATGCCTTGAACCCATAATGGCTTTCCAAAACGGTCACAACGCTAGATATATGCCATATAATTGTCATGTAAATAAATCCTATGGCGTATAAGACCGATAGGATACAAAACACGATGAATCCAAAGGTTGTATACTGAGCTATCGTGATTACCCATATCATATATGCCCTGCCACCAACAACAATGTATACGAAGAACGCGATGAACATACACAAGAAGGTTACTATGAGTCTCTTCCATACTTTTGGGACGACTTTTAGAACTTTCTTGAAGTGAACCGATTGGGCAGTGTAGATGCATGCGATTGTGTAGACGACTGCAGCGGTTGAGAGGAGGGAGAAGATGGGGAGAAGGGTAAAGTAGGCGGCTTCGAAGAGCCAGAATTTGATCCATGCGTCTCTCTTGTATTCTTTGTGCTTGATGTTATCAAAGAGGAGTTGGGAGATTGGCATGAAGCCTAAGAAGATTAGGGCCAAGGGAAAGATGAAGAGGAGGGTAATTTGGGAAAAGAGTTTCTTGCATGAGTTTATGATCTTGAAGGATTCTTTGAAGATGGCAAAGAAGCCTAGGTTTTGCATTTGTTCTTGGTCTCCATCCATGGCTGATTGATTGTTGTTCAAGTTTTCTATGCAAAGAAAAAGATGAGTGGGTGTGGGGAAGAGAGAGAGAGAGAGTATGGTGTATTAAGTGAGGATATATGGGTTGAGGAAATATATAGGGAACTTATTTTGGACTTGTGTGAAGACAATTGGCTTTAATTCTGAGAAATTACAAGAGTTGATATTATCACACAGTTGTTATTTGTCACATTCACATATTTATATATTTTTGCTACTAAAATTGAACATTTTCACAATGATTTTTAAATTTGAAATAATCATTTATTTTGGGACGAATAAAATAATATAATACATAAAGTAATCTATTAATAACAACAAACAAAATATGAAAAAAAAACACACAGATAAATTCTTGTTAAATTTTCATTGTTAATACGAAAATAATTTTTAGATTTTTTATTAGGATACTTTAATTTATCTAATATTATTGCTCAAAATATATTCGCATTAAAAAAAATTAGGACTTTTAGTTTGAGACGGAGGTAACCAAGGTTCTAAAAAGCGCTAGGCGGTTGCTAGGCGGCGGAGCCGAGCCTAGCGCCTAGGCGGGGACTAGTCGGGACCTAGGCGGGACTTAGAACTAGGCGTTGGTGAGAGGCCTAGCGCCTAGGCCGCCTAGGCGCCCTTAGACGGGGTGTTTTAGAACACCGGAGGTAACTAGTACTCCCTCCGTCCCAAAATGTTTGTCCCATTTGACTTTTTTGTTGAACTTTGACCACAAATATATGACAATTTAATTATGTTCATGAAATTCTAAAAATTCCTATTGATTCACCATTAATAATATTATCAACAACAACTTTTAGAATTTCATGAACATGATTAATCTCTCATAAATTTATGGTTAAAATTTAACCAAAAAAAGTCAAATAGGATAAACATTTTAGTACTAAAGGAGAACTAAAAAGAAAATAAAATTAACGTTATGGTAACACCGTTGATTTCATGTGCACTCTTATTCAATACTCCCTCCGTCTCATAGAGCTTAAGAAGATTCTATTTGGCACGGGAATTAAGGAATATTATTATAGTATTAGGAGAGAGAATGAGTGAAAGAAGTGTTGTGAGTGTGAAAAATTAAATAGGAGAGAGAATGAGTGGAGGGAATAGTAAATTATAATGTGTTGTGAGTATTAAAATAATGTAGGAGAAAGAATGAGTGGAGAGAATAGTGATTTAAGGTTTTCATTTTGGGAATTCTTAAGACTTATGGGACGCCCAAAATGAAAAATTTTCTTAAAACTTATGAGACGGAGGGAGTATAGTGGACCCTTTAGTGTTGTTGATATGTCACGATTGCAATTGGGACCCTCTATATCTTTCTCATTTCTGGTCGGTACCCAAGAGCCGGATCCACCTTGTACCACTCAATGAATTCTTGAAAAAAAAAAAAAAAAAAAAAAAAAATGGGACCCTCTATATCTTTCTCATTTCTGGTCGGTACCCAAGAGCCGGATCCACCTTGTACCACTCAATGAATTCTTGAAAAAAAAAAAAAAAAAAAAAAAAAAAAAAAAAAAGAAGAAGAAGAAGATATTTGCAATTTGTTTATGTCAAAATCTCAGGAAAAAAAAAATCAGTTTTTTCAAGTAATTTTGAAAAATTAGTTTTTAAAAACACGCGATGGCATTTTCGTAATTAACTAACCTTTTTTAAAAATGCACGGTGAATTTACGCGATGGCATTTTCGTAATTAACTAACCTTTTTTAAAAACGCACGGTGAATTTTTGTAAATAAGTAGAATTTTTTTTAAAATGACGCGATGGTATTTTCATAAATAATCAGAACTTTTTTTTAAAAATGACGCGACGGTATTTTCATAAATAATCAGATTTCATAAAAAATCGGATAATTTGGGACGAATTAATTCGTCGCTAAAAGAATTCATTTGACTATGAAAAATACCCTTTAGCGACGATTTTATTTTTTGTCGAATAAACTATTTGGCGACGAAATTTATTTTTCGTAGCTAAAAATGTTCCTACAACTACGAATATTATTTCGTCGTCAATACCCTTTATAGACGTCGCATAGGCGACGAAATTGCTATGAAAACAGGTTCGTCGCCAATACTCTTTAGCTACGAAATCTTAACATTTTGCTATAAATTTTTTCGTAGCAAAATCTTTTTTTTTTTTTTTTTTTTGTAGTGACATTACACTTTTTTAACATTATCACTGAAGCACTATTTAACACTAACACTTGCAATTAGAAAAATCTCAACTGACACAATTTTACACTAGACCTGATACTGAAAAGTACTATAACTGTTTTTAAAAAGTGTCAGTTCATCGTGAAAATGTCACCGTTCATTTTCAAAAACAGATTTTTCATATATATTTGAAAAAACTAAAATTTTTTATAAAGAGTTTATTAGTGCCTAGTCGTCACCCTAATCAAAACTACTCCCTCTGTCCCGATTTAAGGTTCTTACTTTTTTTTTTAGTCTGTCCCAAATTAAGGTTCTTACTTTACTTCTTTCCATAAATGGCAAGTATTTTATCACTATTCCCTCCACTCATTCTCTCTTCTACATTATTTTAATACTCACAACACCATTACTATTCCCTCCACTCATTCTCTCTCCTATTTTATTTTCACACTCACAACACTTTCAATATAATATTTCCTCCTTAATCTCCGTACAAAGTCAAACTCAGAACCTTAAAACGGGACGAAGGAAGTATATTATAAGACATAGAAATATCAATTCTACCACCTAGTCTTACCCCATAAAAAAATAATAACATATGATCCTTGAATCCATTTATATCATTTCTAAATCACTAACCTACCCATGTAACCCTAAATATAACCCCCTTCCCTTCCCTCCCATCTCCATTCTATCCTTCTTTCATTAAGGGTACAAATGTAATTTAAAAAAAAAAACTCTTCACTTTCCTTCCTAAACTCGGGAGCACTAAAGGAAAATATTGAATTCCCTTCTCTTTTCTTCTCTCCTCTTCCTTTCCTTTCTCTCCTGCTAAAGCTCGAGAGTGGACCCTTAGTCAGTCACACCCCCTCTCTCTACTTTCTCTCTCTACCTTCTCCCTCTCACCTCCGGTCATCCATTCCCTTTCCCTCCCCCAACTCCAACCACGCCTTCCCCCACCTCCGACCACCCCTCCTCCACCTTCAACCGTCCGGCTGTCCCTTCCTCCGTCAGTGTCCCTCTCCATTCATGTCTTCTGTGTATATTCTCTCACTTTTCAGCCACCACTCCCCTCCCTACCTCTGACCACCATCTCTTCACTGAACCAAAGTTGTTTCGACCAGATCTGAATCTCCACGGCCTTAGTATTCCAGAAAATCGTGATTTCAGAGGTCGTCTTCTTCGACCCCATCCTCAAACGCCGACAATCAACTCTGGTGCGTCATCACCGTCTTCTCACTCTTTCCGGCCTCCCTCTTCAAAAACCATCTCCAGTTCTGGCCGTCAAACTCACAACAAGGTCGTCAGACTCCTCTTCAAGTATTGTAGCAGCCTCCATCTAGCCCCACCACCCTAATAAGCACTGGACATCTTCCACGGCCAAGCAATATTGCAGGCCCACTAAAAAAATCACTTTTTCTAGAAATGCTATAGATCAGAATCTCTGAAGGAGAAGCAGAATGCTTTTGAGATTGGCTGAAAGAGGAGACGGCGTGGTGAGAAGATTCGGGGAATATGAAAGTTTGTTTTATCAGACCACATCTGATCCATTTTCGACAAATTTTTGATGTACATTTTTCCGTCCAAATCAATTAAATTGGGCTAGACACTTACCATTAAAGGGCCCGAAAAATTACAACAATATTTTGTGATCAACCTTAATTGATTTCATTTATTTAAATAAAATAAACTATGCCTTGAAAAGCTTAAACAATAACATCCTCTTGTTATGTTAATAATGTCTTGGTACCTACTCTTTCTTCAGATATGTAGGTATGGGCTAGTTGCACAAGACATCCTAATTATTAAGGAGAGTTCCTTGTATTTTTACTATGGTATAGATTGTATAGGTCAAAATTTTACAAAAAACGCGTTTTTTCTTAAACCCTAAACCCCCTAAATTCTAAACCATAAACCCTAAACCCTACACCCTAAACCCTAACCCTTAAACCCTAACCCCTAAACCCTATACCCTATACCCTATACTATATACCCTATACCCTATACTATATACCCTATACACTATACCCTATACACTATACCCAATACCCTATACCTTATACCTTATACCCTATACACTATACACTATACCCTATAACCTATACCCTATACCCTATACCCTATATTATATACCCTATAGACTATACACTATACACTATACCCTATACCCTATACCATATACTAAATACCCTATACCCTATACTATATATCCTATACCCTATACCCAATACCATATACCTTATACACTATATACCCTATACCCTATACACTATACCCTATACCATATACTATATACCCTAACCCCTATACCCTATACTATATACCTTATACAATATACCCTATACCCTATACACTATATCCTATATCCTATACCCTATACCCTATACCCTATACCCTATACCCTATACACTATACCCTATAACCTATATCCTATACCATATACCCTATACCCTATACACTATACCCTATACCCTAAACCCTAAACCATATACCTTATACCCTATACCCTATACACTATACACTATATCCTATACCCTATACACTATATTCTATACCATATACCCTATACAATATACCCTATACCATATACTATATACCCTAACCCCTATACCCTATACACTATACCCTATACCATATACTATACTAGAGCAAGCACGTGTCCAAGGACACTCGGTTTTTTTTTTTAATTTATTTTTTTTAAGGGCAAAATGGGAAAGGGATAACTTAGTGAGGGCAAAATGAGAAATTTGACCATTGGTACTGTTCATTCAACTGTAGCAAGTACAAGTTGTCATTTATACTATAGATACCCTATACCCTTACGGGACATTCTCCCTTAAAACAAAGAGTAGAAGATAAGGAGGTCAATTAAAATTTTCGATTATTAAAATATGAAAGAAAATTAGTGTGTTTATTACAAATTCAAATCTCTGATTTATGGCATTAATCAAAGATAGAAATTATTAAATAAATCTTTACTAAATCAATTTTAAAAACTTACGGGACATTCGCTTTTAATATAGTAAAAAATAAAGAAATTTCGGTTTATATCAGACATATAAAGTAAATATATGACAAAAAATGCAAATTCTTTGTATATAGATGTACTTTAAGTTATACATAAAACAACCAATAAATTCTTTGTTTTTCAGGTAGTTATTTTTTAAATTAGTTCTAAAAATAATTAAAAATTAAATTTTATAATCACCGACGGAATATTTTAGTCGCTGATAAATAAAAAAATAACAAAAATTATTTATCACCGACGGATTATATCCGTCGCTGATAAATTAAAAAAAAATAATTAATCACCGACGAAATTATTCCGTCGCTGATTAATTAAAAATAATTAAAAATTAAATTCTATAATCACCGACGGAAATATTCCGTCGCTAGTTTAATTTTTTTTAAAAAAAATTAATTTTTACCAACGGAATTCTTCCGTCGCTGCTTCATTAAAAATATTAAAAATTAAATATTATAATCACCGACGGAATAATTCCGTCGTTAATAAAAAAAATTTAAAATAATAACTTTTCACCGACGAAATAATTCCGTCGCTGATAAAGAACTAGCGACGAAATATTTCGTCGGTAAAGTTGACGCCAATTTAGTGGCGGTAAAGAAACGAATATTCGAGGAATATTCGTTTTAGCGATGAAATTAAATTTCGTCGGTAAATTTGACGCCAAAATTATTCCTTCGCTATAGCATAATTTCTGTCGCTATTTAGCGACGAAATGCTTACGTCGCTGTTGATTCCGTCGCTAAAGCACCAGTTTCTGATAGTATAAATATCAACCAAATATGATCAAATCTCAGATTAAAAGGGTGAGGATCAAGAAATAGATCAAAACGTAGAATGAAAGTGAATCGGGTTTACTTTCTGGAAAGATTGTCTTGTATGAGACACGCATCACAAATGTATTGTATTGCCCTCTCTAGTTATTTCGTTAGTCAGTTGAGTACAAAACTAACAAAATTAGTCAGAAACCTAACGAAACATGACGAAACTAATGTGTCTTCATCAAAACAAAAAGACGAGACAAATAGTAGTGTAATCGGCATCTATAAAGCGTATCGACGTCATAACTTATGAAATAAGTATGTTGTTGATAGAAAGACATCCATTCAAAATATTGAAATGGTCAATCTCGGAAGCTGCCTAATTATCCCGGGTGGAAATTAGACCAAACGTATTTCGACTCTAAAAAAAATTGAAAAGTCCGTTTCAGGTATTTTGAAAATCAATCTTTTTTTGTAGGCAAGGATAAATTCATAATGGGGAATCAACACTCTGACCCATTTCTGAAAAATACTCAATTGTAGATGATGTTCAGTGGACGAAACCCTGTAAATGTCGTTTGGCAGACCAAACAATGCAGATGAAGTTCATCGGACCGAACCCTGTAAATAAATGTCGTTTGGCAGACCAAACAATGCTGATGACGTTTAGCGTAGCGAACCCTGTAAATGTTGATGACGTTTAATGGATCGAACCCTGTAAATGTTGATGACGTTTAGCGGGCTGAACCTTGTAAATGTTGTTACCGAACGTGCGGTCGTTGTAGTGAAGGGATGATCGATAATGTTAGTCTTGGTGGAGGTTCTATTGACTCAATGATGCAGGAATTCAGATTTTTCACTCCCGTAGGATTTTGCAAATATTGGCCTCGGATGAGCCTGAACATCTTTTGATTTTAGTACATGTGCCCACATACTTTTTCTAGGTTTTAATTTTTTAACTTTGACTTGTATGGTGGTGTCCACACCACTTTGTGGAATAACTAGTTTGGTCATTTTTATCATGACTTTGTGTATGATTGCGTACGGGCATATGAATGGATGCATATACTCCCTCCGTTTCATAATTCTATGCACTTTTTGTGTTGGTGCGGGAATTAAGGTAAAAGGTGATAAATGTAATGTGTTGTGAGTGTAAAAGTAAAATATGAGAGAGAATGAGTGGAGAGAATAAAAAATTTGAAAAGTGTTGTGAGCAGAGAGAAGTGAGTCTCATTTTCATTTTGAGAAAGTGCACATTATTGTGGGACGCCCAAAAGAAATCTTTTTACGAATTATTGTGGGACGGAGGGAGTATATGAAATATGATATGTTCATAAAATGTATTTTTGCATGTTTGAGACTTGTTTTGTCATGTTGGGACCGAAATAAGGTTTTTCGTCTAACTGCTGAACTTTTTATAATGGTTGTCTCGTACGTGACAACTTGTCTTGTACAAAATGAATATTCTATTTTGTATGAACTATTTAGAAGATAACATTAAAATTAAAAGAAGATTAAATCTTAAAAATTTGAATATAATGAAAATAATGGATAAATAAATGTTGTCGCGCCTTCTTAATGGCAATTATGGCAATTACGTCAAGTAAATGATCATCAAAAATACATGTAGTATAGTGGATGTGTAATTATTGTAGTGGCATTCTCTTGTTTATTTTTTTTTTTTTAAATCTAACCAACTAAGGCTCCGTTTGATTTGTTTGGGGGAAAATGTTTTTCGAAAAACATTTTCCTCATTTTTTAGTGTTTGTTTCGCATCAGAAAATTGGAAAAACTTCATTTTTATCTTATTTTTCGGAAAACATTTTCATTTTTCGAAAAACATTTTGCCGAAAATCATTTTCCAAAAAATGTTTTACGCTAAACAAACGGAACCTAACTTCAATCCTAACCATCAGGAAGTATTGAATCCAAAACCTCTCTAGAGATTTAAACATGCTTAATATATCTCCCTCCGCCCCACATCTACGTGCACAATTTTCATTTTGGGCGTCTCAAACCTACGTCCACATTTCCTAAAATAGAAAGGAATCTTTATTATTCCCTCCACTCATTCTCTCTCCTACATTATTTTAATACTCACAACACCATTATAATTTACTATTTCCTCCACTTATTATCTCTCCTATTTTACTTTCACACTCACAACACTTTCAATATAATACTCCCTCCTTAATTTACGTGAAAAGTCAAAGTGTGCACTTAGGCCCGAAACGAAAGGAGTATGTCGCTTGAACACAAATACTTTGACGCCCCCTCCCTTGTTTTTAATATACATATAATTATACAATAATATTTTGAATATGAAAAACCATAAAGAAATCAAGTATTTATATTGCAGTTACAAAATTTGACTATTTAATTGCAACACTTATAAATAAAATATTGGACTCATTAAGAATGTGGGGGTTATTTCAATTTTTTAGGGATATGCCATTGTCGTGGCATTTCATGATAAAATTTGGTACACGTTGACATTTTTACATGGGTAACATGTCATGACTCATTCGAAAGAGGAAGTGATTATTACTATCTACTCCCTCGCTTCCATCCTTCTCATTTCAATTTCAAGAGTCCTACTTTCACTTTTGATCCGTTTCAAATTAAGAGTCTCATTTCATAAAAGGCAAATTTTGAACAGTGTTTCAGACATTTATACCCTTATAATGTAAATATATTTACAAAAAAATCATTCATTATCCCCTTATAATGTTAACATATTTACAAAAAAATCAATCAAAAAGAGGAGAAAAGATTAAATATTTTAACTTTTACATTCTCTATTAGAATCAGGGGCGTAATATATTTGTACATCAATAATAATATCTTAGAATCAGGGGCGTAATATATTTGTACATCAATTAATTTTTTCATACAATATCTATGCCAATAATAATATCTCAGAATCAGGGGCGAATCTATATTAAGTAAATGGGGTCACTTGACCCTCTTACGTTTTCATTTATTTTATTGTGACACTTTAACTTTTTGTATAATTTTATATTTTTTTCTCACTTTGAACCCTCAAATTTTATCATATCACCTCCTAAAAAAAATAGTTTTTGTATTTTGTACTCCTTTTATCTCGAAATAAATATTTATTTTCGATTTTTTCATCCCAAATTAAATGTCTATTTTCTAAAAACAATTACTCTCCTTGTTCCATTGCAGAATGAATATCCATTTTTTTAATAATAAAATTGAACCTTTATTTGTGTATGAGGTAGTAGTTACTAATCAAATTTTTTTAGCAATTTTTATTCACATTTTGTTATATACACTAGTACTCAAAAGCCCGTGCCATTGGCACGGGTCAGTATGGAAAGGGAGACAGTATGGAAAGAGAAAGACGTGGGAAAACTGAAATCGCATGCTAACTATATGACGTTTTAAATGTAATTTTAAACCGTTTCAAATATATGAAGTGCAAAAATATTTACCTGGGAATATACCTACTTGCAATATTGTGAAGATTCCAATGGTAACATTTCATGATAGAAAACATTAAGTACATCTTATGAACTAAAATAGTAAAATATCATACACATAAAGCATCTTCACTCTATACTATCTACATCCACCTCCACTGACACACACACAAAGAAAAAGAGAGAAAAGAAGGGGGCACAAAGAAATCTGAAGCATTAAGGATTTTGGATGATCGATAAAAAATAGAAAATTCTAAACACTGAATCATTCTTTTGCACAATCAAAATATACTATCTGCACCCCCACCCCCACGCCCCATAAACTCCCCACCCACCCACCAACGACCTTTTCTTCCTTCTTGGCCCATTGCCCGGGTGGGGCAGCGGCACTACCACCACGACCAGATGGACTGGTGCCAACATCTCTCGCCATGCTGCAATAACTTCAGTGATATCTTTACCCTTCAGTTGGGAAAGTAGTAGCTCAATCACATCCATATCAGCTTCAATTCCAACAATAGCTACAGTTTTTGCTAAATTGAATGTATTTGTATATGAGCTCCTATCTGGTGTTAGGGAAATTGCAGCCTTAATATATGTTATAAACTGCCAAACTATGCGTGCGGCTGAGGCTTTTGAAAAATACAAATATTTGGGAACACTTGAAACTGTTTGAGAGTAAGTTGAGAGGTTGCAGTTTTTGCTAGTTCAAGGGTTAGGCTTTGAAGCTACCCTCTAATACATGTACAAAACCCCCATATTTATCTTGTAGCTCAGATCGTAAAAAATATCACATACTACTTCCTTCATCCCAAAAATCAATATCCTTTTTGCAGAGATTAAATTTACTCACTTTTCATTTGAGAAGTGCATTAGGAATTGACTTGTGATGGTAAACAAATTTTCCAAAAACTAAAAACTATATTTAATCTGCCTAACAGGGAATAAATTTAATGTATGAAATCAGTCAATTGTTGATTCCTTAAGGTAGAAGTATTAAATTGTTGAGGGGCATCCTCATTCTCAAGAATTGCTTTCGCCTTCCTGACTGTAGCACCCCAAAACCCTCTTGGTTCATGGGTGCTTAAATAATGTATAAGTCACGTACTCCCCCCCCCCCCATCCCGTCCCATAATAAATGTCTCTTTTACCTTGTCAACATTTTCACATGTAAATAATCAACATTGAAGGTGAAGGTTGGGGCTTTATTTTGACAGAAAAAAATTAACCTTTGCAAAGAATTTATTGGGACATGGCAGAATAAATTGACCCCTATGCTATATGAATGCAATTAAAATGGTAGATTGCTTTGACGTGTTACCTTTTCTACCTTTTCAAGCATCCAGTCGAAACTGGAGAAGGCAGCCACATTGCAGCTAGATCTAAGTGCAGCTACATGCTACCCGAACCCAAGAGTTATTCGCCATCGCTTTTTTTAGTTGTTGATTGACATATATCAACAGATTTTGAATCTGAGGAAAACCAAATAAATTAAACAATGTAACGATACTATGAAATGTTAACTGGATAATCACCTTGCACCAAGAATGTAGTAGCATCTAATTTAAAGAAGTCACTACATTTGACCCATACTCATTTCTCTTAATAAGAAATGATTTTATATATAGAAAGTACAATGGAGCGACTAAATCTCAAGGTTGCTGTAATACCTATTTCCTTTGAAGCCTCTATAACTCTTTCTCCCCTAATCCAAATAAAATCAATGGCACCATTTTGAAGTTATCCACACCCAATTTAAAAAAAAAATACAAACCATAAAAAAAAAAAATGAATTTTCGGTACAATCGACCTAATCAAATTTTTTTAGCAATTTTTATTCACATTTACTCTCCTTGTTCATTGCAGAATGAATATCCATTTTTTTAATAATAAAATTGAACCTTTATTTGTGTATGAGGTAGTAGTTACTAATCAAATTTTTTTAGCAATTTTTATTCACATTTTGTTATATACATATAAAACTAAAATTATAAAAACTGGATAGTAAAATCGTTATACATTTTTGTCATTAAAATTTATAATAAAGTAAATGTATAGATATTCGTTTTGGTTTGGAGGAAGTAGAATAAACATTTTATTCTCAATTTTAAGATATTATTTTATTGTCTAGGTTTAAAAGAAAAAACTTAATGTCAATACTTAAATTAGAGATTTGAATATATCACACTCTGCTCTCGACTACTTCTAACTCTATATTTACTTGAAGTTAATACTTAAACTAGAAATTCGGTATGGATGAAGTGGTGTAAACCGTTTATTCCGAAATCGAATTTTTTACTTTTTTATCGTCGTTGGGATAATTAAATTTTAACTTTGTTGGGGTAATTAAATTTTAACTTTATATTAACGCTACTCTTCTTATTATTATTATTGCTATTGAACCTATTACTATGGAATAAGTTATATATGCAGTATTAACGCTATTCTTCTTAGGCTCCGTTTGTTTGCCGTAAAATATTTTTCGGAAAACATTTTTCCTATTTTTCGATGTTTGGTAAGCATCGAAAAATAGAAAAAATGTTTTTTGAAAAATGTTTACCCCCTTTTAGCCGTAAAATGACGTACGGATTGTTGCTCAATAAAATATTTTCCTGAAAATGGTAACACCCTTACCACGTTATCCACCCCAATCAACCACCCCTTACCCCATTCGCTCAAAAAAAATATTTATATTAAAATTAAATTTTACAATCTCCCACCCCCACCTCCCTGCCCCCTCGGGTCAAAAAAAAAATTAATCATTTAAATTTTATTTTTAACAACTCCCTACCCTGCTCCCCACCCTGCGTCGGGTAAAAAAAAAAATTAATCATTTAAAAGAAAAATGCAATACCACTTACTAATATTTGTACTTGAAAGTCCAAACTATTCCAAAATAAAGAGATAAAAAAAAAAAAAAAAAAAAGAAATAAGAAAAAGAAAGCTTAAGTAAATTCAAACATTATTACTCTGCTGAAGCTGCACATCCCTGCTAACCAAACGCTCATAATCTCCAAAATAACTATCAAGATGATCCGCCAAGCTCGGTTTATCAATGTTCTCATGGTGATACGATTTGCAGACCAGATAAACCACTGTTTGGATCACTAACCCCAATAAGAACAGCTTCAATAGCAGCAACAAGAACAATATCCCAAACCCAATTCTTTTCCAATTCGCCATATCCAATTCCTTCCCATATATAACCAGAATTTCAAACCCTGATTCTATTCCAATCAAGGTTGAATTAAGCAAGAAGAATATAACAATGGCGATAATTCTCTGTCCCTTAATCAGCTTCATTGCTGATGTTGCTAGGACCTTCCTCAACAGCAACCTCACCGTTGTAGTCCGACTTCGATATCTCCGGCTCCTTCTTCTCCGACTGGTCTGCACACAATCAAACGTCAACTAAGCCGGGGGCGGCTCCGGCGAAAGCCCCTCCGGCGTGAGGATAAGAATTGGCTTGTTAAAGGAGAAAATCAACAAAATTTGAGAGTGTTTGTGGTTGTGTGTGTATTAATCAACGTACCTTGACAATGAAGCCTGCATATCTTATTTATACCCTTCATCCTCGTGCCTTGCACATGACATCCTCACATTTCATGCCTACTGCCACGTGTCGCCATATCATTGGTCCTTTCATAAAGTAAACCCTAATCACGTGATCATCAATCCCAATGCATAACCGTCTAATGGGTCCCACTTGGTAGATATTTATATGCCGCCTACGGTGAATAACATTAACAAGAATCCTTCTCTCGCCGGATAGAGTCACTTCTTGTCCTATCTCGCCTCATCATTATGTCTCGCCTTATCCGACTGTGTCGCCTTTAACGTCATGTCTTGCCATTATTCTTTATCGCCGGCTCTCCTCATAATGTGTCATTTGTTTGACGTCTTGGTCTTCTCCCCTTCTTAATGATATTAGTGGGATACTCTGTCTCGCCTTCCTTCCTTGGGCCGCCTATATCCTTTTCTTCTTCTTGGGTCGCACTCTAATTTGGGCCCACTTTGCCGCTTTCTTGTTAATAAACTTGGGCCAAGCCCAATCTTTATATTTGGTCGGCATCGAAGCCCTAAGTTTATGGCGAGATTCATTTATGGTCTCGCCAAAAACTTTATGTTCACAGATTATTCAATTAGCGACATATGCAATCTTCTTCAAGAAGCTACCACTGGAGATCCCTGTCCATACACGTGTCCTTCTCTTGGTAACCCTTAACATTTTAATGAGCCGTCATTTGGGAATCGTGCCCGGTTGTGAGGGAAAATTCAAAAATCTTCCCCAAAAGTCACATCCATCATTTCCTTAACCCTCTCTCATATAAATACCAAATCATAACCCCCATTCCTCTTTTCACAACACTTAAACCACTGCTTGAACCCTTTCCTTTTCCGGCGAACATCAACACTCGATTCCGACCATTCTTCTTCATTTTTCACCGTCTAAATCCACGATTTCTTGCCCACATTTGCTTCTTGACCTTGATTCCATTCTTATTTACGCCTTTTCAAAGTGATTTGGTGTAATATTTCTCAATTCCCAGGATCGATTATCGTCTCGGCGTACGTTCATCTTTCCGGTGACCACTTCATCTTTTCCGACCAAGATCATCCTTTTCCTCGGGTAACTTTTCCTAAAACCCTTCGCATTCTTTATCCTTCACATTTTGGTTTCCCCCTTTTGACCGATTATTTAAAGTTGCATTTCCTTTCATTACATAAAAATAATTTTTCCCAAAGCGCCCTTCGTGGCGAGATCTAAAATCTTGTGCCAAGGTAGTTAGATACGGTCATTTGTCGGGTTTCGGGCGGCTTTTATAGACGCTGCGAACTACTTGGGCGAGATTGCCCAAGGCCGACCTAATTAGGTTTTTAGTTGAGCATTTGGGTGGATCCTTTGATTGACTCCACTTGAAATCCAAGGCCATTTTTTCCTTCCACTTTCGGCCCTATGTCGCACATTTTCCCTTCTAGTAATCAATTGGTTCGATTTATTAAAGATAAGTATAAAGCGTCTTTAAGCGACTCCTACGAATCCCGATGTGTCGTGATCCGTTTTCCAAACGTAGAACACATTATAAATCAATCCTTTCTTCTTCTTCTTCCGGTGACTCTGCGGCATAGGTGGTCAAGCAACATCTTACGCATTCTTTGCTTCCAACAATCTCCCTCCTCTTGGGGTTCAAAATATCGTCCTTCAAGAAGGTACACTTTTTACCAATCCGCGCATGCTTTGAGGCGGGATCTTCCCATGCAACAAATCTGAGACTCCCTAACTCCCGACCTTATAAGCTGATTGGCATAGGGAATATCACATAGATAGCTCCATCTATTGCATTTACGAATATCGGGAGACCTTTCCCTTGCCCACTTACGAGAAATGCGGGAAGGCATTGTCATTTTCCTTCTCGACTCAAGGCCGGCCTTAGGATCCCCTTTGATCCTTTCCTTTGTGAATTCTTGTATAAAGCCCAAGCCATGATCACCGAAATTCACCCAAATGCTATTAGAATAATAACTACCTTCATCGCCATTTGTCGCTCTCTGCGAAAAGAACCCACCATTACCGCTATGCTTTCTTTGTTTACTGGGTACAAACAAACCAACCAACTTGCCGACGACATATTGGAAACTCGCCTTTCTCTCGATACCATAGGGGTCCCAAAGTCCTTACTCCACTGCCCACCAAAATTCACGATTGGATGGACGACCCTCTCTTCGTTGTTTCTCGCGTTGGATGGTCTCATCCTGCCGACCTTCATCCTATTAATACTCAAATTGAATCCAAAGATGTTTCTACCATTGGCGACACTGCCCTTGTTGATGACATTCGCTCCTTGATTGCCTTACACGAAAATTACGCCCGACGCTCCCGACCTCTCATTTCTTGGAGAGGTATTGCGGAATAGGGAATTGCTAGATCAAGTCGGTTTGGCTGACAACTTACCCCGAGTCCAGCCCCGAATTCCAATAAGCCACGTTTATTTCGACGGATGGGAGCGACATTCCAACAACAAGTATGCTCATGAATGTCAGTCTTGCAAGGGTTCTCGTCACTGTACTGCCATGAATACCGCTCTTTGTATGTTTCCCCTTTAATCTTATCTTTTCTTTCCTTCAATTATAACTTGAAATACCACAACCCTTAACTTCCTTCTATTTATTTTCGGATCAGGGCCAAATCCATGGAAAGTCGTCAAGGCCCAACTCGGAAGCGACAAGAGAAGGAAACAATTGGCCAATGCACGCGGCCTTGCTCTTGCTTCCCTCCCACTGAAAATCTTGCTTTGCCAATTTCTCGCGATGGTAAAGATCTTTGAAGAGATTGCTTTGGAGAAAACTCGGAACACATCTAGAAAAAGAGCCGGACCAACCAACCAAGCGCGAGCTAAACGGCGAAAGAGTCGCACGTAACAACCCATGTCACTCCCGCTTCTCGGGTAAATGTCCCGCCAAATCACATTGCGATTCAACTCCTCCTTCTATTGAAACTAATCTCCCGCCCACTTCTATTTCGCGAATATTGAGACCACCATTTCCCAGTGTTATCCCGCCAGCGATGTCGCTCGACAACTGAAAATATTGAAATTCTTACCTCCAATCTTGTTCCACCAAATACTTCTTCTTTAGAAGTTAATATTTCTGAGCCCCAACAAATTGAAAATCTTCCGCTCCGCGAGACGGAGGTCTGCGACTTAACAATCATTTCCGGCTCCCCTTGACTCCTCCTGGCCCTAGCACTTCTTCCGCTCTTCCTACTCCTAGGCGCTACGGAAAACTTTTCCAAGCCCCTTGATTTTGTTGGGCTTTATGAGCTTAGCAAGGAAATTGCGAGTCCCCGCATAAAGGGGTTGATTGAGGAAACTAAAAGCACGGAAGAATATCTCTTGGGCGGCTCGGCCTTAATCGAGCTAGTGATCAAGTACGGGTTCATAATGTCTCCCAAATGGATTACGCTCATGCCGCATGCCGGGCGGGTTATTATTTTTCATTGGTTAGTTCTTCTTTCCTTCCTTATTTTATTTTACCTTAATCTTATTCTCAACTTTCTCTTAACTTCTAATTGTTATCTTTTCCCGACTTGGATCTTCTATCAGGCATTAGCGAGGCAAACACTCATTGGAAAATGAATCGGCGGATTGAAACGCGACAAAGATACCCTTAAGGGTAGACTTACGAGACGGGATTCTTCAATCAAAAACTTGGAAAAGGAGCGGGACAAATTGAAGGCGATCTAACCACTTCTCACAATCGGCTTGACCCGGACCACTAACGGATCTCAATGCCGCCAATTCCGGTCTCGCCACTGCCACTGCTGAACTTGATTACGCCAAAGAAAATGTCGCTAAGGCGAGGAGTGAGAATGAAGCTTTAAAGGAAACTCATGCCGTGAAACTCAAACTCTCCGAGACGAGATTGCTAGGCTTAAAGAGGAACTAGGCGAGAAGACCGCGGAAGTTCTTTGCTACGAATGCCGATGTGGCTCAATTAGCGACGACATCGGCGACATTGGGAACCAAACTTCCCTTCAAGTTATGCGAGCCGCGGCGGTGAAATCAACGACATTCACCTGCTATCACGATTGAAAAACTCGCCCAGCTGGGGTTACGAGCCAATTTTTAGCGAGGTTTGTCGCCGCGGTCATTCCGTAGTTCCTTATACTCTGAAGAACTCAAAGATCTTGCTTGATGAAGATGCTTTCTTTGGGAAAATCGCCATGGAGAGCTCCTCTGTTCAAGTTCCAAATGCTTTGTAGCTTTGTGGGATACTCTTCTTGAGCACAAGCATAAGCGGTGGATGATGCCAAAGCTCTTGCCTTAGCGGCTTCAAGCTCCGGCCAAGTCATCCCGCCTTGAACCCGATGTCGATCTATCTCCTTCTTAACTTTTACTTTGAACGGCTTTTGTAACTTGCCTTGATGGCTAAACAATTTACTCTCTTTTCTTTTTGGGGCTGCGTGCCTTTTGAACATTGTACATTTGCGGCCTTTGTGCTTGCCCCTTTACTTTTGCTTTACTTATTTCTCCACTCATTGTTTTGATAGTTCATCAAAATCTCTTTTGCATGACAGGTATCATACACATATACTCCCATCGAAAAAGTGAAGTCGTCTTTAGGCGACTTTACTCATAACATATTTTGCGACTCATATTGTCGCTAACTCTAATCTTTTCTTGATCTTCTTTTGCTTTATACTTAGAATAATTTCCTTCTTTACGCCTCATCTTTCCTTTTTTTCTTCGGCGAGAGAGTGATATCTTTCATAGCGACTTATGCTCTTGCCCTTCTTTGCGAGATAAATCTTTTCTTCATTCATAGCTCCGAAACTTTCATTTTTATAGTCCATAGACTTTTACATCTTTCACCATCCATAGCTTGACTTATATCATAGTTTACAACTTACTTGACTCACATCGATTTATAGTCCGACGACTTTCTTTGACTCGCATCGTTTTATAGTCCGACGACTTTCTTTGACTCGCATCGTTTTATAGTCCGACGACTTTCTTTGACTCGCATCGTTTTATAGTCCGACGACTTTCTTTGACTCGCATCGTTTTATAGTCCGACGACTTTCTTTGACTCGCATCGTTTTATAGTCCGACGACTTTCTTTGACTCGCATCGTTTTATAGTCCGACTGACTTTCTTTGACTCGCATCGTTTTATAGTCCAGACGACTTTCTTTGACTCGCATCGTTTTATAGTCCGACGACTTTCTTTGACTCGCATCGTTTTATAGTCCGACGACTTTCTTTGACTCGCATCGTTTTATAGTCCGACGACTTTCTTTGACTCGCATCGTTTTATAGTCAGACGACTTTCTTTGACTCGCATCGTTTTATAGTCAGACGACTTTCATTGACTCGCATCGTTTTATAGTCCGACGACTTTCAACATTTATAGTCCGTCGACTTTCAACATTTATAGTCCGTCGACTTTCAACATTTATAGTCCGTCGACTTTCAACATTTATTCATTCCTTTCAATAATTCATCAAAAATTGTTTTGATAATTCATCAAAAACTCTTAACCTTCTTACCTTTAGCGAGATATCACCATACACATATACTCCCATCGAAAAAGTGAAGTTGTCTTTAGGCAACTTTACTCTTGAGCGATTTATTTACCATGTCATTGGCTACTGATCATACATAACTATAAAATTCATTCCATGTAAAGCACATATGAGGAATAAAATTTCATATTTTCATTGTATCATAAACATATTCAACATAAGTTCCATGTATATACTTTCTATTAAAATCATGAAGCATATGACTTTCATTCATCATTGAAAAGTTCATAAATTCATTAAAATGATTATTAAAAAGACTTTTAATAGGAACAAGATAGGCAAATTACCCTTATCACTTCAATGGTAGTATTTCTTTAAGTGATCAACACTCCATGCATTCGGGACCTCTTTGCCGTCTTCTTCTTTCAAGTGATAAGTCCCCTCTCGCACAATTCTAGCAATTTGGAAGGGACCTTCCCATTTCGGATCTAGCTTGGCAAATCCCGCTGTCGCGCCTTTAACTTCACGGCTCCTCAACACCCAATCGCCAACATTAAATGACCTCTTCTTTACTCGCTTATCGTGTTGTGCCTTCATCCATTGCTTGTAATTAATCATCCTCATTCTCGCTCTAAGCCTCTTTTCATCACTCGGATCTAGCTCAAAGCACCTTACGTCGCTATTCATTATCTCGTCATAATAAGTTACTCTATGGGTAGGCAAACCCGTCTCGGCGGGAGCCATTGCTTACGAGCCGTAAGTTAATGCGAAGGCTGTCTCGCCGATTGACCCCTTTCTTGTCGTTCTAACATACCATAAAGGCGTGGACTGACTCCTCCAACCAAGCCCCGCCTCTCTTCTCTAAGTTTTTACACAAAATCTCGAGAACTTGCTTGTTAGCGGCCTCTACTTGTCCGTTGCATTGCGGCCTATACTGCAGTATGCCAATGTTTGATGATACTCAAATTCTCGCAAAATCCGTGAAACTTCTTTCTAAAGCTGCGGCCCATGATCGAGAGATGATTGCCGCGGCATTCCATGGCGACATAGGATTTCCTCAGATTACAAATCGATGATACTGGTCTTCGGTAGTAGAAGTTAAAGCTCTTGCCTCGATCCACTTGGTAAAATAATCAACGGCTACCACCACCATCTGCGCTCCTCCTTTGGCCTTGGGGAAAGGTCCTATAAGGTCTATTCCCCACATATCAAAAGGCAGTGCTACAATTGGGGTGCCTTTCGGTCATTGTTGCCTAGGAATGTTAGCATGTCGGCGCCGGTCACATCTTCTTACATACTCCTCAGCATCTTTCTTCAATGACGGCCAATAATACCCATGAAACATGATTTTATTAGCCAAAGTTCTTGCTCTGGATGACCTCCACAAACGCCCTCATGCACCTCAAACAAAACGTTATCAACCTTCCCCGGTTCCACGCATCTCATCAAAGGCCGCGAGAAAGACTTCCGGTATAAGATCCCATCCTGTACGGTAAACCTTGGTGACATTTTCCTAACAATCTTCGCCTTATCTTCGTCTTGTGGCGACTCTTCTTTCTCCAAATAGTCTTTCATTTCATTTACCCAATCTTTTTCACCAACTTCAATTTCCATTATCGGGGGCACTGTCAAAAGCGGCTCTTCCACAAATTCAACTACCACTTTCTTAGGCAACTCCTCTATTTTATCGCAAGCGGCTTTGCTCGACATGTCGGCTCGCTCATTTTCTCTCTATCAATGCACCGGCTCCCAATAATCAGCTTTGCAAAATCTGCCTTACCATTTCACAATACTTTGTCAAATTGCACTCACTACTCCATATCTTCCTTTTACTTGGTTAACAATTAAGCGAGAGTCGAGTGGGCGACTATACGCTTTACTCCGATATCTCGGCATAACTCCAAACCCGCCACCAACGCCTCGTATTACACTTTGGTTGTTTGTCATGTTAAACTTAAACCTCAAGGCCTTCTCATATGTGCAATCTTTTCTGGCGAGCTTAATGAAATCCCGGCTCCACCTTTGTCCTTAGGCGAGGACCCGTCAACAAACAATTCCCAACATCCGCGGGTCTTTCTTTCTCTTCTTCCGCTTCGGGGTCTTGCGACTTGGCCTTCCTCTTCCTTGCCTCTTGAGTCTCAATCTCCTCTCTTTCATATGTGAATGAAGTTTCGAGAATAAAGTCATGGCTTTGAGCCTTAATCGCCTTTCTCGCCTCATATTGAATATCAAATTACATTAATTCAATCGACCATTTAAGAAGCCTTCCAGTGAATCGAGTACATTGTAAAATCTTTCTTAAGGGTGCATTGGTCAACACGATAACAGGGTGAGATAGGAAATAGGCCCTCAACTTCCTTGTCGCTATTACCAAAGCATAAGCCAATTTTTACGCATTAAAATATCTCGCTTCTACCTCGCTCGATGCCTTTGAAACATAATACACTGTTGGTTTTTGCATGCCACCATCCTCCTTTATTAATACCGCGCCATTGCCAAATCGATGCCGCTAAGTAGACATATAAATGGTCTCCTTCCTGCTGGGCTACATAAGATGGGCGGCTTTCCCAAATACTCCTTTATCTTACGAAAAGCTTCTTCACACTTGTCATCCCAAGCAAACTTCGATCTCCTTTCGGTACTTTGAAGAACGGCAAACATTTCTCGGTGACCAGCGACACAAATCGTCCCAAAGCTATCACCCTACCATTTAACCTCTGAATCTCTTGAATGGTCTTGGGCGACTTCATATCAGTTAACGCTGGATCTTCTCGGGATTTGCCTCTATCCGCGGCGATTTACAAGAAATCCCAAAAACTTTCCCGCCGTTACTCGAAGGTGCACTTACTTGGATTAAGCTTCATGGAATTCTTTCTCGAGTTCTCAAAAGTTTCGACGGATCCGCCAAATGATCCTCCCCTTGGTCTTGATCACCATATCGTCAATATAAGCTTCAACATTCCTCCCAATCTGCGATTTAAATATCTTGTTAACCATCCTTTGGTATGTCGCCCCGGCGTTCTTCAAACCAAAAGGCATCATTTTATAGCAAAAATTTCCAAGGGAGTCTGAAAATTTGTTTTGGCTTTATCCTCTTCAAGCATCTTGATGCTGGTGATACCACGAGTAAGCATCAATAAAGCTAAACACCTTGTGTCCCGCAATAGAATCCACCGATCTATCAATCTTTGTGCAAAGGATAACAATCCTTGGGACATGCCAGTATTCAAATCAGTAAAATCTATGCACATTCTCCACTTCTTGTTCGCCTTGACACCATCATTTGGGCAAGCTAGCCGGGCTGGATAAGTGATCTCTTGATGATTCCGCCTTTAACAACTTCTCTACTTCCCCGATCACCGCTTTCTCCTTTTCCATGAGATAAGTATCTCACCTTACGCTTAAAAGGCTCTACATTTGGATCGACATTTAGACGGTGTAAGGCGACATTTTCATCAACTCCGCACATATCCTCTGGTCTCCAGGCAAATACATCAATGTTATCTCGCAAAAAATTAATTAGCATATCCCGCTCTTCCTTCTTCAAATGTTGCCCAATCTTGATTTTACGTTGGGATATCCATCATTCACAATCACTTCTTCCAATTCTTACGCCGCTGAATATCGGGCTCATCCCGCATTTGCGGTGTGTCTACTTCAATTTCGCCTTTTTCCGATCGACATTTCTCTTCATCCCAATACCGCTACTCTCCCTTTTTCTCTCTCGTCACGCGACATACTCCCAGGTGTCCATCACGATTTCTTCATCGCATTCCTCGCTCTCAGAATCCACTATCTCTTGATGTAGGGCTCTTTCATCTTGACAAATTCGGTGGATCTAGACCAAGCCATCTCCGCTTGCATCACCATCAAAGCCATCAAATTCTTTTCGACTTTTCTGCATCATTTCTATCTCCACATCCCGCTCCTCACTTCTTTCCTTCATAACTTCATCCTCAGCCCTTTCTTCAATAATTATGATTGCCGACTTATTCTTCATACTTTCTGTCTCCTCCCAACTCTCACATCCCCCTAAGTCGGTAATCATATTTATTCTCGCATCCCGCACGGTCAAAGCAGTAGAAAGTGAACTTGTGCTTGCTCTGGCTGCTGTTTGCATTTCAATCTTCTTTTGAATAACTTCCTTCACCTCACTTTTCAAACATGCTATCCCCCTTGCCGTAGGAAACTTGACTCGGCGATGCGGGATAGATACCACCATTTCAAAGCTTTGCATAAAGGGAATGCCCACAATAGCATTATAAGGCGACACCAAATCAATAACCATAAACTCAACGATGCGAGTTCTCACCTTCTCATCCTCTCCTATCTCTACCGCCAACGAAATCGTTCCTTTAACCCGCGCGGTATGGTTAGTAAAACCTTCCAAGAATCCTTTATACGGCACCAAATTGGCTTACGTATATCGCATCTTTTTAAAAGCATCATAATAGAGAATATTTCGGCTTGCTCCAGAATCTACCAAAACCCGATGCAAAATCTTGTTCCTGGGGCGATTGAGATTACAATTGGTTGGCATCCGTGACTTGGCGTTAAAGCCAATTCTCGCCTTGAAAAACTAATCATCCTTTCTTCACTGGGTGGATAGGCGGGAATGTGACAAGTGTGGGATAAGCGACATAATCGATTACTTAGGCAAGTAATGCTTGTAGGCTCGTGAATCACCAAAATTTCATTTCTATTTCCATTTCCTCCTTGATCGCCCCATTTGGCTCCCGCCATACATACTCTTGCAACGCACCCCTTTCAATTTGGTTTTGAATTACTCTTTTCAAATTATAACAATTGTCGGTCTCATGACCCCGCTCCGATGATAATTACGGAATTGATTCATGTTAACTCTCCCAGATCATTCATTTCAAAGGTCTTTGGCAAATCAACGGCCGCGAGAATTTCACTTGGTGTAGCGATCGACCTTGTAAACCTTATCATTCTTCTAACTCCACGACCTCCATTTGGGCCTCCATTGCGACCTCCATTGCGACCTCCACCTCTGCCGCCGGCGATTCCCTCGACCTCCTTCTTTGAGGCGGCATTCCCTTCCTTCACATACTCAATCCGATCCTTAACACTTTTCTTTCCATTGTTTGAAGCTCCTTCATCAACATCCTCGCCACCACGATGCGCTTTGACCCTCTCATGCGGCTCACTCAAAGTCGCGAGGTAATCTCATTCTTAACTCCCTCTGAATGATTCGGATAACGGGCAGACATATACGTCATGATGACGTATTTGGGATCAATCTCGGCAATTTGATTGGCAATTAACAAAAATCTATTGGTGTAAGTAACAAGACCTTCTCCCGTCTTTTGCTTAATGCCGATCAACTCTGCGGCACTCTTGGTTGAGCTCCCGTTGATCCAAATCTCGCCAAAAATTTCCTCTTAAAGTCTTGGTACCCCAATATAGAGTTAGCGGTGCTGTACAAACCAATCCAAAGCACGAAGCTCGAGGTACTAGCAAAAGTCTTGCATAACAAAGCATCATCCTTGGTCGGAATCGCCATTGTCACCTCGAATCCCGCTACGTGAGTCTGGCGGTGGTGACTCCCGCATATTTAGATAGAGCGAGGCAAGCGAAAATGCGGGCTGTCTCAGCCTCTTGAATATATCTAGCAAAAGGGGCTACAAAAGAGTCCTTTTCATTATCAACTGCACCACCCTTTTCCAATTCCGCTAACCTCCTTGCCATCTCGGCCATTTGTTTCTTGAAAACGTCTTCTTCTCCAAAACGACTAACCCCCACACACTTTCCTTTTCTATCGCCTTGGGCTTCTCCATATCATTGAAACTTCTCGACTCTTTCTCGCCATCCTCAGCCTCATTAGACGCATATCGCCTTCTTCTTCTTCACAATAGAGGGACGACACTTGGGAAGTGTGTGGCCGATGATAAACTTTGATCGTTCTTCCTTTTTCCATGTATTCTCCCGCTTTTCTTTTTTGTGTTCCTTCAATTCGCTTTTGCGACCCATCTATTCTCGCTTCTACTTCTTTTGGCTTCTCGGGCTCTACTTCCTTTTCTCGCTCCTCATTTACTACAATTACCTCCTTATTTGCTCCACTTGTCTCCCTCTATTGTCGCCGTTAAAAATCCTGCGGGATTGGAGTAGGTTTCTTCTTCATCGCCCTCGGTCGCTTGTTGTTCTCAATCAATTGCATGATCGGGCGTTATGAATCCTCAAACTTTCTTCCTCATTCTCTATTTCCTCCTCTGGTGGTGGCGGCATCACATTCCTCTCTCTCTCTTCGCCGGTATCTCGCTCCGCCTCTTGGGATTACTTCTTTGCGAGGAAGAAGTATCTCTCGCTCCACCCATACCGATATTCCCAAACCCCGAAATTGGAGTGACAATGTTCCTTCCGCTACTGATCTTTTGGCCCAGCTACCATATTCTTCTTCTGGTGTTGACATTCTTTCCTCTTACGCAATCAAACTTATGAACTTCACCCACGAAAATCTGCAAATCTTATGAAGATTTGAAGATGCGCTCAAACCCGAAACAAACAATAAAAAACCCGGCAATAACAACCTTTCTTCAACACCAAAACTCTCCAAAAATCTTCAACAAAGATTTCAATTACACCTTACCACCAAAAACACCCGAATCACGGCTATTCGAAACAAAACAAACTCACAAAATCCGACTTCAAAACTCTACAACCAAACCCAGTTAGAACAATTCTTAACGAACAACTTTGAATCACAACTCATACAAATACTTGAGAAAACGGAATCTACTCGACCCGATTAAACAATATCACAATATTCAACTATTCCAACCCACAAATTTTACAAAACATCAATCGACTCCAACAATAATAAGAACAACAAACTTGACTTACAAATTGCTAATAACGCCAACTCCACCAATAAACTCCACACCCTTGAATCGTCCACAACCCACCTTCACGATCTCGAACGAGCTTCCCCGATCTCGAGCCACCGCCGATAACACTTCAGTCCTTGAAGAGAAAACAGTCCCGGCAACGGAACCAGTTTGATGTTGCTAGGACCTTCCTCAACAGCAACCTCACCGTTGTAGTCCGACTTCGATATCTCCGGCTCCTTCTTCTCCGACTGGTCTGCACACAATCAAACGTCAACTAAGCGGGCGGCTCCGCGAAAGCCCCTCCGGCGTGAGGATAAGAATTGGCTTGTTAAAGGAGAAAATCAACAAAATTTGAGAGTGTTTGTGGTTGTGTGTGTATTAATCAACGTACCTTGACAATGAAGCCTGCATATCTTATTTATACCCTTCATCCTCGTGCCTTGCACATGACATCCTCACATTTCATGCCTACTGCCACGTGTCGCCATATCATTGGTCCTTTCATAAAGTAAACCCTAATCACGTGATCATCAATCCCAATGCATAACCGTCTAATGGGTCCCAGCTTGGTAGATATTTATATGCCGCCTACGGTGAATAACATTAACAAGAATCCTTCTCTCGCCGGATAGAGTCACTTCTTGTCCTATCTCGCCTCATCATTATGTCTCGCCTTATCCGACTGTGTCGCCTTTAACGTCATGTCTTGCCATTATTCTTTATCGCCGGCTCTCCTCATAATGTGTCATTTGTTTGACGTCTTGGTCTTCTCCCCTTCTTAATGATATTAGTGGGATACTCCTGTCTCGCCTTCCTTCCTTGGGCCGCCTATATCCTTTTCTTCTTCTTGGGTCGCACTCTAATTTGGGCCCACTTTGCCGCTTTCTTGTTAATAAACTTGGGCCAAGCCCAATCTTTATATTTGGTCAGCATCAATTGCTTTAGTCATAGCCTTAAACCCGTATAAGGTTTCCAGAACAGAGACAACGCAAGCCAGTTGCCAAACAATCGTCATGTAAACAAACCCAGATGCATATAGAATTAGAATGACGATGATTACGACCGCTCCGACGAGTTCACCGGCGACGGACACTGCCCAGATAACGCTGACGATGATGGCGACGACGTTGTAAATGAAGAAAGCGAGGAACATGCATAAGAAGGTTACCATTAACCGCTTCCAGACTCTGGGTACGACGGAGATGACTTTTTTGAAGGTGATTTCATTACCGGTGTAGATACTGGCGATGGTGTAGACGACGGCGGCGGTGGAGAGGAGGGAGAAGATTAGGAGGAAGGTGAAATAGGCGAATTTGAAGAGAAAGTAGTGAACCCATTCGGCGGATATGGATTTGGTGAGGTGGGTGTAGGATCGGGATCCGGGTATGGAGAAGTCCAGTTGGAGTTCGTCAGAGGTGATGTTGGAGAAGAAGCGGTGGGAGATTTCCATTTCGGCTAGGAAGATGAAGGCCAGTGGGAGGATTAGGGAAAGTGTGATTTGGGTAAAGATTTTCCGCCATGTGAAGATGATTCTGAATGATTCTTTGAAGATGCCGAAGAAGCCTATGAATTGCAGTTCTTCTTGTTCACGATCCATGGTTGTTTTGGCTGGGAGAGTATGGAAGGGGTATGAGTGGGGAAGATGGTATCTAAGAATATATTCATTGATGATGTGGTTTAGTTTTTTGGGTGGATTTTTATCTGCCAAAATTAACTTTAACTTTCCTTGAAATCACCTTTTTCCCATTGCCTAATTAATAAAAATAAATATATTTATTTATTATAGTTTTAATAAAAATATACTCCATACATCCCAGCTCAATCGAGGTCAATTTTTAGGTACGATAATTAAAGAAAAAGTAATATATAAGTTTTAAAAAAGTTTCATAATGTCTCAAAAATTTCTTTCCATATTGTATTATCATATTACATTATTTTATAATAATAATGTATACAAGATAATGTATAATACTGTATAATCATATAATATAGCATTGATGATGACCAGTGCCGGCAATCGGCGGACGTTGACCAAACTACGACGAGTTTCTGGTGATCGACATAACTCTTAAATACAAAATGATCCTTTTTATCACAAAATAAATGATCTTTTGAATTTTTAAAAAAACTTTGTTCCTAAATGACTTTTTACTAATTTTTTATATTCTATTATATTATAAAATTAAAAGTTTGAAAGTGAATAATAAGAATGGTTATGTATTTTTCAACATAACTCTAATTTGGGGCAAGATCTCCCAACTCCTTCCATCTACAAATTTTAATTTTGATTTTAATTATTTTTATATTGCACTACTAAATAGTTTCACCCATAAATTATACTCCCCTCATTATGAAAATTTTATTTTATTTTAATTTTTATGATAAAATTAATCAAAATTTGCCTATAATTTTATAAAAATGTAAAGACCTTTATTCAATTTAAAAATTGTTATTAATAGTATTATTAATGATAAAACAATAACATTTTTAAGAGTTGAATATAAATATTACGAATTTTCATAAACTTTTGATCATATCAAATAAATTGAAAGTCAATTTGAATATTGCATAATTTTTGCATCTTTGATTGAGTTAACTTTAAAATAGTGTCTATATCTCTCCATCGCAACAATAACAAATTATTACATCCAAAATAATTTGTTGTCGATTAACATGAGTCTTCACATATCACTAGTAGGTAATGTAACGATCCTAACCCTAGGCACTAATTTAACATCATATTGTGTGCTTTTAATATTATCATTAATATTATGTGATCATTTTATATCTTAGATTACTTATATTAGGATGGGATAATTGAGAAAATCAAATAAAGTCTATGGAGAGAGTATAATAATTGACAATAATAAAATGGGAGTAGTTAGGCTTTAGTTTGTGTAGGGGGAAAGAAATAAAATGTGAAAGCCTAAATATTTGGGTATGGGGGGACCATACCCTTATCTCTAATTTCCCTCATACTCCCTCCTTGGACCGGCCCCCCCCCTCTCTTTACCAAATATGTACTCCACCTCTCTTCTTCTTCTCCTTCACTTTCTCTCTCCACCTTCCATGGATGCTTTGGAAACCCACCTCTTCTCAAGCTCCTTCCATGATCAATCCTTCACCATTTTTAGATCCGAGAGCACTTTTGTAATCGGGAGACCAAGAGGAGTTCTTCAAGCTCAAGAAATCCATAATCCACCTTCTATTCCAATGTGAGTTATTATGACCTCCCTTCTATGTGATGTTCATGAATTAATTAAGGTTTTTCTTGTTAATAAAATGGTTGTTGATGCTTGGAAACTCTCTTGGATGTTGAGAAATTTAGTAGTGAATTAGAATGTTGTTATTGATTAGGAAAGTGGGTCAAGAAGGTAAGCAAATGGGTTAACTAAATTAAGAAATTTATACTTGGAAAGTGATAGTGAAATGGGTAGTGATTCAAAGGGTAAATGATATAAGATTTAATCATTTTGGGTTACATGGCTTAGTAAGTAAGTTGTTATGACTTCCTTTCTACTAATTGTTCATACACTTCTTAAATGTCTCCTTGTTCTTATGATGCTTGATTCATGCTTTGGGAATTTTATGGGAGTTGAATGAGTAGAAAATGAAATATGATGGATTTAATGTTCTTAGGAGATAATCTAGAGGATTTGATTTGGGTGTAATGTGAAATGATCCATGATCTAGGGTTCCTTGTTCCATTGCAGAATGAATATCCATTTTTTTTAATAATAAAATTGAACCTTTATTTGTGTATGAGGTAGTAGTTACTAATCAAATTTTTTTAGCAATTTTTATTCACATTTTGTTATATACATATAAAACTAAAATTATAAAAACTGGATAGTAAAATCGTTATACATTTTTGTCATTAAAATTTATAATAAAGTAAATGTATAGATATTCGTTTTGGTTTGGAGGAAGTAGAATAAACATTTTATTCTCAATTTTAAGATATTATTTTATTGTCTTGGTTTAAAAGAAAAAACTTAATGTCAATACTTAAATTAGAGATTTGAATGTATCACACTATGCTCTCGACTACTTCTAACTCTATATTTACTTGAAGTTAATACTTAAACTAGAAATTTGGTATGGATGAAGTGGTGTAAACCGTTTATTCCAAAATCGAATTTTTTTACTTTTATATCGTCGTTGGGATAATTAAATTTTAACTTTGTTGGGGTAATTAAATTTTAACTTTATATTAAAGCTACTCTTCTTATTATTATTGCTATTGAACCTATTACTATTACTATGGAATAAGTTATATACTCCCTCCGTCCCATGATAATGTAGACTAGGGGTGTAAGTGGTTCGGTTCAAACCGCGGTTTGAGACCGAATCGAACCAAATCATGCGGTTTGGTTTGGTTTTCAAGTATGAATGGTTCGGTTCGGTCTCAAATATTGACAAACCACATGGTTCGGTTTGGTTTGTGGTCTGACCCTCCCAAACCAAATCAAACCGAACCAAACCAAACCGCGGTTTGAGACCGCGAAACCGAACCACCAAATCGAACCGCGAGACCAAACCGCCAAACCGAACCACATTACATAAACTAATCATAACCCTTGTTATGTATCTTATTTAATATTTTTGTATCTTTATTAAAATTTACATAAACTAATCATAACCCATTTTTTCTATTTTAGTTAATATTAATTTCATTATTTGTTATCTTCATCACGACACATAAATAACCAAGTTCTCTCCACGATTGCCATTGTAAAGTGTTTTTCTTCCTTCGACCTCTCACTTCCTCTAGTCTCTTAAACACTCACATTTTTTGCTCTTCCTCCATGATAACGGAAAATTTAAACAATATGAAAATGAGTTGCGGTCTGAATCGTGGTTTGAACCGTAGTCTAAATAATGGTCTGAACCGCATAATTGAACCGCGGTTTGAACCAAACCGAACCAAACCATAGCGGTTTGGTTTGGTTCGATTTGAATTTTTTCATGGTTCGGTTCGGTTTGGAATTTTTTCAAACCGATGACTAGTGGTTCGGTCTGTAAATTCCCCCAAACCAAACCAAACCGAACCATTTACACCCCTAATGTAGACAGTTTGACTTTTTTTGAAATTTGACCATACAACTACGAGAAATTGATATATTATAATTAAATTTTAAAATTTTTAATTGTTAGTGTTGTTAGTAATAAATCAATAACAACTTTCAAAATTTCATTAAAATATTCTAATTTCTCGTTATTGTATAGTCAAACTTCATAAAAAGTCAAACTCTCTACATTATCATGGGACGGAGGGATTATGCAGTATTAACGCTATTCTTCTTAGGCTCCATTTGTTTGCCGAAAAATATTTTTCGGAAAACATTTTTCCTATTTTTCGATGTTTGATAAGCACCGAAAAATAGAGAAAATGTTTTTTGAAAAATGTTTACCCCCTTTTTGCCGTAAAATGACATACGGATTGTTGCTCAGTAAAATATTTTCCCGAAAATGGTAACACCCTTACCACGTTATCCACCCCAATCAACCACCCCTTACCCCATTCGCTCATAAAAAATTATTTATATTAAAATTAAATTTTACAATCTCCCACCCCCACCCCACCCCACTCACCACCACCTCCCCCACCACCCTGCCCCCTGGGGTCAAAATTTTTTTTAATCATTTAAATTTTATTTTTAACAACTCCCTACCCCTGCTCCCCACCCTGCGTCGGGTAAAAAAAAAATTAATCATTTAAAAGAAAAATGCAATACCACTTACTAATATTTGTACTTGAAAGTCCAAACTATTCCAAAATAAAGAGATAAAAAAAAAAATAATAATAAGAAAAAGAAAGCTTAAATAAATTCAAACATTATTACTCTGTTGTAGCTGCACATCCCTGCTAACCAAACGCTCATAATCTCCAAAATAACTATCAAGATGATCCGCCAAGCTCGGTTTATCAATGTTCTCATGGTGATACGATTTGCAGACCAGATAAACCACTGTTTGGATCACTAACCCCAATAAGAACAGCTTCAATAGCAGTAACAAGAACAATATCCCAAACCCAATTCTTTTCCAATTCGCCATATCCAATTCCTTCCCATATATAACCAGAATTTCAAACCCTAATTCTATTCCAATCAAGGTTGAATTAAGCAAGAAGAATATAACAATGGCGATAATTCTCTGTCCCTTAATCAGCTTCATTGCTTTAGTCATAGCCTTAAACCCGTATAAGGTTTCCAGAACAGAGACAACGCAAGCCAGTTGCCAAACAATCGTCATGTAAACAAACCCAGATGCATATAGAATTAGAATGACAATGATTACGACCGCTCCGACGAGTTCACCGGCGACGGACACTGCCCAGATAACGCTAACGATGATGGCGACGACGTTGTAAATGAAGAAAGCGAGGAACATACATAAGAAGGTTACCATTAACCGCTTCCAGACTCTGGGTACGACGGAGATGACTTTTTTGAAGGTGATTTCATTACCGGTGTAGATACTGGCGATGGTGTAGACGACGGCGGCGGTGGAGAGGAGGGAGAAGATTAGGAGGAAGGTGAAATAGGCGAATTTGAAGAGAAAGTAGTGAGCCCATTCGGCGGATATGGATTTGGTGAGGTGGGTGTAGGATGGGGATCCGGGTATGGAGAAGTCCAGTTGGAGTTCGTCGGAGGTGATGTTGGAGAAGAAGCGGTGGGAGATTTCCATTTCGGCTAGGAAGATGGAGGCCAGTGGGAGGATTAGGGAAAGTGTGATTTGGGTAAAGATTTTCCGCCATGTGAAGATGATTCTGAAGGATTCTTTGAAGATGCCGAAGAAGCCTATGAATTGCAGTTGTTCTTGTTCACGATCCATGGTTGTTTTGGCTGGGAGAGTATGGAAGGGGTATGAGTGAGGAAGACGGAATCTAAGAATATATTCATTGATGATATGGTTTAGTTTTTTGGGTGGATTTTTATCTGCCAAAATTAACTTTAACTTTCCTTGAAATCACCTTTTTCCCATTGCCTAATTAATAAAAATAAATATATTTATTTATTATAGTTTTAATAAAAATATACTCCATACATCCCAGCTCAATCGAGGTCAATTTTTAGGTACGATAATTAAAGAAAAAGTAATATATACTCCCTCCGTCCCACTTCACTTGGCACTAATTTCCATTTTGGGACGTCCCACTTCACTTGGCACTGCCCAAAATGGAAAAGAATATTCACTATTCCCTCCACTCATTCTCTCTCCTACTTCACTTTTACACTCACAACATTCTCTTTCCTAACTATTCCTCCCACTCATTCTCTCTCCTATTTAATTCTTCATACTCACAACATTTTCTTACACTTTTTTTCACTCTTATTTTTCCTTAATTACCGTGCCACTTCACTTGGTGCCAAGTGAAGTGGGACGGAGGGAGTAAGTTTTAAAAAAGTTTCATAATGTCTCAAAAATTTCTTTCCATATTGTATTATCATATTACATTATTTTATAATAATAATGTATACAAGATAATGTATAATACTGTATAATCATATAATATAGCATTGATGATGACCAGTGCCGGCAATCGGCGGACGTTGACCAAACTACGACGAGTTTCTGGTGATCGACATAACTCTTAAATACAAAATGATCCTTTTTATCACAAAATAAATGATCTTTTGAATTTTTAAAAAAAACTTTGTTCCTAAATGACTTTTTACTAATTTTTTATATTCTATTATATTATAAAATTAAAAGTTTGAAAGTGAATAATAAGAATGGTTATGTATTTTTCAACATAACTCTAATTTGGGGCAAGATCTCCCAACTCCTTCCATCTACAAATTTTAATTTTGATTTTAATTATTTTTATATTGCACTACTAAATACTTGCACCCATAAATTATACTCCCCTCATTATGAAAATTTTATTTTATTTTAATTTTTATGATAAAATTAATCAAAATTTGTCTATAATTTTATAAAAATGTAAAGACCTTTATTCAATTTAAAAATTGTTATTAATAGTATTATTAATGATAAAACAATAACATTTTTAAGTGTTGAATATAAATATTATGAATTTTCATAAACTTTTGATCATATCAAATAAATTGAAAGTCAATTTGAATATTGCATAATTTTTGCATCTTTGATTGAGTTAACTTTAAAATGGTGTCTATATCTCTCCATCGCAACAATAACAAATTATTACATCCAAAATAAAATAATTTGTTGTCGGTTAACATGAATCTTCACATCTTACTAGTAGGTAACCCGTGCTCTGCACGGGAAGCTAATTTGCTACTATCATGATTTATTTTTTATAATATAAGTATATTATAAATGAATCAAAACATTAACATTTATAAAATTAGAAATATTGTGTTCAATTTTAATAACTTTGTTGCACATAAGTTTAATATGAATTGCATTGTGACTAACAATGTAGCAATTTTTGCTATTTTATTTTTGATGTTCATATTTTATGTCATTTATTTTTTATGTCATAATTTATGTCAGTATGCAACATTTTTTATGGACGTTAACAAAGTGAATGAAAAAACTAACGACCTATTTCTTTTCAAATTACAACATTTTAAATACAATGTAGGGGGTTCCAACCCTTAACCTTCCCGAGAAAAGTACGTCTTTAAGCTAAATGCTCATTGGCATTATTAACGACCTACTTTGATAAATATATAGTAACTATTATGATTAACTAATATTATTAATATTAATAGTTAACATATACTGTAACTATAATACTATTACTTAATCTATATAGTAAATTAATACAATTAATAGTAATAGTTAACTTATAAAGTAGCTATTATAGTTAACTAATACTATTAATAGTAATAGTTAACATATATAGTAACTATTATAGTTAACTAATACTATTAATAGTAATAGTTAACTTATATAGTAAATATTATAGTTAACTAATACAATTAATAGTAATAGTTAACACATATATTAACTATTATAGTTAATTAATACAATTAATAGTAATAGTTAACTTATAAAATAACTATTATAGTTAACTAATACTATTAATAGTAATAGTTAATTTATATAATAATTATTATTATTAACTAATAGTATTAGCTAATAAGGAGAATATCAAAACTCATATAGATTTTGGGATAGTGATGACGTGGCTTCTCCAAAATCAAGAATTTGCCTAAACTTGTCCACGTGGCGAAACCATAACCCTCCTCACCAACTTTAATATATATATATATATATATATATATATATATAGATTTCGAAATAATATCATCTCGAAATAAAAGACTGTAAAAAAATGAGTTAAAAAAAGAAATAGGTAGAAATAATTTGGTTAAAAAAATCTTGGAAATAGTTTGGTAAAAAAGAGCTAGTCTCCCGTGAGAACACCATGACCCGTCTCATCCATGAGACGGGTCGAATCCAGCCCCATGACCCATGATCCATGCGCCTAGTCAAACCCAAAAGGAGCAGCACGTCATTTTGGGCCAACAAAATTACTATGACCCATAACTTGCCTTCATCTTTTGAGCCAACTTCAGTCTTAATGAAGACCCATAATTTTTTTTTTTTTTTTAGTTTTTATATTATTTTTTCGGCTGTTCAGTGGTTTAGAAAAAGTAATAGTTAACATCTCTTAATGTAATGACTGTTGTGTTGGGTTAGAATATTTTTTTTTTAATTTTTTTTTTTTTGCTTTTTGCTTTTTTTTTTAGTTTTTATATTATTTTTCGGCTTTTCAGTGGTTTAGAAAAAGTAATAGTTACCATCTCTTAATGTAATGACTGTATACATATAAAGTAACATTGTTCATAAGTAAACGTAATACCTGTTTTGCAATATCAACTATTACTTAACCAAATGAGAAGTATTACTCAAAATGAAAACAGTTCCTAAACTATTATTAGTTAAAAAAAAATAACAATATTACTTCACAAGTGTAGTACTATTACTTATAGCAATACCAACTATTACTTAAACAAATGAGAAGTATTACTCAAAATGAAAACAATTCCTAAAACTATTATTAGTTAAAAAAAATAACAATATTACTTCACAAGTGTAGTACTATTACTTATAGCAATACCAACTATTACTTAAACAAATGAGAAGTATTACTCAAAATGAAAACAGTTCCTAAAACTATTATTAGTTAAAAAAAAAAATAACACTATTACTTCACAAGTGTAGTACTATTACTTATAGCAATACCAACTATTACTTAAACAAATGAGAAGTATTACTTTTGCCAAACGAAGAAAATATTGGGAAAATATACTATTACTTTTCTGTATATATGTATTACTTTAATATATACAAACTATTACTTTATATGCATACAATTATTACATTATGTTATAGTAACTATTACTTTTCACAAATCAAAAAAAAAAAAAAAACAAAATATAATTTTTTTTTTCTTATGAGAGGCTCTCACACACAACACAGTGCACACAGCTCATTCTCACACAACCCATTTCTCTCTCTACCCTAGCCCTTCTCTCTCTAAACGCCCATGGCCGCTCGTCTTCCCCAATCCTCGCCCAGTTCTCCGGTCAAAACCTTCACTCTCCCTCTAAATTCAACCGGCGATCCTCTCCCCTTCAACCGGCGATCCTCTAAATTCAACCGGTGATCCTCTCCCTCTAAATTCAACCCGCGATCGTGAGTTGGATCTGTTTCGTTGAGGGATGATACCACCGGTGGAGTTGATCGGAGTTGGTTGGTGAGGTTGCAACGACGAATGGAGAGGGAATTGGTGTTTGGGTCGCCGGTGATTGGAATTGGAGAAACTGGGTTTGTGGTTCGTGGTTACAGAGGGGGTTGGTCGTCGATCGGTTGAGATGGAAATTGAGAGGGATTACGTCGGGTATCCCTGAAACGGGTCCAGGCTTCAGGTCATTCCGACCCGTCTCATTCATGAGACAAATATTCCTGTTCTCACGTAAGTTTTTGTCGGTAAAAAATACCCTTGAAAATTACTCTCTCTCTCTCTCTCTCTAAAGAAAACATAAAAATTTGAAATAGTTAAGTCAAAAGGGGGTTTATGTGATCCACATGCTAGTCTTGAAAATGACATCATGAATTTTGGACGTTTCCATGCACTTCCCAATTCCATTTTTAGCCAAACAATACCGGTTGGCGGGGTCGGGGTGTGGGTTGTTCCGGATTTTGTTTGGATTGAAAATATGTCATTTCAACATAATTCATCTTGAGTTGGTGAACCTTGCTGGTAATCAAATAAATGAAATTTGAAATTGAAATTGTCATAAAATGTTATCAAAATATTAAAATAATTAAACAAACACAAATAAAGATTTATACAATAAAAACGCAAAAAATATAAGTAAATTTACACAAATTGCTAAAAACAAGGACTGATAAATAAGAATCCCACAAATAAATATTCATATTAATAAGAATGAAGAGAGAGAGAGCGAGAGAGATATGTGCGTGAATCTGAGAAAGTAACCACGGTAACGATTTAATGGTGGTGGTGGAGTGCACTGACGACGACGAGAGCGACGGCGTATTATTAGGATTTCTTCGTTTCTGTTCTCTACTTCTCTCGAGTCTCTCTCACTTCACGATTTACTGTTCAGTTCACAATATCGATATATCCCTATAATTTTCACTTAAAAATGACCTGGTTTTGTGGCAAAAAAAAATAATATATATATATATAGTGGGTTGGCCCGCCAGACCCGAACACGAACACGTTTTGGCCCGCACCTTTGTTGGCCAGCCCAAATCGATCCACTTTTATTTGGGTTAGTAGTTTTAAAATCAAACTCACTCCTATTATATGGTGGGGCGGGCTGTTCCGACGTGCTCAACCTAATTGACAGCTCTATCCAAACAAAGAGATATGGGCCCACCTGAATTTCATTTTCATTTGTCGATAAATTAATTAAGATACACAGACAAAAAGCACCTAAAAAATAAATGAAATTAGATGAATAGTACTTCCTAATCTTGGCAGATTAATGAAGAGTTTTTTTTTTTTTTTTTTTTTTTTTTTTGTGTGTCGAACGTTACAAAATAAGTCTCCTTTCTAAAATAGCAAAAAATAAATAATAACTTTGAATATCTTTTCCTTATATTGTTTGTATAATTACGAGAAAACATTTACTCCCTCCGTCCCCTTACAAGTCACAAAGTTTGACTTTTTTTTGAAGTTTGACCATACAATAACAAGAAATTAGAACATTTTGATGAAATTTTAAAAGTTGTTCTTGATTTATTACTAACAACACTAACAATTAAAAGTTTTAAAATTTAATTATAATATATCAATTTCTTACCCTAATTTTTATTCACTTAAATGATAAATAGTATTTTGGACCAGGAGAGGACCCATGGATAAAATGGAGGGGGTTCACAAATTATATTATTCAAAAACTTCAAAAAAAATACTTATTTTTTACATTAATACCTACATCGATTCTTCCTTTTTTGTCAGGGATAGACTGAGTTGGTAAGTAGGGGGTGCACTTAATAATTTTTTTTAAAATGTCAACATTGATTTAGGGGGGTTCACAACCCACCCTTTGGGTGGTCTTGTGTCCGCCTTGTTTTGGACTATTATTTTTTCAATTCTCTTGAAATTGTTACCTATTTTTTATTGTTTTCTTAATAACCATTCAAAAATCAAAGTCGAATTTTTATTATTATGGGACAGAGAAAATATTAATTAAGACAAAATCTGCACTTGAAAATCGAAAGTTAAAAGAGATTAGAGTATTTTAATTTAGGACGGTGGTAGTAATAATATACTCCTTTCCTTTTCAATTAGACTTTGCCAAAAACTTATAAAAAATGCGTTTTTTTTAACCTTAACAAAAAACGTGTTTTTCACCCGTCGCGCTCGGACTCTCTCTCTACTCTCTCTCTAAACGCAAACAGAGTTCCTCACCATTGCCGGCTCCCTCAATCGTCTTCTTCATTGTTTTCTCTAATCTGGACACCAAAATCAGATCAAATCTGAACATAAAAATCCAATTAATCTCACTTAATTTAGGATTTTTGATTTGGGGATAGTAGTGTATGAAATTGTAATTGGTTCGTTAATTACTTCCTACTTAATTGTTGCTGAAGAATTGTTCTCTGTATTGATACCAAGAATGGTTCATTAATTACTTCCTACTTAAGATTTGTAAGATTTTTGGGTCGTTAATTACTTCCTACTTGTGTTCTTGGATATTCCCCTCTATTCAAAATGTGATTCTCCTTTTAATGGATGAATTATTTACCCTGTTCCTAATCTGTTTAAATTTGTTTCGTGAACCAGTCCATGTGTTTTGAAGTGCCAGTCCATGTGTTTTCAAATGCCAGTCCATGTGTTTTTGAATGCCAGTTAGTTCCAATTTTAATTCCAATTTCAGATGCCAGTCCATGTGTTTTGAAGTGGAGTGGGTCTGCTGAGAAACGCGTTTCTCCATTGCGTATGGAGAAACGGGGCTCATTTGGTCGCGCGACTAACTAAGCCACACAACTGGATATACTTTTCAAAGCTTCTGGATATCCAGAAGCTTGAATATGGATATCCAGAAGCTTTGGAAAGGATATCCAGAAATCAAATATTTTTTCTGGATATCCTTTCTGAAGCTCGGATATCCGAAGCTTGAATATGGATATCCAGAAGCTTTGGAAAGGATATCCAGAAAAAAAATTTGGTTTCTGGATATCCTTTCCAAAGCTTCTGGATATCCATATTCAAGCTTCTGGATATCCAGAAGCTTTGAAAATGATATCCAGTTGTTGTGGCTAAGTATGTCGCGCGACATACTAAGCCCCGTTTCTCCATACGCGACGGAGAAACGCGTTTCTCTCCAGATTTTGTGTTTGAAGTGCCAGTCCATGTGTTTTCAAATGCCAGTCCATGTGTTTTTGAATGCCAGTGCTTGTGTTTTTGAGAGCCAACAAAAATAATTACCAGTGTTTTTGAGTGCCAGTGTATGTGTTTTTGAGTGCCAGTGTTTGTGTTTTCAAATGCCAGTCCATGTGTTTTTGAATGCCAGTGTAAAAAAGTGCTAGTCATGTATATTAAGTGAATTTATAAACTAACACTGGCACTTGGTTACACTAACACTGGCACTTTGTTACACTAACACTGGCACTTTGTTAAACTAACACTGGCACTTGTTTTACACTAACACCAGCACTTTGATACACTAACACTGGCACTTTATTACACTAACACTGACACTTTTTACACTCGGCACCGGCACTTTGTTACACATGCACCGGCACTAAGTTTCTCGGACAAAGAGAGCTTTTAACTTCAAGAAATTAAACCCTTTATCCACACCATCAAGGACATTCTGTTTATCCAACGAAAAACGAAGAGCTATGGAATCAAATCACACGAGATATCTCCAATTAATTATGTACCAATCAATAAAGTACCAATCAATTATGCAACGGCGTAATTGACAATGGACATTAATGGCGGAACTAGGGCATGAATTGTAGGTTACAAAATACTAAACCGAGTGAACGCCGAGAACGATCGGAGCTTGGGATGGCCAGAGAAGATGATCGGAGCTTGGGATGACACGAATTTGTAATATTAACACCGGCATTTATCATGGTTACCAGTAATTACAAAAATGCCACCGTTTGTTTTGAAAACACGTTTTTCCTTATCTTAAGAAAAAACTAGTTTTTTATAAGACCAACTCTTAGACTTTTAAATTCTTAATAAGAATCAAGAATTTGTCTAGTACCATACATTTTTTTTATTAGTTCAAATACAATTTCTAAGATTTGCATATAATAATTTAATCACGCAAAGGGGTTGGACTAGGAAATAGAATGTGTTTAAATAACAACCCCTTAGAGTTTGTTCGGTAAAATTGAAAATTAAGCTCTGAAAATATAGAGCTAAAAGCATTAAATTGTTGAATTTTAAAACTTAGTTTATTTAATAATTACAAATCACTTACATCTGAATTTAATCAAAATTTTATCTCATCATTCAAAAAATTATATGAAGAATCTTAATGATTTTATAATAAAATTAAGTCATCATCGACATATACGGCACTATTACTTAACTAGATTATGTTTTTATAATATTTAAATATTTTTTTATTGGTACTTCCTTTGTCCCAAATAAAATTTATCTTGACTATTTTGGTAGACTTGAATGAACTTTGATAAAAATTAAGAAAAAATAACTCTATTTTTATTATCAATAGTTTAATATTTAGAAAATTACTCCCTCCGTCTCGTTCGAAAAGGCATTTTTGTGTCTTTACACGAAAATTAAGAAAAGTGACGTAGAAAAGAGAAAAAGTATACTCCTTCCGTCCACTTACATACTTCACACTTTCTATTTTGGGCGTCCAAATACATACTTCACACTTTGTTATTTTTCTTAAAATGAAAAGTTTTTATTATTAAAATATTAACCCTACCCCACTCATTCTCTCTCCTACATTATTTTAATACTCACAACACCATTATAATTTACTATTTCCTCCACTCATTCTCTCTCCTATTTTACTTTTACACTCACAACATTTATATCATTATTTTTTTCCTTAATCCACACGTAAACAGTAACTGTGAACTATGTAAGTGGACGGAGGGAGTATAGTGGAATAAATGTTGTGAGTGAAAGGTGATGTAAAAAAGAGAAAATGGATTAGTGAATAGTTAGTGGATATTTATTGTGAGAGTATAATAAGTGGGTCCCACAAATAAAGAAGTAATAAAAAACTTTACATTTTTTGATTGTGCCCTTTCAAATGGGATGCCCAAAAAGGAAATTTGTGCCCTTTCGAACGGGACGATGGGAGTATATTTTAGTACTTGGTCAAATATAACTGTATGAGAAGGTAAAATCTATAGTATAAATCCAACCTGTGTTTTGTATAGTACTGTGAACAGTTGCTTGGGCGGAAATGACCATTTTGCCCTCACTTTTCACTCCCTTTCCCATTTTGCCCTAAAAAAAAAATCTATTACAGATTCCAAAATAATCTTAACCTCCTCTGTTTCCCTCCTAAAATTTGAATTTCTGTAAATAAATCCACACCCTCTTCTCTCATTTATATACCCCACTTTACTTTCCAAAACTTTACACAGTCCAAAACTTTACGGTTCAAATTTCAAATTCAATTAACTACAAAAAACATTCAAACTTCAAAATTCAAAAGGTAATTTACTTATTTATCAAATTCAATGTAAATGTTCATACACATTTATTGCTTACTCCTTCATAGCAAGCTCACTATTTAATTTCTCTGTTTCATATTTCCTTCCCACCCCCACATCTTCAAATTTCTATCAACAACAACAAGAAGATCAATGTTTTGATCTTCTGTTGATAGAAAACATTCTGTTTACATAATGTTTGGCAAATCATATTTTCCCAAAACTACAAACTAGAACAGAAAACAAAATTCCTTACAAATTGAAAAAGCATGGAAAAATCAAAAATCAAACATGAAATTTGTTGTTGACAACATAACTCTTGCTCCTAGGATACACAAAGAACGATTAACCAACCTTGAATCCATGAATGAATGAGAAAATAGAAATGGATCTTATGGGCGGATTTGAGGGGCGGGTGCGGCCGGATTGAGGGCGGATTGAGGGTGGATTGATGTCACAGTTCGCGTGACTCAGTCTTCGTCTCCAAAAATCCCAAATTGATTGCTCCGGAGGGAATTTTTGATGGGTAGTTGCCTTCCTCCATTGATTAGAGCCGACGATTGTGGGAGGGGTGGGGTAGCCACGTTGTAACGCCGATCGAATGGGAGCCGATTGGACGGAATAGACGGACGACGTTGTAACGGGGAGGGAAGGGAAGGGGAGGAGGTGGCCTGATTGTGGGAGGGGAGGGGTAGCCACGGTGGTGAGGCTGGACGGGATGAGGGGAAGGGGAGGCGGTGGGTTCTTTGATTTTGTGTTTGTGTGAGTGAGAGAGAGAGAGATAGAGATAGAGAGAGAGTCAGAGAGAGAGTATTGTATTTAATGTCTTAGTTATTTCCAAACTGGTCCGTTAGATAACTTGGCCCAATAATTTTTTTTATCTTTCTGATACTATATACTCCCTCCGTCCCGCTAATATCCGCACACTTTTTTTTTGGGCGTCCCGCTAATATCCGTACACTCCCAAAAAGGAAACTTTATATTAATAAAATATTCACCCAACCCCACTCATTCTCTCTCCTACATTATTTTAATACTCATAATACCATTACTCCCTCCGTTCCGCTAAGGTTGCAACAATTGGGTTGAAACACGTAAATTAAGAAAGGGAAATAATGAGTGGTTGGGAGGAAGAGAGAGAATGAGTGGAGAATAATGAGTGGTTGTGAGGAAGAGAGAGAATGAGTGGAGAATTATAAAAATAATAAAAAGTTTCCTTTTTTGGTAATGTTGCAACTTAAGTGAAATGTCGAAAATGGCAAAATGTTGCAACTTAAGCGGAACAGAGGGAGTATAATTTATTACACCCTCCACTCATTCTCTCTCCTACTTTACTTTTACACTCACAACATTTTATTAAAATATCATATTCCTTAATTCCCGTACAAATAGTGTTAGTGCGGATATTAGCGGGACGAAGGTAGTAGATGTCTCAATTGCTGCTGATAAAAAAATTTGTATAATTAGATAAATTAAAGATTTATTTTTTATTTGATTGTCTTAACATAATCTTTTTAATGTCTTAGTTAATCCAATTAAATTGTTTATTTTTTTTTTGTTTTGGGAGATAAATTAAAGATTTATTTTTGTGACCTTTTATTTCAAAGTAAATATTAATTTTAGATTAGATAGTTTTTTATTTGAATGTAAAATTAGATAGATTTTTAATTATTATTATGTCTTATCTTTTTGTAAACAAGGACATAATGTTTATGTTCATACATCACCGTAATTTGTAACTATAATGTTTATGTAAATTAAAAAAAGACCCGTGTCCTCGGACACGGGCATATGTACTAGTATTTCAATAAAAGAAAGTAGAAATTAATTAATAAATAAAATAGGTTGATAGGTGAATTCGAACTCATTGTTTTTTTTTTTTTCTATTTTTTTCCTCTTACATTCTCAACACACCATTTTTCAACTTAAATTTGAACTCATTCATTTAATAATACACCTCTTTTCAACTTAAAATTGAAAATAGATAAATGGATAAAAGAATGTGAATCATTGTATAGTGATATCAGGCGTAAAAATTAGGTAAGAAGTATAGAGAGTTTAAAGGGTGAGGCATGAGTTGTACTAGGCCATTATTATTTATTTATTTTATTTTATTTTTTTAACCCAAGTTTCCAACTTCGCCGAACTAATCTGGACCATATACCGGAGATAGCCTATTAATTGGTGATAAGAGAATTAGGGCTTGTTTGATTGGTAACCCAATTTTATGGACTTCCAAGTTAAATCAAGATCATGTTATGAGTAGGCCCGACAATTTTGCGGGTTGGGTTAGGTTGGATCAGTTGTGGAGGGTTGACGGGTTGACCCGCTACAACCCATTTAAGTTAAAGATTCAAATGTGTCAGGTTGAAACGAGTCGGATTGACAGGGTAATACGGATAGACCCGTTTATTTTTTCTAACCAGATTGAAAGTTTCGTGTAGCTAGGAAACTTGGATCACGCAATAGGCAAAGGATGTGAGTACAGATGTGTCTCACAACTGTCCACACATCCACAGATAATGCAGCGGAATAAAGTAAATAAAAGCAATAAAATGCAATAACTCAAGAGTTATATACGCTTACTGATCTGTGTGATCAGCAAACTAGGCTTACGCCCAAAAACCTTTTCACTATAAAAACTTATGTTTCTTACAAAAACAAATAAGTGAAAAACTAAAATATGAAAATACTAAACAAGTTCTAATCACCTTCTATGATATGAACAACTCCCCTTTCCCAAGTAGGACTTATTCAATCAGAAGTAAAACAAGAGAACTTTATGAAAACCTAGATGTGAGTTACGGATGTAAGCTCACAACCTAAAACAACAATGTCGAATGACTATGAAGAATGTGATTTTCTCTCGTAAATTGTGTAACTTCTCTTTGTCTTTGAATGCCTTGTATTTATAGAGCACCTTGGAGAAGATCTTCATGCAATCGACTTCTTCCTTTGTGAGATTCCTTTCTATATGAAAACATATAACACACTCACAAGGAAATCAAATATTAGTAGGTTAGTCCTAATATAAAACTATGTACATAAATAAAAGATATTTACATAATTACAATCTCTTAATAAAATTAAGATACTTATAAATCTCCATGAAAGTCCCAAAATCTTCTTACCATATAGAAGTCTTTTGAAATAAGGAAACATAATAATGTTCCCACAAAACTCACGTTTTCAATCTCCCCCTATTTTGGACTTTACGGTCAAAACCAAAGATTTATAACAAACATAATATTATGACCACGAGAATATTGAAAAACATAACTCCCCCTGAATGGATGTGTGTCCGGATGTGTATACACATCCACACATAAAAAGCGCAAAACGAATTAGAACGAGAATACTAGCAGTTCATTAAGCAAAACCAAAAAACCATTCGAAACATCCTAATTAAAGCTATTACAGACCATTGTTTTAAAAACTAAAAACTAAAGCGAGAAAATTAAAATTGTCTTTAGCAACCATCACGACAAAATACCAAAAAAACTTTTCTCCCCTAAATCAAAGATCAAAATGTCTCCACCTAAAGCCGGCCAGAGCTTTAGCTTTAGCGGCATTCACGGCGGCATCCCGGACTTCACTTCCGGCGGCATCAACATTTGAACTAGAATCTCCCCCTTTTTGACAAGAAAGTTTAGCATACCATCTAAGGAGATTATCTCTAAGAGCTTTCAAATTATTGGCATGAGCTAAAGAGGCTTGGGCTTGAGCTTCGGCTACAATTTCGGCATCCTAAATCTTTCATCGAGCGGCAAAAATCTCTTCGGATGTGACACCGGATGTGTCCACATCTTCCATACCAAGCTCGGGAACGGTGCCAGGGAGATCAACATGCCTCTGCTTGGGGTCTAATAGAGTTTTGGATTCCTTGAACTGGGCAAAGTTTTCCACCCTTTCTTCTCCTCTTTCAGCCTTTACCCCATTTGCTATGAGAATTTGGGAGATCAATGAAGGGTAAGGTAAGGACCATTTTTCGAGGGAGACTCTCCATAATCACAAATTTTTCTAAAAATGAAATCCCCAAAATTAATACGCTTCTTAAGTCCCAATCTATACGAAGCAAGGCTTGCATTCTAGTAACGAGGTTTTGTTATTTGAGGGACACAAATTTGCGGCAAGGATGGAGTGGAGAAAACAATAAAGGGAGGATAATGAACCACTACCTAAATCCTTAGGCTTTACGGGCCGGGAAGTGACCTTTCCATGTGTGAGAGCGAAGCAGTTCATCCTCCTCAATAGAAACTATATCATCAAGATTATCACTCAATCCAAGAAAATCATTGATAAGCTGAAGGTGTAAAGTGAACAAATATTCCTCTAACATAAACACCGAGTGGAATGAGAGTAAGTTCTATCAAAATTCTTAGGCGATTGGCATAAAACTCATAAACCAATTTTGGATAGAAGGGAAGGGGATGGTCCACGAGTCAAGAATAATCCTCTTTCCTCAAAAAACTTATCCATTCCAAGTTTAACAAAGGTGTCCCTATCCCTTTTCATCTCAACAACAAAGGCTTTAGAGGAAATTAACTCAAACCTATCGAAGCCTTTTTGGACGAAACTTTTTGGAAAAGGGTTTGGGGTTAGAGATGAGAGAGAGAGACGATGACATACCCAATTCGGCCTTCTTTCGAGTAGATGTGCGTGCTGGATGTGGGCACATCCTTAGACACATCCTTCACGGGGAATGGCACTTTGATGGGTTCAACCTCATTATCATCGGCATCGAGAGGAATCTAGCACTTGGTCCTCTTTTTCTTGATCTAGCTCTTCTCTCCCAAGCTTGTAGTTTTCATCAGAAGCGGTATCATCATCATCGAGCTAGAGTCGATTCTTCTTCTATTGGCTCCAAATCGGTCTCGGCCACCTTTTTCTTTCCCTTTACATCTTTTAAAATCTTAGCCGGGGTTCATCATCCTTTGAATGAAATAAGGTCCTCAGCGGGACTAGAGACCGAGGAACGAGAGGGCTCGGCTACGGGACTAGAAACATTATCCCTAGGGGGTGAAGCGTGTGGGGATAATGGGATCGGAAGATATTATGGGAGAAGCGGGAGCAATAGGATCAACGAGTGCTTGCGTGGGGAGCAGTCTCAATAGAGATCGAAAGGATCGGCGTAGGGGAGCAACGGTAGGCAAAACCGTCTGACGGGAGGCACGACCTCGGAGGATTAATCACGGGGACGGCATCAATAACGAGAGGGAGGAGTAATTTTTGATTTAGCCCTAGTCCTAATAAGAGGGACTATTACCTCATCATCTTCTTCTATTTCTTCAAGAACAATGGCCGTTGTAGGTTTCCCGCCGGGTTTAGTAGGTTCTTGGCTTTGTCGGCCTCGACGGCTTGCGAGTCCTACCGGATCGTCGAAGAGTACGAGGAGGCACCGGCGATGTAACGAAGTTGGGGGTTTTGCTTGAGACAACTTTCTCTTCTTTGTTGAAGAAGGATCAATAGCAATGGCGACATCCGATGGTGGGATCACTTGGGAGAGGATGGAGCCTTAGGGTTTACCTCGGTTGAAACATTCACGGCTTCGATGAAGGGGATTTGGGAGAAGAGGCTTCCATTGTTGGTTCGGACGAGGGTGATGGAGAAGAGAAATCGGCAAGAAATTTAGAGATTACGGGATTTAGGAGAATGGAGTCCTCTCTTCTTGCTATTGAAATCGGCACAATGTCAAGAACATCTTCTTCTCTTATATTCGAATGCTCGGCCATTTAACGAGAGATTTGAGGTTGGTTGAACGGTGCACGGGAAATTAATGCAAGGGTGGGTGAATTTGTGTGCAAACGGGAAGGAATAACAAAGGGTTTTAACAAGGATTATGAGGGAGAAGACGGATGTGAGGTAAAATAAATACTCACGGCTCCCCCTTTCCAAATAGAATTAGGAATCCTTTTCCAAACAGGTAATCACACCTCAAAAACCTTAAGAGTCCTCCAACGGCTAGAAAACCTTTGAGGTTACTACACACAAGCACCTTCCAAGAAAAATAAGGGATTAAAATAAATCAAGATTTTGTAAGATTTTTATGAAAACACAAATTGCTTCGGCATATCTTTATTTTAAAATAGAATTCCAAAAGAATTTTTCAACCTTTTCAAACAAGGATTGATACACACCTTTTCTTTTCATGAAAGATATTGGAGATTAAAAACCTATATAATCAAAGAGTAAATTAAGAGAGAAAATTAATTAACTAGCATATTTACAAAGCTCCTATATGTCCTAAAATGCAATATGCCTAGCATGATGCAAACACACAAGTGAAGGAAATATTCTCAGCTTATGGATGTGGCATAGGATGTGAGTCACATATTGGGACACATTTAGATCACAAAAAGTCAATGAGCAGTAATCCAATCTGCACAGCCTCTAGGATGCATCCACCAATTTTTGTTGTGGATTTTTGCAATGTGAGTAGCTTTCACTTTACTTGATCCCAAAGATAGCCCTTTTTCCCAATGATCTTATCAAGTTTGACTTCAAGATTTCTTATGAAAATCACTTGATCACAATGGTATGGCTTCATACTAAGGGTGAAGCATTTGTTTCTCACATATATATATATATTTTTTTCTTTTAGCACCCCTTTGTGAGATACCTAGGAAGGTTATACCAAGTAATCAAAAGATTACATGGACAGGAAATACTCACAATTAAGTGATCAAAAATAATGTCAAAGATGAAGACTCACAAGTGACCACCTTTGAGAAATTTCGTGCTAATGCATGATATTTTTGGCTTTTTCTTTTTATGATTTTTTTTTTTTTTTTTTTTTTTTTTTTTTTTTTTTTCGAGTTAAACTAATCTACGAGATGTGTTAGAGGATGTGAGACACATCTGGTCTCACAACCTTAGATATCACACAAGCCAAGAGACTTCCTCGAGGAGGAAAATCTCTCCAAATCTAATGCCTTTGTAAATATATCGGCCAATTGATTTTCGGTCCCAACAAATTCCGGACACACGAGTTTTTTGCTCTACAAGATCTCTAATGAAATGATGTCTAATATCAATGTGCTTTGTTCTAGAATGTTGAACGGGATTTTTAGATATGTCCAGAGGCACTTTTGTTATCACAAAAAGCGATCAAAACTTTGCTATTTAATCCATAATCTTTTAGCATTTGATTCATCCAAAGTAATTGTGTGCGGCAACTCCCAAGGGCAACATATTCGGCCTCGGCGGTGGACAAGGACACACAATTTTGTTTCCTACTATACCAAGACACAAGGTTATTACCTAGGTAGAAACATCCACCGGTGGTACTTTTTCTATCATCACTATTTCCGGCCAATCGAGAATCGGTGTACCCAACCAAATTTGTGTTTGTTTCTTTAGAGTAATGTAGACCTAGGTTCACGAGTCCACTCACATACCTAATGATTCTTTTCAAGGCTTTAAGATGGGACACTTTAGGGTTGGCTTGGTATCTAGCACATAGACACACACTGAACATAATGTCGGGTCTACTTGCGGTGAGGTAAAGCGAGGCTTCCTATCATGCTTCTATAGAGGGTTTGATCAACACTCTCACCATCGAATCATGGCTTAACTTTTGGGAAGATCCCATTGGGGTTCTTTGATGTGAAGAGTGTTCAAGCTCAAACTTTTTCACAAGATTCTTGGCATACTTAGGCGAGAAATGAACATGCCATCTTTGAATTGCTTAATTTGTAAGCCTAAGAAAAAGTTCAACTCTCCTACCATGCTCATCTCAAATGTGGAAGTCATGCTATCCACAAAGTTAGCTAACATAGGGTCAGAGTTTGACCCAAACACAATATCATCTACATAGATTTGTGCCACAAGAATCTCCTTTTTGTTTCTTCTCACAAACAAGGTTTTGTCAACCTCACCTCTCTTGAATCCTAGTTGAAGCAAATGGTCAGTCAACCTACCATACCAAGCTCTAGGGGCTTGCTTTAGCCCATCTGAGCTTTCTTCGGTTTATACACATGATTAGGATATTTGGAGTCCACAAAGCCTTTAGGTTGTTCAACATAGGCTTCTTCATTTAATATCCCATTTAAAAAGGCACTCTTGACATCCATTTGATGAAGAGTAATCTTGAGGTAACAAGCAATAGCTAACAAAAGCCTAATGGACTCAATTCTTGCAACAGGAGCAAATGTCTCCTCAAAGTCAATTCCCTCAATTTGAGTATAACCTTGAGCAACTAACCTAGCTTTATTTCTAGTTATCACACCTTGCTCATCGTTTTGTTCTTAAAAATCCATTTGGTTCCTATTACATTACCATGTGAGGGTCTAGGAACAAGAGTCCATACCTCATTCTTTTCAAATTGAATTAATTCATCTTGCGTAGCCATAATCCGATCGGCATCTTTCAATGCTTCGGTAACATTCTTAGGTTCAATTTTAGAAACAAAACAACGAAGCTTACACAGGAGTATCTTTGAGGAGCAACTCCATAAACCGGCCATCTTTCTATAATCAACTTTGTCCTTTTGTCTAGTTCTCACTTGAGCATGCACATCTCCCACAACTTGTGAAGTGGGGTGGTTTTCTGGATTTTTGAAGGGATATCCTTTGACCTATCCACACACCCATTCACATTACCTTACGGAGCATCATCACGATCGAGAATCGGAGGAAGCTGTCCTCGATTACGGGAGTTTGAGTGGATGTGGGTGCGGATGTGGGTTCGAGATGTGGAGCGGATGTGTCCACATCCTTGGTTACATCCTTGTCGGGTTCATCATTTTTATCGGCCTTTGGAAGTTTCTTTTGCTTTTTCGGCACTTGTTTCTTCATCCTTCCGAGTCCGGCAAGCAACTTTGAAACATCATCCTCAGCGATCTTGAGGTTAAGATCAAGTGAGTCATCAAATTTAACATTAGCGAGATTCCATAATGGTCTTAGTTTTGAGATTGAAAACTACTGTAAGCTCTCTTGTTTGTGGAATAGCCCATGAAAATTGCTTTGTCACTTTTTGAATCAAACTTGGACAAGTATTCTCTATCATTGAGAATATAACAAACACAACCAAACACATGAAAATATTTTACGAGTTGGTTTCTTTCCAAGGAGAATTTGATATGGGGTGACGGTGCTACCAATCCTTAGGAACACCCTATTGCCAATGTGGCAAGCGGTGTTTAAAGCTTACGCCCCGAAAACTTTTTGGACAAGTTCTTTGAACTTAGCATGACTCTTGCCATTTCTTGCAAGGTTCTATTCTTTCTTTCGGCAATTCCATTTCTTTGTGGGGTGATTGGTGCGAGAAAACTCATGAGTGATTCCTTTAGAATTGCAAAAATTGGTGAACATTTGATTCTCATATTCGGTGCCATGGTCGGACCTAATCCTCACGGTCTTAAGACCATAAAGATTTCTAACTCTTTTGTACCAATTCTTGAATTCTCCAATTGTTTCTGACTTTTCTCTTAAGAACATTACCCAAGTGTACCTAGAATAATCATCAACACACACAAAGGCATACTTTTTCCTACCAAAGCTTTCTACTTCAATAGGTCCCATTAAATCCGTGTGAATCATCTCCAAACATCTAGTTGTGGAGCATTGTTGGACCTTTTTATGTGATGCTTTTGTTTGTTTTCCCTTTTGACATGAACCACGAGACATCGGGGTTCTTGAAGTTCGGTTTAGGGAGGTCTTTAATGGCTTGAGCCTTTGAAGTTCTTCCGAGTTCTACGGCTAGCATGCCACTAATTTTTGGTGCCACAGATTGACATCATTAGCTTTTGAGCTTAGGCAAGAAAGATTGTCACCAAATTGGTAACAATTATCGGCGAGATCTAGGACCGGTAAACACACATTTATTATCCTTATCAAACACTTCACACAAGTGCTTATCAAACTTCACAAATAGGTCATCATCACACGGTTGGTGATGCTTATTAGGTTGGCTTTCAAGCCTTCCACATGGTACACATTGTGCAATTTTGGGAGACCACTTGACATCTAGGGTTCCTTTCCCAACAATCTTTCCTTGAGCACCTCCACCAAAATTTACTTTCCCTCCATTTATTATTTCATAGTCAAGAAGGACGGCTTGGTTCCCGTCATGTGCCTAGAGCACCCACTATCAAAATACCAAGAGCCGAGACGGTACTCTTGAGGGAAGAGTAGACAACATTACGGTGGTAATTGGTTTGGCTACCCATTTGTTTAACATTTTCTTTTTGGGTTGCGAGAGGTCTCGGATTATTTGGATGTGTGTTAGGATGTGCATACATCTTCTCACACATCTGAGGCTGTTTAAAATTACCAGTTTTTTATCGGCCTTGAGTTTGTAATGAAGGGCCTAATGTGACCGGGAGCTAGGCGGTAATGGCAAATGTAATGCCTCTTCCTTGGTCTCTTCTCACTCGAGAATGACTTTTTCTTTAAAAACTTGTTTTTCACACTTTTAGAGGTAGAACCCTCATATCCCTCCTTTACAAAATTATTTTCAAAACCTATACCAATTTTGTCACGTTGACCCATAGAAAAAGCTTCTTCCATTTTCATTTTACTTTTGTTTAACTTAGTGAAAGTATTATCGGCTTTTTCACATTCATTCTTGAATTTTTCAAGGTCAACTTCTCTTTTGGTCACAAGGACTTCAAGTCTTGCAATGGTATCCTTTTGAGCATCATTTTCTTTTGAAAGTACGGCTTTTTCATCTTCACAAGCGGCTAATTTATCGGACGAGAGATTTGTTTACCTTAACAAGTACCTCAATTTTGTCCAATCTTTTCATCCAATACTGTATGCGGCTCCTTGTATGTGGCAAAGAGTTCCTCATAGGGAATGTCTCTTTCTTCATCTTCATCATCGAATCTCCTTTAATAGAAACTTGATTCGGCTCCGGTTCGGATGTGACACCGGATGTGTACACAAGCGAGCCCACATCCAAGGGTTTTTCAAGAGTATATTCTTCTATATCTGCGAGAAAAAGCATTAAACACGAGAATGGCAATTTAAGACAGGACATGTTAGCCACTTCTTCTTCCTCATCCTCACTGTCACTAAGGGTAGCTTGATTAAGCTCATCCCCTTCTTTTTAAGTGTGTTAGCACACTCATTGGCATAATGACCAAAGCCACGACATGCCCTACATTGGACGGATTCGGATGATTTATTTTCAAAACTTGGTTTCTTGAATCCGGTGTCGGTGCTAGGTTTTGGCTTTTCGGCGATCTTGGAAGTAGGTCTATTGGGAAATTTGCTCATCCTTCTATTTTTCGGTATAGAACTGAATTTCTTTGAAATAAAAGCAACATCCTCATCTTCAAGATTTGACTTGTCAATCTCGGAGGATAATTCCACAAGCTCTCTTGGTAATGCGGCGGCACTTTTGAGAGCAAGGCTGTGTGTTTTGTTTTTCTTCGAGCCTCAAGGTTAAGCTCAAACACGGTCAAGATTCCTATGATGGTGTCAAGACCTACGGTATTTGTGTCCTTTGTTTCTTCAATCACGGCTACTTTAATGTTGAACCTCTCGAGCAAGGTCCTTAGAATCTTACTAACAAGTCTTGCATTGGAGATAGATTCTCCTAGACTTGTGCATTCATTTGAAATCTCATGAATCTTAGCGGCATATGACACAATATCCTCGGTTTCTTCCATTCGAAGTAACTCAAACCTATCCATTAAAATTCTAAGCACTGGTAGCCTTCACACTTGGTGCTCCCTCACATTGAGTTTGCAAAATATCCCAAGCGGCTTTGGCTATACTTTCATTTGTTATAAGCTTGTACATATTCCCGAAACATGGCTGGAAATAGCACCCATGGCTTTTGAATTGTAATTTGCGGCTTGTATTTCATCAAGAGTCCATTGTTCTTCGGGTTTTCTTTCAAAGAAGGACTCACCAACACCAGAAGATGGCTTTTTCTCCACGGTAGGAGGTTGCCATGCAACAAGAATGCACATCCAAGCTCTTTCATCAATACTTTTGATGTAATTTCGCATCTTAGACTTCCAAAGAGAATAATTTGTGCCATCCGAGACGGAGGCCTATTTTGGTGATTTTGGCATTCCATAATGACTACACTTTACGGATCGACACTCGGTAATATATCGAGAGTTGGCTCTGATACCAATTGAAAGTTTCGTGTAGCTAGGAAACTTGGATCACGCAATAGGCAAAGGATGTGAGTACGGATGTGTCTCTGGCTGTCCACACATCCACGAGATAATGCGGCGGAATAAAGTAAATAAAAGTAAATAAAATGCAATAACTCAAGAGTTATATACGCTTGATCTGTGTGATCAGCAAACTAGGCTTACGCCCAAAAACCTTTTCACTATAAAAACTTATGTTTCTTACAAAAACAAATAAGTAAAAAACTAAAATATGAAAATACTAAACAAGTTCTAATCACCTTCTATGATATGAACAACTCCCCTTTCCCAAGTAGGACTTATTCAATCAGAAGTAAAACAAGAGAACTTTATGAAAACCTAGATGTGAGTTACGGATGTAAGCTCACAACCTAAAACAACAATGTCGAATGACTATGAAGAATGTGATTTTCTCTCGTAAATTGTGTAACTTCTCTTTGTGCTGAATGCCTTGTATTTATAGAGCACCTTGGAGAAGATCTTCATGCAATCGACTTCTTCCTTTGTGAGATTCCTTTCTCTATATGAAAACATATAACACACTCACAAGGAAATCAAATATTAGTAGGTTAGTCCTAATATAAAACTATGTACATAAATAAAAGATATTTACATAATTACAATCTCTTAATAAAATTAAGATACTTATAAATCTCCATGAAAGTCCCAAAATCTTCTTACCATATAGAAGTCTTTTGTAATAAGGAAACATAATAATGTTCCCACAAAACTCACGTTTTCATAATCAAAATTAACTTAACATATACTTCTTCCGTCCCATTTGATTTAGAATAATTTAGCATTTTGGGTGTTCTGCTCAACTTAGAATGTTTCAAAATGACAAATTTATATTATTTTTATATTCAATGAGACTCACTTGTCAATCCACAACAACAATCCACTTACTATTATTCTCACTTATTCTCTTTTATATTTTACTTTTCATACCGACAACGCCTCCTACACTTATTCTTAATCCTCTTATTACAATAGTATTTTTTAATCTAAATGATAGGAGAGAAAATCATAAATCAGATGTGACGTAGAGAGTAAGTTTTAAGGCTTGAGCCATATGTGGAAGGTTAAGACGTGCTAGTGAAGCGTAGATTTTACGTAAATGCAGATGTTCATCCGTCCTAAAATATTAGTGTAAGAAACTCCTAAGAAATAAAAGTATAGAGATGTCCATCCGTCCTGATATATTAGTCGCATTTCTAGGATTGAAATATTTGAACTATAACTTTATAAAAGTACAAACAAATAAAATTATATTCTTAAAATTATACAGTGCAAGTTTTTTATTTGGGGTGGGTGGAGAGTGTGTAGGAGGGGAGGAGGGGGGGGGGGAAGAGGGATGGAAGGAACCGACACTGCTCTTGCCGAGACTCACCTCCTGCTAATATGAATTTGACTTTGTGTAAATTCCATTATTACAAAATTAATATTGATTGTCCCCCCAAATTAAGGAGCATGTGTATAGGCGTGCTCATCTGGTACGATTTCGCCGATTTCCGATTTTATGGAAAAGAAACCGTATTCGAATAGTGTAATTTCGATTTCCGGTTCACGGTTCCAACCGTCGGTTCACTGTTTTGACGGTTCCCATTATTTATTCTCTTAATTATTTTTATATGCTTTTTAAAATGCAATGTAATTGGAAATAGTTAAATAATCAATACAACTTCAAAATTCATTATATTTGTTATAAAATTCATTTGAAATGATAGATTTTATAAGAAAATGTTAGTTTTTTAACGAATTTGGTTAGTTTTTTTTTAATGAGTTTAGTTAGTTTATTAACTAAATAATAACAAAAAACTAATTGTTACATGGTTTCAAAGTCACTGTTTTCACGGTTTCCGGTTTTGAAAATGGTGGACCTGTATTCGAACTGTGGAACTGCCGGTTACGGTTTCCACGATTCCCGATTCT